>JAZDSV010000013.1:0-342337 GCA_036784855.1 Aphelidium insulamus | reverse complement strand
AAAGGCGAGCGCACTCCGTGAGCTCCTCTACCGCGCCGAGCCTCCGCTCAGACGCTCTGTTACCGCAGACATTGAAATCGAAATGCAATGCCGCCTGGTCTACCTCACAGGCATAGGGCGGATGCCAATTCGCGAGCTGAAGGAACACCTGCGCTGCTTGGGACTAGCGCCCACTGCAATCCTTAACGTCTCCTTCATAGGGAAGTCAACAGCAGAGCTCTTACTTCGTGAAGAAGCACTCGCCGTCTTGTCCGGGTCTGTAGCCACGCGACTGGGTCGTAAGATCCGCATCCAAGCACTCGACGTAACCACAGCACCCGGCAGCGATGAAGTCAAGGCTGCGGCCCGCAAACGCTTTATTGAGCGGGCTGAGAAGATCATCACCAACGAGCGTACACCAGGTGCACTGTGGCTTTTTTGCCAAATGGCTCCTGCAATTACTCGAAACAGACAGCAGCGCCTGCTGCCCACTTGAGGTGGACGACCTATTCCGATTCTGCAAGCGATGGAATGGTCGCCGACCCAACACTAGCGACAACGCTTTCCAGACTCAAGCCAGTGAGCTTGCTGTCCACGCCGAAGGGCGAGGACAAACAGTTGAGACGCTCATCACCCAGTCCGTGGACGCACTAAAGCAAGGTCGCCCGCGCGTTGGAGCCCCGCGACGCCCAGTCGCGCCAACTCGTAGGGCCGCCCTGCCGGAACTACCTGATGTGGTTGCTCCCCTCCGCCGGACTTTAGCACAACAAAGAAAATTGAGGACGACCTCGGCTTACGCCGACTGTACGTCACAGGTTTCACACGCACGCAGCCAGGTAAGGTCAGGCGACTTCTCGCTGACGGAACCAACGTCCCGCCAATGGCAATTGCAAATGTGGAGTGGATCTCTCAAACAACGGCGGAGCTCTTGCTAGCGGCGCAGTACACTGAGAGAGTTCAAGAAAAGATCACGGCCATGGCTGAACAAGGCGTCCAGACCATCAAAGGGACGGACCCGGCGTCGGCATTGCTTGTAGCCGTCCAAGCGATGCTCCCAACGGAATCACCCATCGCCTGTGGAGAGAAAAGCGTAAGGCCTTTGCCACGCGCGCCATTGGCGCCATCGCTCGCGGGTCTCACAATCCCGCAATAGCACTAAGTAACAATGCAGCAGAGTTCTACGCTCGATGGATCCGCGAGGTCGTCTTCGCCGATGACGGCGACTTGGGCGAGTATCACGTAAACGCCCAAGCAGCGCTCGAACAGCTGAGAATGGTAAATGAGGAAAGGGACATGCCAGGGGAATATTTTGCCCCCATGAAGCTACCAACGGGAAGCCCAGACGGTTGGCAATGGCCCGAGCCACCAGGGCCCTCAAACCGAACGGTAGGCACCCCAAGGGTGGCGGAACGCACCCAGGTGACTGTAGAGGCCACTCCGGTGGCTGACGCTGGCACCGCAACCGCCGCCCCTGCCACTGACAAAACTGACACCAAAGAAGACGCAATGGAGGTCACCCCTTCACCGCCGACTCAAATGGATGGTATCGACGCACTGCTGTCCAGTCTGGAAGAGTGGACAGACACAACGCAGGCGCCGACGCAGCAGGGAACAGACAAACGGACCGAAAATGAACAAGCGGCGCAGCTAATGAACAAGCAATCGGCGCCGCCGACAAACAAGGAAGAAGCAGCAGAAGACAAAGGTGTCGCGAGCGCCGGAAGCTCGGTGGCCGCACCTTAAAAGAAGAGCTACAGAGTCGCCGAAGGGCGAACACACGGACTGAAGAAGCAAGTGGACAATATCGGCGCCATGAACGCCGAGACCTCTGTAGTGGCATACGTCAACGTAACCGGGATGGCCCGGTTCAAGTACAACCGAATGACCGAGATGGACTTGTTTACCAAGGCAGACTTTGTGTTTGTTGCGGAACACTGGTTCATCGACGACAATCAAGCACTGGTTCAGCATCCGTACTTTGTAGCCACAAGCCCGAACCCTGGCGGCAGCGGCAGCCGAGGCAAGGGCGGACTGGCGCTACTGGCTAAACCGGAGGTACAGGCACGCATCACCGGAAAACCCAAGTCTACGGTCCACAGCATGTTGGCCGTGGTCGATGGAGTCCGGGTGTTGGCAGTGTACTGGCCGCCGGCACTAACAGCCGAAGAAATCAACAATGACCTGGACCACTGGCGGCAGGAGCTGCCAGATGTGATCGTGGGCGACATCAACGCACGTTATGGAGTGGAATGGAACAACACGGCAACCGTACCGGAACGGAGGCTGGCTATTGGAAGATGGACGCAACGCTGGCAAATGGCGCATCTGCGCCCCAGTATTGGCCATACCAATGTCGACCACGTCTTCGGCCGGGACGGGACAGTTGTGGACTGGCAGTATCTGCCGGTTCCGCAGTTGGACACACCCCACCACCAGCTGATGATGCTCCGCATTGGATGCTTGGCAGGCAGGGTGACAGGTAACACTAACAACAGCGTGCAGGCCACTACAACGAACCGCTACTACCTCAAGCACCTGGACGACCCGGTTCTCGTGGCGTGTATGCGGGCTCGGTACAACGCCAACGCAGCAGCAGTACAACGGGCAAAGGCGGAAGCAGATACGTACTTCATCGAAGCGATGGAGGGCGGTATCGGCGACGCGGTCCTGACTCAGACACTGCAAGGGGCCCTCGACCGCCTCGACCAGGCTATATGCGACACCATCGCTGACACCACGGCAGCGGTAATTGGCCAGTACAACGTTAGCGAGGCGAAACTCCGCGCGGACCACTCGGTGGACTTTCTGACGGAGCAGGCCGACACTATCACGCCGCAGAACGCCGTGCGCCTTTTCAAGCGCAGCCAACGGGCGTCTGGTGCCGTACGCATGCTGAGCCGCTCCGAAGACCGATCCCCGGTCGAGGATGCGGCACTCTTCTTCGAACAGATATACAGCTCGGAGGTGACACCGCCGCTTACCCCGGCGTGGACAACCATTGAACTGGACCTGTACACTCGGACGGTGGGCCCTTCGTTCACTCGAGAACGGATTGCAACGTTCTTCCGCACGTACGCCACGGGCAAGTCCTGCGGTGGCGACGGCCTACACACACGTATCATGCGGGCGCTTAGCGACAGCGACCTCGCCGAGCACCTGGAAGCACTCTTTCAGCTATGCATCGCATTTGGACTCACTCCTCGCAGGTGGAACCGGTCGGTGACCTACCCAATACCGAAAAAACCGGATGCCACCGTAGTATCTGAATTCAGACCGATTGCACTCACCGTCATGTTTAGGCGTGCGTTTGAGGCACTACTGCTCCGATCCATGACAAAGTCTCCCGATGTGTATGGGAGCTCCGTCGAGTTGAATTTTGCGCAAGGTGGCTTCCAGGCACGCCAGTCCTGTCTCCAGCTCATCATGTCCTCCGCCGACCAGCAGCAGCAGGACCGCGGAGCGCAAATATTCATCGACCTGAAACAAGCGTATGACAGAGTGGACATTGCGCGCCTGCTGGACAAGTTCCGGGGTCGGCATGCCCCACGGAAATTTATCGCTCTGGTACAAGCGCTGTTCACACAGTGTTCGACGAGTCTCGTCGTCAACCAACTTGTATCGCGGGACATCCAACTGCGGACGGGGCTCTTCCAGGGCTCGATCCTATCACCATTCCTCTGGAACATCTATGTGGATGACCTCGCCGATGCGCTGAATGGCACGTCGCCGCAGGAACACCCACGCGCACGCCTCTTTGCAGACGACATCAAACTGCAATATCACCACACAGCAACCGCCGCCGAGATCCAGCGCGACCTGGACACCATCACCGCCTGGACGGCCGCCAACAACATGATTGTCAGCGCCGCCAAAAGCGGCATCATCGGAGCAGTAGGAAAAAAGCAAACAGAAAAGCTTGAGATCGCCCCCAATAGCAACGTCACAAACTCCAGTCAGACGGAGTGCGTGACCAAAAACAGTTCGGTACGGGGCGCCGCCAAGGCGGTTACAAGAGTTCCGGGTGGCTGTACCGCACCCTCGAGTCTGACGGGGGCTTCGGCCCCTAGTTTATTGGAGACGCCGACTTTGGCAACTGGAAAACCGGCGTCAAGTGACACAACAACAGCGGCGACACTTCACAGTGAAACGCCACGGAGTGACATGCACCATGCTGCTCCCACTAACCTTTCCGTCGCAGACACACATGGCGACGACGTAACTGATGCAGCCGCGGTACGCCGGCCTGTCCACGGGGACAACGGAGTATCTGCTGGCACAAAAAAGAGAAAAGAGTTTGAGATCGCCCCAGAAAGCAACGCCACAAGCTCCAGTCAGACGGAGTGCGTGAAAAGATCAAAAACGGTACGGGGCGCCGCCAAGGCGGTTACAAGAGTTCCGGGTGGCT
The DNA here is from genome assembly GCA_036784855.1 of Aphelidium insulamus. Lineage (NCBI taxonomy): Eukaryota > Fungi > Aphelidiomycota > Aphelidea > Aphelidiaceae > Aphelidium > Aphelidium insulamus. Next base: position 337,953 of record JAZDSV010000013.1, on the reverse strand, counting down.
GTACCGCACCCATTGGTCTGACGGGGTCTCCGGCCCCTAGTTTATTGGAGACGCCGACTTTGGCAGCTGGAAAACCGGCGTCGACTGACACAACAACAGCGGCGACACTTCACAGTGAAACGCCACGGAGTGACATGCACCATGCTGCTCCAACTAACCTTTCCGTCGCAGACACACATGGCGACGACGTAACTGATGCAGCCGCGGTACGCCGGCCTGTCCACGGGGACAACGGAGTATCGGCTGGCACAAAAAAGAGAAAAGAGTTTGAGATCGCCCCAGAAAGCAACGCCACAAGCTCCAGTCAGACGGAGTGCGTGAAAAGATCAAAAACGGTACGGGGCGCCGCCAAGGCGGTTACAAGAGTTCCGGGTGGCTGTACCGCACCCATTGGTCTGACGGGGGCTCCGGCCCCTAGTTTATTGGAGACGCCGACTTTGGCAACTGGAAAACCGGCGTCGACTGACACAACAACAGCGGCGACACTTCACAGTGAAACGCCACGGAGTGACATGCACCATGCTGCTCCCACTAACCTTTCCGTCGCAGACACACTTGGCGACGATGTAACTGATGCGACTGCAGTACGCCGGCCTGTCCACGGGGACAACGGAGTACCTGCTGGCAAAGATATGAGAAAAGAGATTGAGATCGCCCCAAAAAGCAACGTCGCAAACTCCAGTCAGACGGAGTGCGTGACCAAAAACAGTTCGGTACGGGGCGCCGCCAAGGCGGTTACAAGAGTTCCGGGTGGCAGTACCGCACCCTCGAGTCTGACGGGGGCTTCGGCCCCTGGTTTACTGGATTCTCAGCAAGACAAGCAATCTATTCAGTATCAACTCGGCGGCGCAACGCTCGAGTTTATTGACAGTTACAAGTATCTGGGCGTGGAGAACACGGCCCACGGCATCGACTTTGATGCATTCACGGCACGTACCTTTGCGCGCGCCAACTCTCTGCTGACCGCGGTGTCCGACACTTCGGAAGCGTGGCGACCGTCGGTCCGACTGGCGGTCTACCGCGCCTTTGTCCGACCCATCGTCGAGTACATTGCGCCGCTCGTCTGGTCGTTCTGCGAGACGCGCGGCGCGAAACACAAAACCGTGCTGGCCATCAAGGGCCGGTTCGAAGCACTGCACATGCGCGCGCTACGCTGGGTCTTTGGCTCGCAACTGCGCCACGTCGCCAACCTCCGCTCGTGCGTCGCCTCGATGGCCGCCATTGCCGCGCCGGACGACCGGCTCTCCGATCTCGCCGCGATGGTCTACACACACATCGACGAGTCGCCGCCATACACTCCAACAAGCCTGCAACGTACCTCGGTGCTTCGGAACCGGGTGCGCTACGCCAAGTCGCTCATGCTGCCGCTCCTCCGTCACCCGGTTGTGCACGCCTACACTGCCGGTGCGCACGCCGCCGACGCCAACAATGAGCCGCCGCCCACGCTGAAGACGTTTGTGCGCCGTCGCCGCTACGACTCATTTGTCAATGGCGCCTATGGCAAGCTGACGACGTACATCTCTCGCGCAAGCCGCACGCCCGCCGGAATGGACCGCGTGCTCAACATTGCCGACCGCACCACGCGCCGCACCGCCATCGCATGGCGACGCAATGCCCACTTTGCACACTGCCGCCGGTGCGCCACCCGCTTCAACCGCGCGCACTGCCATCACAACCAGCTGGCGCCACCCGTGGTGCCTGAACAGTACTGGAACCGCTACGACGCCGATCAGCGTGAATTTGACGGGGAGAACTTGACGATCTTTGATTCACTGCTCAATCACGGCGACTTCCAAGTGTTTCAACGCGCCTTTCTTGAAATCTCTCGCGCCTGAGGCCTCCCCGGCGGCCTCCGACCACACCAGCTAGCTAAATAAAGCCTACCGTAAAGCCTAACCCCGAAGCGTGAGTGCAGCACAACAAGTCATTTATGCACAATACGTACCCACACAGGGAGAGACCCACTAGCACTAACTAACCTAAGAGTGAGTGCAGTACACAGCACATATGCACAGATAACCACACCTGGAGAGAGTGTAAGGAGTGCCAACTACCTAAGAGTGAGAGCTACATATGCAGTCATATGTGCACAGAGCATACCACAGAGAGACAGAGAGCGAGTACCAGCACCAACTAACCTAAGGGTGAGTGCAGCACATAAGGCACATGCGCACAGACAGTCCCATGGTGGTACAGAGGGAGCAGATGTGCCAGCATTCCGTTGCATGATGAACTGTACTGCGTCAAATTACCATTTATTAATTGATTGTGTGTCTGTTTCAAAAAAAATTTTTAGGCCCTAGAGCCTAGCTCTCTAAAGGAGAGCGAGCCAAACCAGCGCCGACAAACCTAGAGTGAGTGCGGCGCACCAGAAATATATATACAACCCGCATCACCACCGAGAGACAGCAAAGCTACAACCACTAATCTAAGAGGGAGTATAGCAAAACCAGCAGTATCTGCATAAAACGTACTACACATGGAGAGAGAGAGCCACCAGCGCCGACTAACCTAAGCGTGAGTGCGGCACAACAAGCCATTTATGCACAATACGTACCCACAGAGGGAGAGACCCACTAGCACTGACTAATCTAAGAGTGAGTGCAGTACACAGCTCATATGCACAGATAACCACACCTGGAGAGAGTCCAAGGAGTGCCAACTACCTAAGAGTGAGAGCTACATATGCAGCCATATTGCACATAGCATACCACACAGAGACAGAGAGCGAGCACCAGCACCAAATAACCTAAGAGTGAGTGCAGCACATAGAGGCACATGCGCACAGACAGTCCCATGGCGGTACAGAGGGAGCAAATGTGCCAGCATACTGTTGCATGATGAACTGTACTGCGTCAAATTACCATTTATTAATTGATTGTGTGTCTGTTTCAAAAAAAAATTTTAGGCCCTACAGCCTAGCTCTCTAAACCCCAAAACCACCCCCGCCTCCAGCCGCTGCATTCTCTGGTGCTGGGGCCCCCAGTCCAAACCCCAGGGGCGGAGCACGCCAACGTCCAATAATCAAGGAATTAATAATATGCAGTGGGTTTTATGAAATGTAGAGGCAACATTTTTTTTATTTATTGTAGCATTGCACATGCCTTACTTTAACGAGCATATGTATTGCAGATGATACAAATGTATCCATTAGTGTTGTATGCCTGCCGCATACAACACGTGACATGAATAAAGCAAGTACGTACAGCTAAGCAATCATTGGTTATGCAATCCAGCACGTACGCTGGCATGGATGTACAAGGAATACAGCTGCAGGATGTATGTAACAAGAGAATACATCACACCATACACATGATTACCTAATGATACAACATCACCACATATCCATATCATACCATTTGAGCCATATAGAGAGTTTGCGTACATCAGCATTCTCAGCGTGCCTGTGGCATCTGTCTCACATGAGCACATCAAAAGGTAATTATGCACACTGCACACACCTTCAGAAGCTGTGTAGAGGCCACCTGGTGCTACAGCTGATGTCACCAAAAAAAGGCGCATCTGTGGCAGGTAAGCACATGGATACAAGCAACGCACCACATGTGGCCAGCAGCACACACATCAGAGCAGCACATGCAACACTGCATGCAAGAGTGAGCAAGGTGGATATAGCAGCTGCATTAACATACCAGAGGATCCATGCTACAGGGCTGCTAGCACAACAGCAAGAGCATAAGTGGAGTAGCATATGAATGCATGTAAACAGGCATACCATGTGACTGCTGGACCCAGAGTAGTAGAGACATGCATGGATGCATAGGTGGCAAATGGCACGGCAGCTGTAAAGAATGAGCACAAATTGCGGGAGAGAACAAGGACCTCACAGTATGGCCACAAGCACCTTGCATGGCATCAAGTGCGGTGCCCACTAGCTGCGCAGTGCAGCGAGAAGAGAGAGCACTTGCAGTCCATACCGGCAGTTGCATTATTGCCATGCAACCAGTAATGCAGCAACCACACCACTGCATAGAATATGAGCATGAATGTGCACAGACAAGACATACATACATGGAGCCAGCCAGAGAACGGATGTGCAGCACTAGGAACGGCATGAATCAGTGGAATAAAGCAAGGGCGGACAGGACACACAGATCATGCGCACAAGTGCGTCGCGTCACACGCTCATATAAAAACTCCACGAATCTAAGCGCCATGCCAACCGCGTTTGAGACACAGCATAGTGGAGCCGTGGTCAGTATGAAGCCCGAGTCTGACGCTTGATTTTAAGAAGCTGACCCTGTAAACTTTGACGGACAATAACTACATGAGGAGAAGAGCACTCAAGTTGGTGTCAAATGGGACCTAGAGGTAAATTTAAAGCTCTACAATATTTATTAAGTGATAATGGTGTTGAATGTGGAAGCATGAATAGTTTTTATAATTGACCGCTCGATTCTGGAATCAAGCGGTAAAAATCAGCGTTAGGGGGATTTTTCCATATGAAGGCAGCTGCCTTTTACAGACTTATATACCCAGTGTTTATTGGCTTGATTCCCGATGCGCCTGGGTTGTAGAAAGATCTCGAGACGGAAGAAACGAAGAAGAGAGACAAGACTACGGAAAAAGCCACTGACACAGTGACGGAAGACGCGACTAACACTGTGACGGAAGACAAAGGCAAGCGTTTCATGTAAGGGCACGTGTTTTGCTTGCAGTTCATGCGCTGTCCCAAATCGCTCTCCGTCCATCAGTTGGAGCAGTTTTTTTGCCGCGGCGTTGGAATCATGTGCAAAAATTGCCAGGTCGGCATTGACTTCATTCTTCCTGTCCGACTGAAAGATGGGGAAATGTCCGCAATCCTCATTCAGACATGAAACAAAAATTTGGACGCTGCCAAAAATCTTGATCCGGCAAAGATGTCGGCAGTGCAATGCGCCTTCATGGAGAACGGCAAAGTTGACCGCCCGTACCTCAGTATCTACCAACAGCTTGGTGACGATGCCATCAAGTGTCATAATTCAGGCTAAGTGTTCTAACAGTCAACAGCCGTAAGACACGAAGTGGCTTAAGTGGTGACCAGATCTATCAGCGGGCAGTTCTAGTCAACGAGCTGTCCGAAGACTCGTATCCATTTTTGCGTCACAAATCTCTGGACGGCTTACTGGATTCTCTGAAGTCACTCCGCAACCAGATTGCATATACGTACTACACGGATTGCCAGGATCACACGGCCGCAATGGATAATATGGCTGTCCAGCGTTACTACAAATCGCCCGCAACTGATTTCATTGGTGATTTCTTTGAAAAAACGCCGGCTTTGCCAGACAAGGGGGCCATAGATATTTAGCGGTTTCACGGTTGGCCTACTCGGCCAATGTACAAGTGTCACTATTGATCAACCAAAAACAAGCATAGCATTCTTAGCACAGCATTCATAGCACAGCATATTAAAACATGGGCAAATATATATATATATATAAATATGATATCTTTAGGCCCAATAGGTGCACTTTTGGCGGGGTCCCTTTGCACGCAACCACTCGGTAACATGTAGGTGTCTGCACAATAATAATGCTGACGCTGTTGGTGTCAGTCACAGCGGCATAATACAAATGCAAAGGCTTTACAGTGCAGCAATACATAAAGTGTACATCGGGCAGGGTTATGCAATCGGCGATTCTCACGCGCACTTTTCGCGCAGAGAGTATTTGCTGCTGCTACTGCCGCTGCTTCTGCATTTCGTATTCAATGCCGCGGTCACCACTGGCAACAGGCGTCTCTGCCACTGCCCGGACGTAGGTTTGGTGTGAGCGGTGCATAGAGAATTGCAGCGCGCTGATATATAAATTTATATGCGGATAGACACTGCGATATTATGATGGAGGCGCGGCGCCGCAAAGAGTCCACGGACCTGGACCACGACCTGGACGTGCTGGAGTCGTTTGTGACTGCGCGCGACTACGACTCGGTGACGACGCGCAGTCCGTTTGCCCCGGCCGATCTGTGGGAGGACGCGGCGCAAAATGTCGAGTCCGCGTTCTGCAAAAATTTCAGCTGCTGCGGTCTCACACTGCGCGACCTGCACGACCTGCTGCTCCACTATGAAGACTGTCACGTGCATGTGGAGGGTGAGCCGCAACGTTCGTCCACCACCGAGGCTGCCGACGTGGACGCGGATGACGCGGATATCGACGATGAAGCGGCGTCGGATTTCCACCGCGCCGTCGACGACTTTGAGAATGAACCGGTGATCGCGGCATTCGAGGACTCGTTCATTGCACGTGACGGCGCTTCTGGCACGCGAGCCGTCGCCGCCAACATGTTGGATGTGGCGGCGACAAGTCCGCTGGCCGTACGACGCATCGGTGACGTGGAAGATGATTTGGGCGTGCGCATGCTGGAGATGCTGAATGAGGAGATGGAGCGCGATGGCAAGCGCCTAAAACTAATGTCGGACGTGGTCGGGTTGCCCGTGGTGAATGTTCTTGGTGTCGATGACGCAGCATCGTCCACAACCCTGTCGGCACAGCCAGGAGTTGCCACTGCTGGTCGCCGCGCTGCGCAACCGGCGACCAGGAAGCGGAAGCTCACTTGCATGAATGCCCAGAACGGTGGCGGGGACCATATCACCGAAGAGTCCAACGATTTGGTGGATATTGTCACGGTGGAGTGCGCGCTGGACCGCGACGATGGCGGCGGCGAGAGCGGAACCGAATGCAGCGAGACACTCGGTGATGATGTGCTGTTTGTGGACAATGGCAATACGGCCGCGGGAACTGTAGCCGCGGGCAGCGATGATTTGTACGCAGACGGGAGCGGATGTTTTGAACCGCCGCTGCGCATAAGCAACGATCGCCGCAAGCGCCTTCCAGTGTTCCTGGACGAGAACGGCAACAAGATTGAGAAGCCGTACCGATGCACGCACTACGGCTGCGACAAGGCGTACAAGAACCCAAACGGCCTCAAATATCACACACAGCACGGCCACTGCGAGGTCGGCGACGATCAAGTCGACATGGGTGAGTAACCCGATTCTCTATTGTTGTTGTTGTTGTTGTTGTTGTTGTTGTTGTTTACATAATTGTTGACAATAATATTCTTTTGCGCGCAGCTTTGCGCTTTATGAAGCCGTATGTGTGCAACTATCCGTCGTGCTACAAGCGCTACAAGAATCTGAACGGCGTCAAGTACCATATGGAGAAGGCGCATGGCTTGAACAAGGTCGACTCTAATCAGCTGGCTGCCAATATTGTACGCAGAACCAATGCAGACTATGGCATCCACGCACGCAGCGTGCCAAACAGCGTACTGTTTGCTGCCATGAAGGAGCGTCAAGAAAAGGGCCGCAAAAAGGTTGCGGCGGCCGCGACGGGCGTGCAAACATCACAGTTTACTACACTGCCGCAGACTGGCGGCGGTGTCCACAGTGCTGCTGCTGCTGCCGGCAATTCCGCGATGGATGGCAAGGCGGACTTCATTACTCCCACGACTGGTTGGTGCACGCACATATTGTATCGTATATAACTCACTATATAAGGACTGGCACCACTGCCGCTGCCTGTGATGGGACCCCTGGTCCGGATGCCTCTTGCGCCACGTGGCAAATCATTATCCACTGATGCAGCACGATCAAATATGAATAATATTCACGCGACCGCTCAGTCACAAGGCCGGAGACCACTACAGCAGCAGCCGCAACAACAACAACAACAACAACAACAACAACAACAATCACACCATCAAACCGTGCAACAGATGCAGTTTGCAAACGCGCTTGCCCTCCAACAACTTGTCAACGGCGGCGATGCGGCATTGAGGGCGGCACAACTGACAGCTCAGCTGCAGCACGGCCACCAGATAGCACTGCATCGTGCCGCACAGCCCGCCACGTCTGCCGCAAAACCACTGCAGAAAGTAGTGCCAAGCAGCAGCGTGACTAGTGCCGGCAAACCTGTCCCAGCTTCGGCGATGCCGTTTTCCATGGGCAGCGGCGGGGCAATGTTCACCGCGGCGCAGCTGGCAGCCATGGGACAGCCGCTGACGTTCTCACTGTCAAATCCACCGGCATACCTGCAAGCCTTGGTGGCCAACGGTCTGCTGGACATGGACAAAGTTAGTCAGCAGCTTGCCAAACACTCGGCCTCTGCCTCCAAGAACAATCCCTGACTCGTTCCTGATTATTAGAGACTATACATTGATTCTTTATTGAATCTCTTACCATGGCACTATACTATACTATATTATGCCTACCAGTATGATAACAGATATTGCAGCGAGTGCCTTACATGTAGCGTGGTCAAAGGCAATACATGCATCAGCCACAGAATACATGAATAACTGAGCGACCAATGGTGCTTTATTTAATGGATATCGTGGGTGCGGCTGATAACGCCTCTTGGCATCAACACACGGATGTCTAGTCAAACAGACCAAAGCCCATGTCGTCGTCAGACTCCTCGGCCGCCTCCTCCTTCTTCTCCTCCTTCTTCTCGGCCTTGCCAGACGAGCTCTCGGCGGGCGCAGCGGCCGAGGCAGCGGCGGCCTGGGCAGCTGCCAGAGCCTCCGGGTTGGTCAGCAGTTCCTTCAACTACAGAGGCGACACGTCGATTAGCACTTTTAGTACAATCAAGTAGCAGCTGCACGCACCTCCTTGACCTGCTCGATGCAGTAGTCCGTGGCCAGAGAAATGTTGACCAGATTCTTGTAGTTGTTCACCAGCAGGTGCGGCACCGAGGCGACGGTGGGCATGTGCAGCGCCAACGACAAGCAGGCAATCTCGCTGATACCGTCCGTCACACGCTTCATGATCATCTCCTCCGTAACGTCCAGGATAGACGGGTCAAACACGGTGCCGTTGTCGTACACGGACGTCACCGTCAGACCAAAGGTGAACGGAGAGATGTTGAGCATGTTGAGCAGGGTGGCCTCGGACGGGCCGACCCGCGCGCCAGCAGTCACCAGGTGCACATCGCTCACAATCTCAATGGTACCACGGGCAATCTTGGTGGGCACACCGAGCGCCTGGAAGAAGCTGGTCTTTCCCGGCTCCATTCCAGTGTTGCCGGCCGGCACGATAACGTCGTTCGGCGCCACGGCACCGGCCTTGGCGGGGGCGCGCACACGGTTCGACACAATCAAGTCGCGCACATCACGCAGGTCCTCGTTGGTGAACACGAAACCGACGTTGCCGCGCACCAGCGGCAGCATGCGTTCGTACTCGGGGTGCTCGGCGGCCAGCGAGCGGATCACCTTGCGCACCATGGTGTTCTTGCCCATCAGCGCCGTGGCCTTGCCGCGCAGGGTCTTGCGGATCTGGTGCATCTGGTTGGAGCCGACATTGTCGCACGGGCAAATGAACACGCTGCGGTTCTCCGCGAGCAGTTTGGTCAACTTTTCAAAGTAGCGCGCCTTGGAAGCTTGAACGTCACCAGCTGGCATTTTGTCACTTTATGTCGCAAGTAGTATTCTGCACAGAAAATTGAACGGTGAGTACAGAGTGGTGCATATACTCGTGAATGCAGCAGAGCCACACCGCACCTGGAGTGAAGAGTTGCGGCGCGTGAACGTGCTCAGAGGAATTTATTTAAGACGATGCCCGGCACGTTTGGTTTGCGGCGCGTAAAATATTTTCCAACCTTGACCCTAATCCATTGTTCGCCAAAGGTATTTACTTATTTAATTGTTCTGTCATTGTTTTGCGCTGAACAGTGATCATTGGTAGAGCTGTACAGTTGCACCTTTACATTTTCCACGTCAACATTGCACATGTTACTGCCACGTCATAAGTGTGACTTGACACCGCCACATCATCAATGTGCTTTGCCGTATGTGCATACATATACGGCTCAAGTGCATGCAGCACAAGTACATGCAGCATCGGGTTGCAGCATGAGCAATATTCTCTACGCAAAGTTGCGCTACACTAGAATCGGCAAACCAACTCTTACATATTTACTCTTTTTCATCAAGCAGCTGCTGGCAACGATAATGTTTGCCATATTAATGCCAGATGATGTTTCTGTAGATGGCGCATAACAGAGATTTCAAATCTTCTTGGATTATCTGACATGACCAACTTCCTTAGACATATGTATTGTGCGTTTCACATAAAATGGTTATTCGTCACCTTAATCGCACGATTTAGTCCGTGATTGGTGGCAACTTGCCGCGACCCCCTCGACGATTTACCGCCGATTTATCCACTATGAAATTGAATAGTTGCCCATACGATTCGGCGATTTGTGGACCTTTATGGGCAATTTGCCCGTTCTGCTCATGGCGCGTGAGCAGTCTGAGCAATTTGCGCGTAAATTGCCTTTGCCAATGGCAATTTGCTGCCTTAATCAGATCAGTCATAGTCGCTGTGGCGCCGCTGTGTTCACGCGTCCTTCTCCATTATATCCGCGCATAGAATCAGCACAGAGCTTGAGCTGAATGCATGATCTATTAGGCGTTGCCGCGTGCGCGTGGAGCAAGTGCTGGTAGCTCCGGATGTGCTACCCAAGATCTTTAGTAATCCCGCCTGTACCTTTGCTCCCGTAGCAATTCAACTCCAACCATACGACTAGGTTGATATCCATGACCACCTTCACGTACTTTCCCGCATTGATCACGACTGATGGTGGTGTATATGCTGCATATCGTGATCATACCCTACTGATTAACAATTTACGCAACATGTCTGGATTTGGAACTTCCTGAGTGTAGCCAGTCTAGAGCAACCAGCTTCGTGAAAGCATACGTAAGTTCAAGTGTGCGGCATCAATGCCATGCCTTGCTAGACGTGGCAGCTACATATGCAGCAATCGTGTGTTCATAATCTAGTTCATTGTGGTGGCAATGCCATGTATTGACAATGGACAGCATGTGCACCACGCCTCCATAGAAACTCCCAGCCTCATGCATCCGCGAAATGTCAGGCAACAGTGTCCTACGGCATCTTGCACCACTACAGTGAACCAATGAAAGCTAATTGTATCAATGGGACATATGGCATTGCTTACCTCCAGAGGTAACAACATAGATATCCATGGCGTCACCAACAGCGGTGCTTGGACAGCCCAGCGGAGCACCGCCCTTAGCCACTAAGCGAAGAAATACTCATGCATGTGATATGGTACCGCGGCGGTGCAGCATTGATAACCAACGACGAATTGGAAATAAGATTGAGCAACTTGTGTCAGGCCGATTGGCGATTTGTGTGGCAAATCGCCGTTCATTTTATTTGCAAGGCACAATAGATAATAGTATTTCCTTGACTGTTATTTTTCATTGCAGAAAATGGCGGTGCCGGCGCCGCTCTATGACGAAAATGGCAATGACGTTACACCGCGGCCTCTGCACGATGTTGGCCGTATTCGTGGTGGCACTGCTGGCAGCAAGTACGCTACTGGTGACGGCGGTGGAAAGGCCAGCTTTCGTTCGGGCGTCAGCTTGGCGTCGGCACAGGGCGTCAAGAGCACCACCTACTCTGCCGCCAACTTGATGTTTCGCAGCACGCTCAAGACCCCGCAGGTACCGTGGCTCTGTGCACTTGCGTGGACTGGGCTCACGGTCGCACCCGCCAGGAGTCGATTGCCGAGGTGTTTCAACTGGAATCCATACAGTCGCTGTTTGGGTTTGGATCGCTGAAGATGCTGAGCAGGCAACAGTCGACCGGCGCAGGTGGCGCCATGCAAAATGAGGGTGAAGTGTCGTACTCAATTGCGTCAAACTCGACATCGAACAGCGACCGGCGGGGACACAACTTGCGCGACCGCTTCAGCGGCATACAACAGCGAGCTGGTAATGTTGTTTCCACACCAGGCGTTGCCGGGGAGGATGAGGGCGCTGATGGCGGTAAGTACATGCACGGCGGCAGAGTGCTGGAAGAATCCGATACGGAATTGCTGCTCGACATCAGGTCCACTGTCAACACGGTCGACGCTGAATCTGCGGTTTTGGCAGCCAATGCGCGGTATCTCGCGGTACACATTCAATATCTTTGTTCAGTTTCTTATTTGCTTTAACACTGCGTGAATGTAGGCAAAGGATGCCCGAGTCAGTGGCGATAATCACAGCGATCGTGCTACCCAGACACTACAGCTGAACTTGCACAAAAGCAAGGATGTCCAGGCGAGCACATACAAGCTGGCGAGCATCGGCGTCACGGCTTCTTCGTGGGATATATACGATTCGACTGTAGCGCAACAGCACGCTGGTGATGTCAGATCTCCGCCGTCACTGTGAGTTGCGTGTGTCATTTTACTTGTCCGCGGTAACCAGCAAAGGCTCGACATTTATAGCGCATCAATCGCCGGGCCAGATGGCTCTTCCGAATCGTTGCTAACTGCCGAACAGGCAAACCCTGCCAGCACCAGTCAGAGTTCCGCCACTTCGGCAGATGCACAGTCCAACTTCACTTCGGCATCTGCTGTCAGCCAGTCCGGCCCTGTTGCCGGCGGAACTTCCACGAACAGCTCGCAGTTGACAGACACCACAGCAGCCTTGCAGCGCAACGAGGCCAAGATCTTGCCTGTATGGATGGTTCACACTGTTTTATTCAATTGATCACCTTTTTATACCGACAGGTTAACACGGAAAATCTCCCCGGAAAAGTGTCTCAAATCGAAGCTGCCATCACCCACAACAATTATATGCGCAAGCTGTCCACATATCGCGAAATATCCGCGGCAGAACCTCTGGATGGTTGGGTGTATTTTGGTGCTTTCATCACGGCTAACTCTGCCCAGAATCCGGCAGCATGTTACTCGGTGTCAAGCGCCAGGGAAGCAATTTGCCGTCGCTGCAACTCCTCTGGTCGTTCAAGTGTGAACTAACCAAAAACATGAGAGCATCGAGCATGGCATGGAACCGGCTGGACACGGCAAGTGATCACAGTTGTCAATATGCATGAAATGAATTATCTTACGGCACAGAATATATTGGCGGTTGCGTATGAGGGATCAGCTGCCGTGGACAGTGGGCTTGTGTTGTGCTGGTCGCTGAAGAATATTGAATTTCCCGACCGCATGATTCGCCTGCCGTTCCGTGCAATGTCTGTGGCCTTTTCGGCACATGCGTCAAACCTGCTCGCAGTGGGCACCAGTATCGGCAGTGTGATGGTGTTTGATGTGTCGCAGCGTGAGTGCCCGCTTCTATTTGACACCCGGCAAGTAAATATGATCGGGATCAATTAATGGCTAAATTGTACAGCGGCCGTGTTGGACAGCACCACGAGCCCGTGTGGGAGCTGTGCTGGGTCGGGCAGGCGGCTGCAGAACTCGGAAGCGCCGATGCCAAGCTGGAATCAGTAGTGTCCATATCAACGGATGGCTACGTGCGAGACTGGTCACTGAAAAAGGCATCGGATGCAAAAAGTATGACTCTCTTTTCTACACACCGCTGTCTCACATTGCAGCCATAATGGCGCTGAAGAGATTGGCCAAAGCTGCGTCGCCCAGCAAAACCAGCGATTCGCACAGTAAATCAGCCGACGCCGCCGTATCATCTTCTATATCTCACTTGTCGGGCGGCCTGTCTCTTCATTTCAAGAATGAAAAGAGGTACGCACTAGTGACATCTGTGTCAAAGTCTCTCAGCGTCGTGCAGCTACATCGTCGGCACCGAGGACGGCATGATTCATCGCTGCTCCAGGAGTTACGAGGGCGTCTACATGGACTCGTACGAGGGCCATGCCGGTCCAGTCCACCGAGTACTATGGTCGCCATTTCACGCAGCAATATTTGCCTCATGCGGCGCCGACTGGACTGTACTGTTTTGGCGTGAGGATAGCGAGTCGAGTGTGCTGCGGCTGCAGACTGGTCGCGCGCCCGTCTCCGACATTGCCTGGTCCAGTGAATGTGCGTCGGTGTTTGCATCATGTCACGAGGATGGCCGTATCGAAGTTTGGGATCTGGCCAGATCGACGTGAGTTATTATTCTATACATTTGCAATATTGTTGCTAAAATCTTTGTTAGGTTCGCGCCGGTTATCGTGCACAACGTGCTGGACCGCAAGTTGACGCGTGTATTGTTTGCGGAGAGTGGTTCATGTCTGTTGACCACCGATGACAGCGGAGCCGTGACAGTGTACAAACTGCGCAATTTTGTTGGATCGCTGGCGGGACAGTCACGCAGCGATCAACGGGCGGCGCTGGGCGAGATTTTAAAACCTGTGGTAACGCGCACCGTAAACCCAATTGGACAGTCTGTGGCGTCCATCAATGAAAAGTGAAACGCCTTCATCACCTCGATATTTTATTACTCTGTGTCTGCGTATTGTGGTCTTTAAATATGGACGTGCCGCTCGGGTTCCTCCTCGTCGCTACTGTACGGTGTGCCATCTGCCTTGGGCCCATATTTTTGCAGCTTTTTAAGTTTTACCTTTTCTTTGGCGAGACGCTCTCGGCGAGTCTCCTTTCGCCGTTCAAACTTTTTTTCGATGGCAGGCGCCGCTGCAGGCTTGAATGCTTCTTGCGGCAACGGAGAGGTGCCATTTGCCGCGGAATCAGACTGACCGACAGACAATGACGCCATTGACGGCACAGGCGGTAAGTCTTCCTCGTCATCGCCGGCATCTACTGCATCCGGGTCTGCCGCCGCACTATCTGCTGCTCCGTCACCGGCAGCTTTGCCGCGCAGACAGGACAAGGTCCCATCCGACATTTCCCATATCTCGGTGCAGACGCTTTCGTAGAATGCCGTGTTGTGCGTCACCATCACTACTCCCCCTTTGAACCGGCGAATCGCTTCCGCCAGTGCATTCAGCGATTGAATGTCCAGATAATTGGTCGGCTCGTCCAACACCAAGATCTGCGGCTTGAGCCACATTGCCGCCGCCAGCACCACCTTGACCTTTTGGCCGCCCGACAGACCCTTGACCGAGTTGTGCGTGCCGAATTCGGCCGGCAGTCCAAACTCCTCCAGGTGCGTCTGCACACTGGCCACCGTGAGTTCGCGGTCGTAGTTGCCGCCACGAGCGGCCTCGCCGTCGTCGTATAGCTTGCACAGACGCTGCAGGCCCATTGCCTCCAAGTCCTCCTTCATCCGCCAGACAGTCTCATTCAGGCCGCGGCCAATGAACTTGACTTCGTACTTGAAGGTGCGTTTGACCTTTTGCCGGCCGCAGATATACTCGATCTGGTGCTGCAGCATGACTTGACGCTCTTCGGGCGTCAGCTGCCGCGTGATCATTGCAGCAATTTCCTTGTCTTGCCCCTTTTCAAAACGCCAGCGAATGTAGGCATTCGGTGTGGACTCGAGATGCTGTTCCAGATGGTGGAAGGCGTGCTGGGCAATGTACGCCATGCGGAGCCACGGATGACGAGTCATCGACCCCGCAGTCGGCTCCGACTCTCCAACAAGGATCTTGATCAGCGTGCTCTTGCCGGCTCCGTTAGGACCTATAAATCATAAATTATAAGATTTTAAAACAGTACAATGTAATACAACTAACCGACAATTGCCACGCGGCTGGACAGCGACAATGCCAAGTTGATGTTGCGTAAGGTGGGCTTTGATGCCGTCGGGTACTGGAAGCCCACGTCACGCATGCGCAAGATCTTTCTGTCTCGACTGCGCACGCCCTCGAGATTGCCAGGATCGGGAAATTTGAAGTCGTTCGCGGTGCTTTCATGATTGACATAGGATTTGGCTTCAGGGATGAGCTACGGCGTTGTCAATACACAGAATAACATATAAAATTATAATTTGACTTGCCTCGACAAACTCGCTAAATCCGCACTTGTAGGTGTTTAGCTGAAGCTTGGCATAGTGAATGATGTGAGTGCACACGTTGTCCATGAATTTGGAGTCGTGCGAGACTATCAGCGACGTGATGGACGTCTGGTCACCGAGATACTTCTCCAGCCAGGCAATGTTGGTCACGTCGAGATGATTTGTAGGCTCGTCAAGCAAGAGAATGTCGGCGCGTTCCAGCACCGCCATGGCCAGGTTGAGCTTCATCTTCCAGCCGCCGGAAAGACTGCCCACCGACACTCGGCAGCGGCTATCATCAAAACCGAACGGTAACAACTGCTCTTGCAGCTCCGCCACTGATAGCGCGGGCAGTTTCTGGCGCGCAAAATCCAAAACAATCATCTCATCAAAATCGCCCTGACTGCTGTGTCCCACGTACACGGTCTTAAGCTTCTCTGGCGGCGGGAATCCCTCCAACTGGTTGTTGGCAATGGCGCGAAGAAGTGTTGTCTGCCATAGTATATATATGTTAGCAGGTATTATACACTTCCATTATCATCACTTGCCTTGCCGCAGCCATTGCGACCAACCAGTCCGTAGCACTTGCCACGACGCAGATGCAAATGGGCGTCCTTGAGCAGAATCATGCCGCCGTATGCGAGACTGAAGGTGCAATCACAGGAAACATCCTTGTCGTCGTCCTCGTCGTCGGCCGCAACAATGTTGGCCATCTCCAGCGCCCGCTGGCGATACTTTTTCATGGCGGCGTCAAGTCGGTGTTGCAGCTGCTCTTTTCCGCCGTCACCATCGCTGCTGCTGCTGCTACTAGCGCTCCCCGGTAACACAGTTGCAATGTAGTCGGCAATCTTGCGCCAGTGGTAAATGTCGATGGCGCGGCACGTCAACAGCGTCTGTGTGAGCCAGCAGCAGTACTGCTGTACGGCGCGGAACACGCTCTTTGGCACCGTTTGACCAGAAGAAGAGGTCAAAGAAGAAGATTCAGCTGATTCAGCCTGATCGGCAGCCAAAACTTGGCCAAAGATCTCGCCCAACTCGGCTTCCGACACGACGTGCAGCTGCTTGAACTGGTCCTGGCTGGCGGCCAGTTGGATGGTGCGCTTGACAATCTCCACGGTGCCGCCAGTCACTTGACGCAGCTCGGGGTCCGCGCCCAGTTCGACAATGTGCTCCAGGCCAGGCAACAGGCGCGGCAAGAAGCGGGCCACGTCCTGCGCGTCCGGCACAAGTTTGCAGATGTTGGCAATGATGATGGAGGACTGGCGGAGCATGGGTGTGTTGGAGCGGACAGCGAGTGCGCGCACTAGCAGCGGCACCAGCAGCGACAGAGTGGCACAGTCGATTTCGCGCACAAACGTCGTGCCAGACAGCGCCTTGATGGTCACGGCAACTTTTTCAGAGTCGGCCACGCACTGCACCAGCTGCGGCAGCAACTCTTTAATGTCCGGGTTCGTGATCACCGACACCACCGTCATCTGCACACACACATTAGAATCGTTGTATTACATACTGTAACAACTAAAGTATAACATTTACGTGCCATGGTGCTGAAAGCCTGGTCCTTGACTTGCGGTTTAAAGTCGGCCATGCACTCGGCCACGTGCGGCAAAATGTCTTCCATGTGCGCGGCCACTACGACACGCGATGCCCGCTGCACCAGCCAGCAGAGCGCCTCCAGGCCGGCCACTCGCACCTGCCACTTGCGCGTCTTGTCCAGCGACTGGTAGAGAGCCGGCAGATACGGGGCCACCTGATGCGGGTGCACGTGCGCCGTGAACAGCAGCTGCGTAAAATGCCACGCCGCCAGCCGCATCGAGGCCAGCTTGTCGGCGGGACAATCGACAAGCGCCACGCGGAGCCACGGCACGCACAGTGGCTCTACGCGCGCGCCAAACGCCGCCAGCAAAGTCGCGGCGAGAAACAGGGCGGCTGGACGACGACGCGTCGATGCTGCCGCCGACTTGTTCAGCGACAGGCCACTGCCAGCGCCCTCCACGGCCAGCGCCACAGCAGTGAGTGCGGCGGCAAGCAGGGCGGGGTGCTGCGTGGCGGCATGGCACTCGCGCAGCACGTCCCTGATGGAGTGACATTGTCGCAGTAGCTCCTCGGCATTGCTCTCATCCACGCTCCACAGCGCCAACAGCCGGCGATCCAGAGCGGCCACGGCGGCATTGGGGTCCGCGGGGTCGAATTCAGCCGCCACCGACGTCACGGGCCATGTCTTGCGCAACAGATCCATAGACGCGTCAGCCACGGCGGCAGCACTACTTTGAGAGTCGGTACTGCCCCTCTGGCCGGCACGAGCGCTGCCATTGGCAGCGGTGCCTGTTGCAGCGGCCGCTTTTGGCTTCGCGTTGGCGACGAATTTGATGGACATTTTGGCAAGAAGAAGCAGGAGAAGGAAACGTGCGCGCGCTAATCAGATTGCGATTGCGATCTTGATTGTGCGTGATTTTCGTTTTCGATCGTTTTGCCGTTTGAATAATTCAAATAGTCCGAGTATGGCTGGCCCGACTATGGCTCGACATATGCTCATATCAAGCTTAAATACTTTGTTATTGGCGTATACATCTTGTCGCGTGTTACTGAGCTCTCTGCGCGTATCTCGGGCTTATGAATTGTCCCGAATATGGCTCAGACACATATCACCAACCATTTGTTGTGCCCGATGCATTTTCTCAAAAGAAGCTGACTGGTAGACTCTCTGATTTTTAATGCCGACAGCTGCGTAACACTACGATTGACGAGGCTCTATGAGATAAAAGTTGGATGTTTATTGAGCGAGTGATGTGAGATTTAGCTTGTGCAGGCGGTTCTTTCGCTTGCTCAATGATCGTCAATAATTACTTTGTTCCCGCTTTAATGACCGTAACGCTTCATTAAACTGGCTCCGTCACTCCACACCAGAGCCCTGCAGATCTCAAAATTTCCAGGCCACAACCACAGCACCATACCCTGCCTGCCGTGGCCCGGCCACAGCCAGGCCACATATATGTACATATAAAATCGCAGATATGGGCTTTTGTTCAGTTATTAAGCATTACATACATACACAGTCCAATACATTTGTTAAAGATTTGTTAAAAATACACAGCCATAAGTATTAAGGTATAAATAGTCTTCAGTCCACCGCTGCCTGATTCGCCTATGTGTATACCCAAGTTGTATATCATCTATTAATGCTGCGACAGCAATTTCGATTGCTGGCGTCGATGCGCGACAGATGTGGCGACAAACGGGCTCTTTTCCACCGAGAGCGGGAATGCCTTGCCGATCAAATAGATTCGGTTCACCCACTGCTGGTGTAATGCACCTCTTGCCACCTCCTCATTGTCTGCGGTATTGCCGTCAACGGGCGGAGTAGCAGTGTTGATGTCGAACTCGTCGTCGTCGAGCTCCTTGCTGGCGGGAAGGTGCAACTGGTGACAGTATATGAACGCCGTCATGAACTACGGAATGTGTTACTTGACATTGATTCTGAGAAAACATCTACCAACCGCATCAAAGTAAGCCGTGTGCGGGCTGCTAGAATTTGAACTAGTATTTGCAACTGGTGTAATTTCCGGTTTAGCCACCGTTTCCAAGACACTTTCCAAGACCTTGGCCGGGTCAGCTTTGCGTGGCTTCTTGTGAGCGCGATTATTCATTTGATCGTGCTGCTCGATGATGCGATCAATGTCGTGGCTCAGTGGGCAGCGATCCTGGCCGACGGCACAATAGCCATGCATTGCATAGTTTTGACACAATTCCCGCTGGCTGTCTGGAACTGCCGCTGGCTTATCTAGCGCAGATTTGCGGTCCAGTGGCGCGAACTCGGGCAAGGCAGTCAAGTAGGAGACGCCTTGCTCGGCCTGCTGCAGCTGGTACTTGCGGTACAGATAGGCGAGGAATGATACGGGCTCCCGCGTCACAAAGTCCGAAATGTATTTCGTGTCGACCAGACCGCCGGGGAACATGGCTGCCAGGTCCGCGGTAAATGTTTCCATCGCGTCGGGCAGCACGCAGTACAGAGAGGCATACACAAACATCAGGTCCAGCAGACCATTGTGCACCACCACGGGTATCTGACGTGCCTTTGACGCTTCCGTCACATCTTGCAGCAGCGAACGCAGCAGTTCATTGTCACGCGCAGAATCCGCATCAGCTTCATTGTTGCGTTTGGTCGACTGCATGGTAAGTCCGACAGAATGTATAACAATGTAAGAGCCACCTTCTTAGTCTGACGCCCCGGGGCAGAGTACCGGATACCATTCTTGATCTGGTCGTTAAAGTCGAAGCCATTCACCGCCAAGAAGCGCAGACTCTCGGGACTGCATACGAATGCGTCCTAAGGGGGATGAGTCAATTTGTCACAATGCAGGTATACCAAGTGATACCTCGGGAAAGAGAATGAATTCAAAGTTGCGGCAAGTGCGCTTCCCCGCGTCGTCTAGCTGAACCGTCACCAAGCCGAGTGATAGCTATGTATAGTGTGGCCAGGTAAGCTTAATAATGCACAGGATGTACAGTGCAGCACATGCCAGAGCGTGCGAGTCCACCACTTTGCGCAGCGCGCCATACCGCTCCCCCACGTTACTGCCAGAGTGAGATAGTTAGTTGGTGACTAGGTATGTTGGGAGAGTATCACGTACGACGCGCGCAGCAAGGACGCATTCGGCAGCCAGTCGCCGCCCAGACCGCTGAACTCGCAATCCAGCGCCACAAACTCGGCCGATGCAATCGCTTGCCGCAGCACCAGCCGCATATCGTGCACGTTGTGGCGCGTCAGGCGCGTATACGGCGGTGCTTGCAGCTTCATTGACGCGTTTGTTATTGTTGTTGAAGCTTTACAGAGCAGGCTTAATACATTCGCTGTCAACTGATAAACAGCCTTTCATAAGCCACAACTTTGCTGCTGCAATAAAATAGCTGTTATCATACTGAATGAATGTTTCTTATGAAGAGAGAGCTGTGGCTCTTCAATTTTAATTTATCCAGTTATTACACTAGTTTTTACTGTAGTTGACGATTATAATAGATAGATTGTATTCTGTATGCTGATTATCTTGGCGGTCACACCGGAATCCGTGTGCTCGAAAGATCCATGAATGGCTGGAGTGCTTGCAACATTTGCTCGTACTTTGCCCACGCGTGGTCCAGAGGGGATGTGTGCATATTTAAGCTACTATCGTTGTCACCTTCGGCCCAGTATGCACCGTCATCGGCGCCATTGCCAGCAAGCACCGCCGCCATCTCGTCGCGGCTGAACTGCCGTACAAATAAGGGTGGAATACCAACTGGACACTCTATCACTGGCGCCGACGTGGAGTTCAGAAACAATCCTTCAGTTGGCGCTAGTATTTGCGTCCCAGTCCACGCGTGCAACCAACGGCCCGGTGGCAGATATGCCGTGCCGTGTCGAGACAGTGGGTTCCGTGGAGGTGCCACAAGTCTGTCGCCATTAACAGCATCTGACTTTGTCACCATGTCCACGATAGTGGACAACACTTTGCCAGACGCGGCGAATATTGGGTTTTGTGAGTGGTGATGACCGGCAGCACCAGGTAGTTGTTCAGACAGATTCTCCAGCCCGGGCGTGGTCACTGGGACAACCATCAATATGGGACCGAGCATGAACTGCAGGCGCTCCATGTTTACGGCGTGTGGCACGGTGGGAAAGTGCAGGTAGGCCGGCCGCACAGGTG
This sequence comes from Aphelidium insulamus, assembly GCA_036784855.1. Taxonomy (NCBI): domain Eukaryota; kingdom Fungi; phylum Aphelidiomycota; class Aphelidea; family Aphelidiaceae; genus Aphelidium; species Aphelidium insulamus. Next base: position 316,612 of record JAZDSV010000013.1, on the reverse strand, counting down.
CATAGCCATGTGCACTATGTTCCCGAGACAGAATGGCACGATACCGCGACAACGATTGCCACATTGCAGTGTAGTAGCCGAATGTCTCCGCTACCTCTTCATCATCCCACACCTGGATGTTCTCACTGGGCGCCGAGCCCTCGTGCACGCGGAACATGGCGGTGGATGCAAAGACTGCCGACTCCATCCAGCGGTAGAAGAGCTGGCGGTCTTGGCGCACCAGCCGCGCATACTGGTCAATGAGCCCGACGTGGAAGTCGGCCACAGTGCGATCATGTGGTGCCACGCTTACACGGATGTTGGGATCCACGTTGACGTCAGTGTATCCGCCCACATCCGAGTGGGTGTACGCCATCCCGGACAGTCCCATGGTAATTGTCGCGAATATCTGCGATTATTAAAGTTTGTTGTTCCTTTGATGAAACACATCAAGACGTACCGTGCTCTCAAGACCGTCCAGGTGGTCCCAGGTGGGAAGCTGATCACCGTTCCAGAATGCACGGCTGAAGCGAGGACTGTCGCGGGCGGCCGAGCGAGAAAAGAACACCACGTCGGACTGGCCAATTGGAGTCGCCGTGAATTCGGACACAGCTTCAGCATTCAGCCGTGCCCATTCACGCGGGTACAAGTTGTGGAATAGGTGAGTATTGGCTGTCCACGAGCTGCTATTGTTATTGCCGGCAATGCGTGCGGCATGCACACTGGCGTCGAATGGCAGATACTCGCCGAAATCGGCCATCCAGCCATCCACGCCATAGGCCAGCATATTTTCCTTGATCAGCTGTTTGTACCACTGGAACGCCGCGGGATTCGACAGGTCAATCATGCCGGCATCCACGCCCGGCCCACTAGACACCTGGTAGTCGATCAGGACGGGAGCGCCAGTTGAGTCTGTCTGCCAGCGCTTGACCAGATAGCCCAGACGACTGGCCTCTTGGTAGTAGTTGTGTGTCCAGGTGGAGTTTGGCTTGCCGCCACTGTCCACATTCGACAGGAACGGGTTGATGTAGGTCATGACACGAACGCCGAAATCACGCTTCACGCGCTGCACAAACTGCGGCCAGTTCGGGTACAGCTCCCGGCAGTACTCCCAGTTCCACCAGAGACGCTTCTGTGTGCTTGAGAGTCCCGCATGAACCGACAGCCCCTGGCCCAGAGGCATGCCGGGTACAAACATTGGCACCTGCACCTTGCCGCCAATCACTTGCTGTCTCGTTCCCACCCAGTCTTGAAGCCTATTATATGTATACGTTAGAGTGCACATAATGTATGTTGATGGATGTATATAATCTAAATTATTATTGGCAGTATTTTACACAAATAATAACATACCAAACGGCCGCCACGGAGACATTTCGAACCTGAAGCGTGTGCAAAACTTGCAAAACCTTATCTTCTCCACCTTGCACGCCGATGACGGCACCGTCCTGCCCAGACACCCAAGACGGGAGCGGCTGCATCCGCCCACTGCCGTCATAGTCCATCTCTGGCGGCGGTGGTGGAGTGAAGTCATCGCTTTGCCGCGCAGTGAACGCCTTCACCAGCTGCAGCGGCCGCGAGCCGTAGATGAACATGCCGACGAAATCCGTGTCCACCACCTCGACGGCCGCATGGCGAGGCAGTGTAAAGTCAAAGATTGCTAGCGCCGGTGTGAATAGGGCCATGGAGCGTGACATTGATGTCATGTAGTGCGCGGTGGCCGTGTACGTGGAATAGGCGTCGGCGCCAGAGTACGCGGGCTCACGGGGCGGCACAGAGTTCAGCACGGTGGTGACGGGCTGCAGTCCCCGCCCGATTCCCTGTTCTCTGCACCGGTGCATTAAGGTCATATTAGTCAACAGGATAAAAGTCTCCAAATACCTTGTTATGACGGGAATGCGATGACCGCGCAGATTCCACAGACTAAACTGCTCGCCCAGGCCAAACACTTGCTCCGATGCGTCCATGGCGTGCGTCAGTATGGCACGGTCCCACTTATGGCCCGCGGGATCCAGCGCCTGGACACTGATACGGAAGTGCAGCCGCGACTGGCCGGCGCTCAAGTCTCCAGCAGCACTGATAAATGTCATATTATATGCGGCTACGGCGACCGGAGCAGATGGCGGCTGAGGAGAGGGCCACGGCCACCACCAACGCGACGATGATTGTTTAGGTGGCGATAGTGACAGTTTGCCACGCAGTTGGACCGCATCGCTGCCAGCGGGGAAGCCGTCAGCGGATGCCAGGCGCACCACGGACTCGATGGATTGGTGTGTGGTTTCTTGGCGCGCGTGCTGCACGATACGGTACTCGCCATTGCCTGGCGTGAGAGAGTCGCGCCCGGCGGCCGTGCTTAGAAACGCGGCTCCCTGCGCCACTACATATGTACATTAGCAATGTGATGGATAATAGCGAACAAGCACATACCCTGAAATACGGGCTGCTCCGTGGATGAGGCATCGCGGTGTACTACGCGCACTTGACAGCCGTCTGAGGCAGATGGCGGCGCCGTTGCAGCATCCACCGCTAGCTGTTCATCCGGGCTGGGCTCGGCGATGTGCAGGACAAACTTGTCGCCCACGCCGAACTCCAAGATGGACGACGGCCTAGACTGCACATAGTTCGCGTGTGTGCTTGCCGGTGCATTCAAAGATGAGGACCACAGCAGCAGCACGGCCACAAAGGCCGCGGCAACTGCCACCAAAGCGTGGGACTTTTTCGCGCGCGGCATTTGTTGCTTAGAGTATGTGTGTCCCGTGATTGTTCGCAGGGGTCATTTGGATCGTTGTTCTGCACTGTTTCACTGTTCTGTCACTGTTCTGTCAATGTTTCAAATTCCCTTCATGGCGAAAAAAGAAAAGTCAAATGCCTATATTGCAGGGCCGCCCAAAGTAGACAGCTCGGACTGCAGTTGGAAATAAGTCTGGTCGTAGATGTTGTGTCGACCGGCGTCCATCAGCTGGTCAATGATGCCAGTCATGCGCATAACATCAGATGCTGCTTTTCCGCGCGCGGCTATCTCGCCTGCTTCTTGCGCTGCGTGTTCAGCGTTCTCTGCGTCTACAGCCGCTTTCCTCTTGTTCTTTTGAAACTTTTTTCTCACTCGTGGCGGCTGTGATGCGCCCACTCGTTGCAAGCCCTGACAGGTGATAAACAATACTTGAATGGGTCCCTCTTACCTGTGTGACAGTTTCGCCGGGCTTAAGCATGGCTACCAAATCTGCCAGCAACTGTCGCAACTCGTGTCGCGTGGTGGCCAGATTTCTCTCAGCCTTGGTTCTCTGCTCTTCCTGGCGCCGGTGAGCCTCGGCTGCCTGTAGAGATAATGTTAAATAGAGTTTACACGACATAAATGCCCACCTGGGCAATTTGATCGCCAGTAATGCCATGCAGCCAGTTGTCGTGGTGAGCCATCTCGTCCTTTTTGCGCACGTACGTCCCTTCCTCATCGAACTCGCTGAAGAGTCAACACCAGCAAAAATGTTAATGTCCCACGCACCCTTCCTCGTTCTCCTGCTCCATGTTGAAGGGTTCAATAGGTACAGCGTCCTTGCCCAGACCATCCACATCAGCCGTATGCGCCGATGCACGCGTCTCATCCGCAAGATCATCGCCATCATCCGCCTCCAGGCTGGCCGCCTCATCTGCATCACCACTGGCAGCAAACATGTCATCGACTTCGCCCTTGTCGGCTCCATCGTCGCTATCCGACTCGGACTCTCCCTCATAGCCGTCAGTGTCGACACCGCGTCCATGCTTGCGCCTGGCTATCGGCAGATATGAGAGACGCATAGAGCCGTGCACAACGTCAGGGTACCTGGCTCCAGGTCCTCGAGACCATCGTCCAATACACCGTTGCCATTATCAGTGGAGGCTACTAAAGCTGAATTGACGGGATAATCGTGTCGCTGGGACGGCTTCGTGTCGAAGCGCACTCTCTTGCGTCCGTCATCGCTCGTGGCGCTCTCGTCGTCCCCTTGATTCCCGTGCTGCGATCGTTTCTGCATATTCCTTCCCGTGGCAACCACTCTTTAATTACGCTCAGCGGGGATTGGACGAGCGCGCAAATTACAGCCTATTGTCAACTGCAGTTTGCGTTGCTACTATTGATGATATCATTGTGGTACTACAGCATGCAGATATTACTGTTCGCATATATCAGCGTCCTTGTTGTATGCAGCGTAGATGCCTTTACAGTTAGAATGGCGCCGCTGATGTCGGCAGGAAACCCGACCAACATTATTCCAAATGAGTTTATTGTTCAACTTCGTGAGCCGCCATCATTCGCATCAAATCTCGGTGCCGTGAACTCGAGCGGCTACGTGTTGCGAACGAGTAATATTGTAGCAGGTATGTCTGCACTTGTGGGACCTTTACTGAATTACTGTGTAGACCACATTACACGCGCCAAAACAGTACTGAACAATCGCATCATTCACCAGTATGGTTGGGGTTATGCTGCCAAACTCGACCAGCACCAGCTGAGACAAGTGCAGATGATGCCCGATGTTGACTACATTGAACCGAACCAGAAGGTCTCTGTAAACGCCAAAGCAACTGTAATAACCCAGACCGCGCCAATCAACTGGGGACTGCGCCGTATCAGCACTGCCAAATTACCACTCGGCAATGATTACCGCTACAATTCCACAGCTGGCGCCGGTGTCAACGTCTATATCATTGACAGTGGCGTTTACGCGGAGCACGTGGAGTTTGGCGGCCGTGCTAAATCGGGATTTAATGCTGTCAAGGGTTCGCGTGACACTGATGGATGTGGCCACGGGACACACGTCGCGTCCACTGTGGCTGGGATCACGTACGGCGTGGCCAAGAAGGCCAACATCATTGCCGTCAAGGTTCTGGGTGGCAATTGTGATGGCACCCTAGCTGGCGTGCTGAAGGGCGTTGAATGGATGACGGCGGACCACAGCAAGCGGAAGGCCGGGACTAAAAGCGTGGCCAACATGTCTGTGGGAGTATCAAAATCCGTGGCCCTAAACACCGCTGTAGCAAAGGCTGTTAAAGCCGGTATCGTGGTTGCAGTTGCAGCGGGAAATGATGGCGGAGATGCATGCAACGATTCGCCATCCAGTGCAGCGTCCGTCATAACAGTCGGTGCCACTGACAGGAAAGACACGCGTCCCTACTTTAGCAACTATGGGCGATGTGTAGACATCTTTGCTCCTGGAGTGGCCGTAACAGGAGCTGGCATCGGGCGTACCAATTCATCGCGGACCTTGTCTGGTACATCAATGGCATCGCCTCACGTGGCTGGCGTTCTTGCACTGATTGCGGCTAGAGGAAACTATACTCCGGCAGCATTAAAATCAACCCTGCTGCAAATGGCGTCCACTCAGATGGTCCAAGATGCTGGTGATCATTCTCCCAACCTGCTGCTGTTCAGCCAGACGTAGTCAAATATTGTGAGCTGTATTAAGCCTTGAAGAAAACTGTTTGTGAAAGTACTGCTGTCATTTCACTGACCATCATGTAAATCTAATTTAATTGATACCAGAGGTCTATCAATCACGGGATTGCTTCAGTCAGAAAAACAGTATGCAGAGTTTCTTACCACTCATATGCTTTTTCTTGCCACCGCTTTGACTGTGGCGCTTTATGGCGTTACCGCAATTTCTACACGTGTCGCGCCATTGATGGCCGTGGATAATGTGGCCAACATCATTGAAAGCGAGTACATTGTGCAGCTTCGAGAGCCACCAACGTTTAACACTTCCGTCCGGAGCATGCTTAGCAACGATGAGCAGCGCATTGCATTTCCGATGGTATTATATGCATAGATGTATATAACAAATGCTGAACTGTACAGGTCATCTAAAGCGTGCACGTTTGTTGGACAGTGACAACGTTACTCACCAGTACAGCTGGGTCTATGCAGCCAAATTAGATGAGGAACAGCTGAAACAAGTGCAGTCAATAAGCGTTATGCTGGGAGCCTTGCAGTGGTAATAAAGGGCCTTGACTGGATGATCAAGCATCATCATACTGGCCTAGCCAAGCGGGTGAAAAGCATTGCCAACATGTCAATTGGCGGCGCGAATCAAAAGCACTGAATGATGCGGTATCTGCTGGTGTTAACGCCGGTATTGTAATGGCAGTTGCTGCCGGAAAGAGGACAGTAAAGCGTGCCACGATTCGCCATCTAGTGCCGGTCCCGTCATAACAGTTGGTGCCATGGATAGTGACGACAATATGGCAAAGTTCAGCAATTACGGCAGTTGTGTGGACTTGTTCGCTCCGGGAGTGGATATAATAGCCGCAGGCGCAGACTCAAAACATGCATCCAAGGCAATGTCGGGTACATCGATGGCATCACCGCATGTAGCTGGAATCCTTGCAATACTTGCCTCGGAAGGAAATTATTCTGCGCAAGAGCTTGAGTCAAAGCTGCTCAACATGGCTTCCAGAAATAAGATTCATAAATTGAGACACCATTCTCCCGACAAGCTGCTGTATAGCCGACCATAGGGTATTTGAGATCGTACAGGGGAATATATTAATATGCATTAGTCAGTTGCATACCACAAAAGTGCATACTTCTAATGTGCAATATATCAGCACAAGTATGTATAATGCACATTGTGTGAAGCATTGAAGCACCGCGCACGTAGAGACAATCACACCCGCACAATCACTACATACACACACACACACACACACACACCGCTGCAAATGTCCGCCGCCAGCGAGTGCCTGTTTGACTGGCTGGACAGGGGCGCCGAGTGGCTGCTGCGGCACACGCTCACCATCCAGTATAGTCGGTGGCCGTTTGTCGGCGCCGGTGGTCCGGTGGTGCCGGCCGGTGCGTCGGCCTCTGCATCCCTGGGCGAGGACATCCACGTGCCCGAGGACATGGTGATGATTGTGGTGGTGCTGCTGGTGCTGGCGGCCATTCACGCCGTGCTCCACCACTTTGTCTTTACGGTACGTGTGGCATGTATGCATGTGTTCTGCGCTGGTGCTGACGTCTTGACGTAGAAGCTCGCGGTGTACTTTTGCGTGCTGCCTCCCGCCGGCGACAAGGACACCGATGGCGCGCCACTGTCTTCGAGCAGCAGCACAGCCACAGCCACGGCCACTACCACGTCAAAAAAGAGTACTTCCACGGCGCGTCAGCGGCACACGGCTGCCTCCAGCACCGCCGCAAAGGGCACCATCGATGCCGGCACGGATGACACCTCGGCCGCGCTCGACTTGACGCGGCAAAAGTTTGCCACCACCTGCTGGAAGCTGCTTATATACTCGGCACTGTTTGTGATGGGCTGCTACGCGCTGCTGGCCGACAATGCCATCTACCGGCTGCAGCATGGCGGCGGTCGTGGCTGGATCGAGCGCGGCTTCATCGCCAACTACCAGGACTGGCCAGACCTGCGTCTGCGCAACATCACGTTTGTGGACACGAATGAGGAGGTGGTGCGCGAGTACATGCAGATGTCGCAGCCAGACTTTTTGGCGGATGCTGGCGACCGGTTGTCGGACGCGGTGTCGGGTGTCTACTCGTACGCCGTACACACTGCGCACTCGCTGTGGCAGAGTGTGCTGGGTAGTGGTGGTGACGGTGTGGAATCGCTGTCTGCTGGTGGTGGTAAACCAGGTGGCGGCGGTGTCAAGGGCGCGCTGTTTGGACTGATCTCCGCGTCGCCCATACTGTGGCACTACTACTTTGCACTCGGCCACTACTTCTACTCCACCCTGATGCTGTTCACCAACGTGGAGGGCCCGAAGCAGAAGGACAAGGTGCAAATGCTCACCCATCACATTGTCACGATCCTGCTGGTGTTTTTCTCCTGGTACTCTAAGCTGTTCCGCTCCGGCACCTACGTGCTCATACTGCACGATCTGTCCGATCCGTTCATGGAGACCGCGAAACTGATGCTCTACTCTGGCCGGCAGACTCTGGCCAACATTTGGTTTGCCGCCTTTGCCCTGGTGTTTATTGTCAGCCGATGTGTTGTCTTTCCCATGGCACTTGCCTGGCCCACCATGTGCGTGTAATAATATGTAGTATAATATGTTGATGGCTTATAATGCAATTCAGACGGTTCCTGATATCGGAGGAGGGGCAGCGAAAGGCGGCCGAAATTCCCTTTTGGTATGCGCCTGCCATGGGCCTGTGCCTGCTGCAGTGTCTGCACATATTCTGGTCTGGTCTGGTTAGTATCGTGTTATTTTATTTGTATCACAAGTTGTATTGATTGTCGTGCAGATCATTAATATGGTTATGGACGCGCTAACCAAGGGAGACGTCGGAGAAGATATACGCGATGAGAGCATTGAATAGGCTTGTCGGCCGTCTCGTTGTCATGGTGTGCTAAAAATAAACTCAACATGCAAGACATTGACACAGTTGCTATAAACATACATTTAATATTTAACGCGTCGCTGTTACCGGAGCTAATCTGCCAGCCAAGACAGACACACACACAGAGACGATACGCCACTCACTCACTCTGTCCACAACACTTGTTCTTGATACATAAATCGCTGAATGAGCGCCACGGCCGACTCGCAGAAGCGAAATTCTGCACCTGTCGCATCTCGCACCGGCTCTGCGTCCGCCAGCGGAAGCCCACGCAACTCGACCGCCGGCACAGCCACCACCGCGGCGTGCGTGTGCACTTTTGTGTTTTTTTCTTATACTTGTATCGATTTTAATGACGATTGTAGTCCGGGCAAGGCTACAACAGACGCGGCAAAACAGTCCACGCGCATCGGTCCGTACATCGTGGGGAAAACCCTCGGCGTCGGCTCAACTGGTCAGTGGTGGCGATAATCATCGACATATCTAACGAGTATCATTGACAGGACGCGTCAAGCTGGGCACACACCAGGAGACGGGGCAGCGTGTGGCCATCAAGATCATATCAAAGGTGGCGTTGAAGAAGGAGAAAGAGGAAAAGGCGGCCAAAGCAGCAGCAGCAGCGGCAGCAACGGCCACAACGAACGCAGCTTCGCCGACTTCAAACACATCTTCAACATCTCCGGCAACAGCTCCGCCACATCCCGCCGCCACCGATGCAGCCTCATCAGGCAACAACACACTACACCGCAAACTGGAACGCGAAATCAGCATCATGAAACTCATTCAGCACCCGAGTATCTTGTCGCTGTATGACGTCTACGAGTCGCAGGATGAACTATTCTTGATCATGGAGCTGGTGGAGGGCGGAGAGCTGTTCGACTATCTGGTGCAGCGTGGCCGCCTGAAGGAGCCCGAGGCGCTCAACTTCTTTCAGCAAATAATTGCCGGCGTGGACTACTGTCACAAGCACTTGATCTGGTATGTGTGAATATATTAAACTATGTTCTTTCACCAATAATAAATGTAATTTGCAGTCACCGCGACTTGAAGCCAGAAAACTTGCTGTTGGACAGCAGCAAGAACATCAAGATTGCCGACTTTGGCATGGCGTCGTTGCAGCCCACGGGAAAGCTACTGGAGACCAGTTGTGGCAGTCCACACTACGCCAGTCCAGAGATTATTCGGGTCAGCTCACATCTTTTTGATGGGATACCGCTTAATACGTTCCTTGTAGGGCCTCAAGTACAATGGACAGGCGGCAGATGTGTGGTCGTGCGGAGTGATCTTGTACGCGCTGCTCTGCGGCAATCTCCCGTTCGACGACGAGAACATTCGCCGCCTACTGCAAAAGGTAAAGACGGGCATATTTAATGTGCCGGACAGTGTGCCTGCCGACGCCGCCGACCTCATCCGCCGCTGTCTGGTGGTGGACCCGCTCAAACGCATAACCATCGCCGAGATTGAGCAGCATCCGTGGTTCCGCAAACGGCCGTACACCTGGGCCAACACTTCGGGTGGACCGCTGCGTGACCCGCCCACGCCAGAGAGTCTGCGCCCGCTGACGTTGGAGGATATTAAAGCCGGCAACATCGAGTCTGATATTGTGGCCACGCTGGGACTGCTGGGCTACGGCGATGAGGACACGGTGCTGCGCGCCCTGATGACACCGGAGGCCAACTACGAAAAAGTGTTCTATTGGATTCTGTGCCAGCGGAAATCAGAGGCGCTGGAAACCGAGCCAGAAGGCAAGCATTGTCAGTATTGTAATGTAGACTCACATAACTGTACAGAGACCACGGATGCGACAAAGGCCCGTCGCCGTGTAAGCAGCCATGGCAGCCGCGGCAGTATGTACGCCGAACGCGCAGCCAGCATATTTGGTTCGCTGAATGGGAGCAGTCAGCAGGATCTGGCCACCGGGGCTTCGATTACCGCGGCCACCTCTGCCGGCCATCTGGATCAGCCGTCTTCATCGTCTTCCGCTGCGGTGCAGGCACAACAACAACTCGCACCACTCTCGCCCACCGCGGAGCGTAAACGGCTGGCCGCAGACGCACAGAAGCGCCGCTCCTACAACAAGTCACCGCTGTCCACGATTGTCATTGCGCCCACGCCAGTTGCTGGTTCTGGCACCGGCGCAGCTCGACCGGCCAGTAGCGCCGCTGTCCTGCCTGATGGACAGTTCACGGCCGAACTGGCACAAAAGGCCAAAGAAGCTGCACTGCTGGCGTTGACCGGTCAGCGACAGTCGCAACAGCCCCAGCAACAACAGCCGCCAGTATCGCCAACGCAGGGCACCGCTCCCACAACCGTGGCCACCATTCACCAGCCGCAGCCAAAGCGCTCTTCCATACTGAGCGATGTGCGCAAAAAGTTGTCATTCCACACCGGTGGCGGCGACGCTTCGTACGATTCCGTGGCGGCCAAGTCCATGCCCACACTGCCCAACATTGCGACGTCGCCGCCCTCATCAAGCAGCACGGTGGGCAGTGCCGCCGACAAGAAAGCCGCCAGTCCGCAAACAGCAGCTGGCACGGCATCATCGGAGCCGCCATCACCGGTGGCCACGAACGCTCCAGCACCCAAGAACGGCAACAACCGTAAAAGCGGCGGCGCGTCCAATGGCAGCACGGACATTTCTGGCCGCTCCAGCATTTCAGTGTCGTCGCCGTCGGTTGTGTCGAGCATTGGCAACGTTCACGGTATGTGTGTCAGTCTGTGGACACACTGCCATATACCACTGTTAACACCGCTCACACAGGCGCCACAAGCCCCGCGATCAGCACGGCGCCGAAACGCAGCTGGTTCGCCAACTTGTTCCACTTTCGACCGCAGGCGTTCACCGTGTCCGCGCCGCCCGATATGTCCCTGGGCCGGGCGCGTGAGATGCTGGAGGCCACGCTGCAAGCGGTCAATGTGCAGTCGCAGCCGTCACGCGATGGTATCAGCTTGAAGTGCAAGTACGTGGCGGAGGGAACGGTAAGTGCATCTGGTGCATCCAACAGCAGCAGCTTGGGCACCGCGCCCATCGCCACAGCCGCAGCACCGCCACAGCAGCAGCAACCATTAGTTGATACAAGCAACGCGTCGGTAAAGTTCAAGATCACCATGAATCAGTCGGGCGATGCCGAGGCGCACAACAGTGCCAGCAGTGATGTGGGCGGCTCGGAGGGTAAATCCACGCCAACATCTACGCTGCATCACTCTGCCACACCGCAGCTGGGAGGCACAGCAGACCCAGCAACTACTACTGGCACCACAAATAACACCACTACCGCTCACAGTGGCGGCAGTGCAATTGAGTTGGTGTGCACGCAGCAGCAGGGCTCGCTTGCTGCCTTTCATCAGTTCCGTGAAAAGTTCCATCGAGAATGGCAGCAGCAGGTGCAGCGTGCATAGTGCGCTACTACTATACATCTGGCGGTGACAAACTGTTAATGCAGCACCGACAATAGAGTGCATGCTACCAGTGCATGCTGAGGGATGTCCTGTAACTGCTACCTGACTGCCCAATGTTCACAAATTACACAGCCCAGGTCGAAATACGCACCGTATAGGGTTGGAATCAGTGCCAGTGCAACTGCCATGTAGCGCAAAGTACCAACAACGGACTCGCGTCTGCGGTTTTACTCGACCTGGAACCAAGCAAGAGTGCCGCTGATTGCTGGGACAATAACTATCGAGACGGTAACGACTCCAAGCATTATATTCGGATTATATCTGGCCAAGTGGTATTTAATGGCGGGCCTAGCCGTCTGGTTTGCCCAACATAGTACAAGCCTGAAGTGAGATCAGAATCAAATGGAATCGAACTTATGCTGTAGGAGCAAAATTGCCGCAACTACAATGGGGGGGGGGGGCAACTTTTGTGACCGCATCCCAATTTTACCCGAATGTGATGATATTCACTGCACCGATTGCCGCCAAGTACACAATCAGTGCCATGTGATGTGATACCATGTGACAACCATGCCGTGACAAATTTGTGGCATATGATGCAGTTGCAACCAGATGAATGTCTGTAGCCTCAAGCGTATTTGAATTTGCCGCACCACAATGAACAATAACAGATGGAAAATGAGAACGGACCTCCGCTTGTGCAAGCTCTGATTGGCTGATGAATGAGTCGGTTAAGCACTGATTGTCAGAATGCTGCAGTGCTATGAGTACTCTGCTATCAGCACTGCAAGGACTGCTGCCGGTTGTTTATGAAGAAGTATCAGACGCAGCTCTAGTGTGAAATGCTGAGTCAAGGCAAGTTGTCCGCCGATGGCGCAGCGCAAATTTCAAAAAGTATTTTCCTCAAAAAAGTTAGTTATCATAGTTCGGAATTAACCTCTGGGATCAACAGATCTATTCTATTCGTAGCGCCGGTGCCATCTGTTAATAGCTTGCCATACAACGGCCAGTCAGCTAATCTCCGCTAAAGCAGATCCTGGGTTTGGTTGTTGCCATAATTGCCAGTCCCGGCCATGAATGTGCTTCAAAAGTCAGCCCGCTGTTTGATGTACTGTCTACGTATTTTTGAGATATTATGGAACAGTAGGATTCTGGCATATGTCAGGGGGACTTTGCAATCAAATAAAAACACGTTGGCTTTCTTGCTCCAATCAACTAACGAGGAGATAGCCATGTCATGCAGAACCCTCACGGCACCACTCCGCACAACTTGATATTTGGAACATTGCATAAACGAGGATAGTAGCAGCGCATTGTTGGATGATTGTCATGTTATAATTGTATCAAGAGTGATTTATTGACTGTGACCTTAGTCACTTTTGTCCGGTTCCACCGGTTTCCTTTCAACACTCCCCCTGTTTGTGAGCAGTCATCGCCTCATAGTCATTCTCTGCCATGAGGCCTAATGCTGTCACGAACTTCTGGTGAGTCACCTTGTCTAGGTTTTTCGTCAATATATCTGCAATCATTTCCTCCGTGGGAACATGAATCACTTGTAGTTGATTTTCTTCCACTTGCTCACGTATGAAGTGGCGTTGTGTGAGAATATGTTTCGTCCTTTGGTGATATTTCGGATTCTTTGTGAGCTGTAGTGATGCTTGGTTGTCACCAAACAGTATTGTGGAGCCCGGGGCCGGCATGCCAATCTCGATGAGTAGCTGTCGGATCCATATTGCTTCCATGGTTGCATTTCCTAGGCCAACATATTTGGCATGTGCAGTTGATGTCGCTACGTTGGCTTGCTTGCGGGATGCCCAGCTGATGGCTGCTCCGTTCAGCACGCACCAGCCACAAGTTGATTTTTCTCTTCCATGAGTTCACTGTTCAGAAAGGCCGTATCAAAGTCCACTTGTTCAATTTCCCAGTCTTTTGCCGACCATCGGCTCCACGCTTTATCTTGAAGACCCATTTGCATCCGATGGCTTTTCGCCCCTTTGGCAGTGCAGAAAGGTCCCAAGTGCCGTTTTGAATCAGAGAGTTGTATTCTTCTTCCATGGCAGCTTTCCATAGTAGCCAATTTGGGCTACACCTTGCTTCGCAGTATGATGATGGTTCACTTTCGCCTAGCAAGACATATAGAATATGATTGAGGCCATCATTTTCGAGATCCACGCTATACATGGAAAGTGCCATGTTGTTAATTACAAATGGCGCCGCTGGGTTTAGTCGGGCACTACGACGAAGTACTTGAGCTGGTTCAGGTAGATCAGTTGCTTCTGGTACATATTCCAAACGTAATGGCAATACTAATTCATCCATATTGTCCTCCGCGATGTGTGGCCTAGAATCCATGGGCGTGGTATCAGAAATAGGTTCAGGAGGCGCCGTGGCATTACTTGTGGCATTGATCTGACTTGTAGTTGCAATTGCCAGTCGATCCTTGTACTGAATTGACTCATGAAATCGTACATTGCTGCTCACCACAATAGTGTGTTTCTCAGGCGAGTAGCAACACCATCCCTTTTTGTGTGCGTCGTATCCTGCAAGCCATTGTCTTTCCGCCTTTTGGTCGAGTTTTGTACGATTTTTTTCAAGTATGTATAAAAACGCCGCGCATCCATACACCTTGAGAGCTTTGAACGATGGTTTCTTTCGGTACATGAGTTTGTATGGCGTCTTTATCTTGTTTCGTGGGGATGGCAGCCGGTTAAGTATGTATTCAGTAGTTTGCACTGCTTCCACCCACATCGCCTTTGGGAAACCGGCATTGTTGAGAAGTGTACGAACAGTTAGGGCTGACCCGGGGGACAGGACAGACCTTGCAGGCCCAGCCACGGCAGCTGGGCCCAGTGAGGCCAAATACCAATATAATTACTGGATACTTGTCTATTAGTCAATCCATTGTGCAGGTGCCTTAAAATCAGGCCTCCTGGCCCAACTCAAACCATTTCCACAATGGTGCAATTCATTCGCTCAGCTTTTCCGTTTTGCTGTGGTTCATTTGTGCCCAACTGTTGTAGTTGGGTGCCCGCATCGATAAGATAGTCTCGAAACTCTGATGACATGTATTCACCGCCACCGTCATTGCAATGCGTTTTGATTTCACGTTCCGTTTGGGTTGATGCCCACTTTGCAAACTCCTTATATGCCGCAAGGAAACCCTACGGCACCACTCCGCACAACTTGATATTTGGAGCATTGCATAAACAAGGATAGTAGCAGTGCATTGTTGGATGATTGTCATCCCTATCAGAGCCCTGCAGAACTCACAATTTTCCAGGCCACAACCACAGCGCCACACCCTACCTTGATGTTGCCCGGCCACAGCCCGGCCACAGCAAGGGTGCCAAAAAGCTGGGCCACAGTTACGGCCACATATATGTTATATGTAAAGTCGGAGATATGGGCTTTTATTAATATTGTGCAGAATTGAGCACTACACAGATTTTTTACCTTGATTTACCTTTGAACCAATTGGCTTTTCAATTGCACAAACAACAGATCATTACCATGCATGGAATTACGTTTGTGTGAGAATATTTCCAGTCTCGAAAGGTTGCATACTGACATTGAACTGGAAACTGGTATACAAAGAATCAAGAGGGCAACACAAACAACACTGGGAATCGCTCTGCAATCCACCAGTCTAAGATGCAGAAATTGCAATATCCGTGAATTTGATCTTCTATTGTGCAAGCCGCCTTCTCTGATGTTGAAGTTAAAGATGTTCTTCTTTCCGTTTCAATTTGAGTAATATCCCAGTTTGAAATCACCAGCATCAGCTACTCGTCATTAGGGGGTTTCAAAGTTGAAAGTTGAAAGAATTGTTGTCATCCTACGCATTGGAAATTGCAAAAGCACTCATTTGCACATTCTTGATAATTGGTTGAGCTGGCTCACTGCCACTTCAAGTCGTACTCTACCGTCACTGATCCGAACCATGTAAAATTTCATCGGTCGGGACCTTTCCAGCCTCATTGCATGGCTGCATGGCTGCATCTATCTCCAAGTAGATGTTCAGATGACTGTTCATGTATGGCTCCAAATGGGCAGCAACTGCATAAATTGCGTGGATTTTTAAGTCAAGATTGGTGCTTGACGGTTTGAATGTGATTAGAATCGTTGTGTAGAGTAATTTTGTTGTTCTCGGCAGATCACTTCAGTGAGATACTGGCAAACTTGCTCAGATTGCTGTGTGGCTCGTGAACAATTCTTAACGTTACGCCTCTAGTTGAAGTATGTATCTGTGTAATCTGAACTTCTACATTATTACACAGTAATGATAATAGTATATGGCACGCCACATATATATCCTATGTGGCCCGCGTTAAATCCTCTCGGCCACACCACAACCACAGAGCGCTGATATATCTCGGCCACAGTTGGGCCATAACTGTGGCCCGTGGCCGAGACCGTGGTTTTCCGTGGTTGTGGTTTACAAAACAGGGCTCTGATCCCTATGCTACTGCTATGGGTCCGCCACCACCGATTATTTAAGGCTGGTATTTTTCTGCCGCATGTAATTACTCCTCCAACGCAGCTCCAGATGCGAAGATCTGCGCATCACTTTGTTTGCGCAGGTCTGTATTTTCCTCCGCCCGGAAGTGTTTCGCAGCGCAGCCTCAGCTCTTTATCCACCGCCGCATCAGCCATGCCATCTCACATGCACAATATATGTTCATATAACTGCTATAATGCACTGTATATTGTTTTTATATGCATAGCGCCGCTTATTGCCCATTTGGTGATATGTTTGCACAAATGCCTCACACACACACCCACAGTCGGGCTGGTCATTGAGAACATGCCGGCTGCAGAAGCAGAAGCCCACGTACAAGCAGGTGACCAACTTCCTGGCACGGTTAGTACAGAGCAATGCATCTATGTCACATGACCTCCTATGCAGTGAACGTCGCAAGCTACGCTCCAACAACGTGGGGCGTAGAGCACTGCTCCAGCAGTATGTTGAGGTGGACAATGTCGCAGAAGTTGCCCAACGGTCATTGGAGAGCTGGGCCGCGGGAATGCGCTGCAAGTGGGCAGTGGCAGCGATGACGACCCACTGCGCATCATCTGGTCATCCAAGGCGCTAGTGCAGAAGCTCCGGGCGGCCAACGAGAGCGGCATGCCGGTGGTGCTGTGCATGGACTCGACCATGAAGGTGTCCAGCTGCAACTACACGGTGACACTGGTGGGCATTGTGGACATGGGCGGCACAATGCACCTACTGGCAGCGGCCATCACCAGCAAGCACACCGAGGACGACTACAAGTACGTGCTGGAGGCGCTGAAGGCGTTCTGCGTGCAGCTGGATGTGGCGCTGGAGCCGCGGTACTTTTTGCTGGACGGCGATTTGTTGGAGCGCAATGCGGTCAGCGCGGCATTTCCCACTGTTCTCCCGGAGCGCGTGTTGATGTACTACTTTCGCGTCGCGCACAATCTGATGAACAGTCTGGGACAGCGTGAAGGGACGTATCGGCAGCGGCTGGTCTACGCAAGTTGCACATGTGCCGCAGCGAGCGGAATTCAATGCGGAGTGGGCCGTGCAAAGGGCGGCCTGGCAGCAGCTGAAGCCAGGCTATGTATGTTCTCCTGTCTCTCTCTCTCTCTCTCTCTCGTGTGTGGGACACTAACACTTCACAGGCAGAAAAGTTTCAACGCACACCTATATTGACGCGCCCTGCCGTAGCCGCGCGCATCTGTGACAGTGAGCCTGGCATTGCCGGCACACAGGCGGCCATAGAAAGCACCAACCGTACCTTTAAGCAAGTGTACACACGTCGCCTACGCCTCGACACCAAAGGCCTTGTGCTGGCATGCCGCGACTTGGTGGCAGACAAGGGCAGCGTCGCACAACGTGAATATGCCGCCAAGTTCACTGGAGCTGTACAAGGTCAAGCTTTGGCGGCGGAAGTGTGGCTGGCGGTGCGCAATGCAGAAACCCACAATGTGACCATGGTACAGCCAGGCACAGTCTACAAGTTCAAGAAACGTCATGAGGAAGAAGAGTACACTGTCACGGCGGACCGCGACCAGCATTCGGTCAAATGCACATGTGCTGCGTACCTCAAGTATGCTCACTGTGAACACACGCTGGTGGTGATGCGACGATTTGGTGCTAGGGATGCGCATATTCCACACAGGCCGAATTTCAACGTGTTGCTCAACCCGGACGTCCAGCAGGACTGCTTGGAGGCGGTGTGCGACGAAGCGACGTCGTGTGAACAATGCTGCAAAGGTATGTCAATGCCGCTCTCAATGTATGAACTCATCATACCTACTGCAGAGCCCGGAGGCCGTGGCCATCATGGAACCAGCTGAAGCGGTGACTGTTGCGGAGGCACAGGCAGCTCTGGCGCAAGCAGTTGCGGCGGAGAGGCGGCAGAAGACCGTGTGGCGGCAGAGGACGCGGTAGATGCAGAACCGAGCCGATGCCCTGGAGGATGACTACCGCGAAAATGAGCTGCCAGCACCATGCAACAACCATGCCACCCTCAACGCACCTCAAGTCAACACTGTTGCGGCACAGGAGGCGCCTTGTGTCACACGTGCTCCTCCGGCAGGTGCTGCCAGCGTCGCGGCATCCCCACTTCAGCGCCGAGGAACTCGCAGCCAGGTAGGACGACGCCGCCAAGTCGGAGCAGCACTGCAGTATGAGTAGGCGACACACACACACACACATGACAGGCAGGCAATAGACAGACCTGTCAGCGTCCGCGTGCATGTGACAGCGAGGTGCGCAGAGTATGGAGTAGACTAGTCTGCACGGAGTATGGGTTAAGGTGTGGTTAAGGGAGCTGTTGTACAAGCACCTGTAACGGCCACTGAAAGGTACGCCATGCACTACTCTTGTGATGTATGTGCATGTGTGTGGGCATGGCTGCGGCTGCGGAAGGCGGAGCGGCAGACGCTTGGCCAGAGTGCTTCCCCACAGTTCGGTGCAAAAAGCATGATTACGGGCGCAAAAAGCAATTATCCCATTATTTAATGGGACTTCACGGCTCGACAATTGACCACAATTCGGTGAAGTCGATTCACCCCAAAAAATTGCACTGACGTCATCGCAATCGCACTCCTGCAACTCGCGTATATGTCCGACACGAAGCGCCCGCCCAGCCCAGGCCAGATTACGCAGCGTGAGCGAAATCTGCTCACCGCGCCACATTGCAGTCTTTAACATTCTGTGCGGTATAGATCCGTCTGGCCCCAAGCGTCCACGGGCAGATTCGTCGAGTGGCTCTACTGATGCGGCAATTGAGGGGCCGCCGCCTCCTGGCACACCCACGCACATCCTGCAAGCGTTTGATCCTTGTACGTATGCATTTAGATCTATTATGGTATCAGTCCTTAAGATGCGGATCAGCATCGCTCGCGCAAGCGATCTGGGATGAGCTAGATAAAGTTGACGTCAATAAGAAAGATGAATACTTTTACCAACCAACGGTACTCGGCCGCCATTTTCTTGTTCCGAACGTTGTAAACTGCGCCCTGTTCAATGAGTGCCTGAAGCGCGCGATACCTGATTTCGAAGATGCGAGATTTGGCTGTATCGAGTGGGATTACTTGAAGCCGTTTGTTATGTTCGCTCCTTCGATGGATGCGAGACTGGCTGGTCAAGTCACCACTGTCAGGTCAAAATTTTTTCATTCTGCAGAAGCGGACCAAAAAATTGCAGAAATGACGCGGGAAATATTTCCACAGGTAAATATTATCGTATATTAATTTTTATCGTTATATTAGCGATTGACTAAATTAATCGCGTCACAGCTGGTTGGCTACCACTGGCGCATAATCATTTTTAGCTCGTTGTTGCAGACTTTGTGCATTTCTTCGCCGTGCATCGATGCACGCCGAGGTGATGCAGTTGACATGATAGAGGATCTCGTTGACCACGATGGCCCCGAAATTATTGAAATATTGAATCGAGAAAAGTTTGAGCTCAATGATCTAAAAATGCGTCTAAAACCAGAACCACCGCTCAAGTTGGAGAAGGCTGACAAGGCTTTCGTGGTGGATTATGTTAATCGGGATTGCATGGTGGAAACCTTTCAATCGTGTCTTCAATTTTACGCTGAGAGCTGGAATAACGCAAAGTACCACTCGCCGTACTTGTCGATGATCCAGTCCAGCATGATGGGCAAATCCCGTCTATTGCAACAGTTGGTATCCAAGTGCTTTTTAATGCGTTTGGTGTTCCGCGAGGCGGAATCCACCGGATATCCTCTGGCATCTAGCAGTCAAGTGCTGAAATATCTTCTGCCGTCCGACGGAGTTTCTTCTGCTGAGGCCGAGGTCAGATGGGTCCGCTACTTGGTGTACATCTTGGATACACTTGCGAGATTTATAAACCAAGATTCCCGCCAAAATGTTGGTGATAAACCAACTATCTTCGAGCGCTGGGCAGAAGTATTCGACACACGAGTTGTCAACGACGCTGTGACTCATTTGAAGAATGAATCTATCTCGGTTTATAAATTTGACTCGAAGCCATTTCTCCGAAATGCCGTTGACAAGCTCTCCGAGTCGATTAAAGCGTGCGATGAACTTGATCATCTACACGGTACACCGCTGGTTGTGTTCGTGATGGATGAAGCACGAGCTCTGCTGAAAGACCAGTCCGACAACATTTCAGGTTTTAGAACTCTGCGTCACGCTTTGCAGAAACTTCCGAACTTTGAAGCAGAAAAAAGCAAAGTCGCCATATTTTCAGTATTCGTGGACACTATCTCTAAGGTAGCAAACTTTTCTCCTTCTCCTGTGGAACATAATGACCCGAGTCTGCGAAATTCGTTACCAAAATTGATTCTCTACCCGCCTTACTGCGAACTTCCAACGATTGATATATTGGCCGATCCAGATCGTCCTACGCTCGACGATCTGCAGAAGCTCGGTCGTTATTGTGATCGCGATGAGTCAATTGACACGGATTACTCTCCGCTCGGCATTGCGGTTGATTTATGTAAGCTTGGCCGACCGTTCTGGGCCGCTTTCTTAGCCGTTGTAAGCGGTACTCTTTGCGCTGATGACATGAAGCATTTGATCCGTGTTGCCTGTCGTAAGATATTGGGAGAAAGTCCGAGAAAGCTCGATAGTTTTAATTGGCCGGTGGAAACTAAGTTGGCTCTTTTGGACTGCCGTCTTGGAATCCATATCAATGTACGATCTCATGTGGCATCAGAGTTAGTATCGAACCATATGGCGATTTGTGAAAAAATATCGGAGGATCGCATGATGGTGCAGTGTAAATATCCTTCAGAGCCTATTCTTGCTATGGCTACAGCGGTATTATGGCATGGGAAACATTCAGATACTGGTATTCCCTGCATGATCGCAATGTTTTCAGGCCTGCTGGAAGCGTATTCTTCGGGTTTGTTCATTGTTGGTTCAATAATCAGGATTAGTAATCCTATATTATTTTGCAGGATTGGTTACTACTGGAAATCGTGGAGAGTTAGTGGCGAAAATTTTATTAACACTTGCATGGGATCAGTGCTTTTTGACGGAAAAAAGCGAAAGTGGGAAACCAAAAGGCAAACGTACACTGGTTAGGATGGACGTGCCATATTTGCCATTTGGCACTCCTGTGCGGTAGGTTTGCTCAGTAATATTGGATACTTTGTAATCTTATATACATGTCGCATAGCGTGTCATTCTTTCTTCAGACATTCATTGGGTTCGATTTGGGCCAACGGCGGTTTTCTGATGAATACGACAGTTGGTGTCACGGCTTGGCGGACCAGATAGAACTTCGAAACCTTTTCATGAACGGTCATGTGTTCTTTACCCATATCATTCGTGCGAATTGGTCGGTGAAGCTTTCCTCCTTACCCTTGTTCTTCCGCCGCGGTGCAGCAATAATGTGCAAAGAGAACCACAAGGGCATCGATTTTATCATACCGGTGCTCATGGCAGATAAACGAATGTCGGCTATTATTATCCAGACAAAAAACAGGTCGAAGGATTCCGATTGGCACAATGGTCGATATTCTGCATCAGCATCCGAATGTGGTCTTGTTGATACTGTCAACGTTCCATATATGACTTTGTATCAACAACTGGGCGAGAAGTCGAATTTCTTCGTTTCACGTCTACCAACCAGAAAAAAAGTCAAAAAAATCAAAGGAGAAGCAAAGAAAGCGGCCACCGGTACCGGAACGCATGGCCAGAAACCAGGTGCAGAGTCCCCAGTTGATGATCCGCCAACGGTGCAAGTTGCGGTATCCTCAATTGATGACCCGCCGACGGAGAAAGTTACGGAATCCCCAGTTGACGGTCCGCCGACGGCGCAGGTTGGGGCCGTGGAGGAGCCGCCTAGCGATCCACTGCCAGATGATTGCCCGGATTTTCCGTATCAAGCGGCGTACAGACTCAATGGTCTCGATGTCAGCGTATATCCATTCCTGCAATCACTGCCCGATCCTGTTCCCGACACGTTGAAAAGATTTTGTACCAGTGAGAAAGATGACCCGCGGCAGGTGTACAACGACCTGTGCCGTTGGCGCTGTTTTCCGCTCTGTGAAGATCCGAATGATGCGGCGGCTGGAGTGGATGTCACCGTGGAATCTCTACGAGAAGCCGAATTCCTTCGCGCAAGAAAAGTAAAAATCCCCTTACTAAATAAATAGTCAGACACATGTCCGAGGTGAAATCTGTTCAAACAAATGTGTCCTGTCGTCCACCGAAGCGACCGGTTTTCGGAGAGGCTAAGCATGCATACGGTGCCAGTCGTCCCGTTGGCTGCACTTATCCCTGCACTTAAAATCCCGGTTTGTGTTGTGACCAGATTTTTCGGCTCTTCGGTTGCGGATATTCAACACTCGGGTTATTCAACAGTGTTGAATAATCCTAAACCGCAACTTGCGGTTTCCGTTTCGAGTTCCTTCAGAAATTCGGTACTTCGGTTTCGGTTCTCTCAAGTGTCAGCGTCAGAGGCGTCGCGGTAAAGGTCCGCCCCGTCCAGCTCCATTACAAAACAACAATAATAATAATAATCCCATTGACTGTATCGACTCGCCAAGAGCAATCACAACACTGCTCGCCAACAATTGATCACGCTCCGACTGTTCGGTGGTTTACTCCGTATGGGGTCCATCATACCTGTGTGCCGATTGTGTGTCAGATCACAATAACCATGAATATTTGCATGTATTGATTGATTTATTCATTAAACGTATCTAACAGGTCGGTCATGACGTTATAGTGATCGGACTTAAGGGCGGTTGGTTGGCATTGGTATTAAATATTTTTTGATTGGACGTGCCTGCGTAACGAAAACCAGCAGGCAACCATGTTAATTTAAAAACATGAGCTTTGTCTCATTGATGTATATTGTAATATTGTTGTGGGGCATTTCATTGACGGTGTATGCATTGATTTCTGGCGGTCGCGGCAAGGCTCTCAAACCTTGGAGTCAGCAATGATTGGTTTCGGTGTACTGCGCACGAGGCCTTTGACGTCAAAGCCCCAAACTTGGAGCACAAGCTATATATCACTAATAAGTACATTATATGTCTACCATTTAATAGCACAAACCGCGATGGGGAAGGCAGCAGCTGGAACGTGGCTGCACGTCAAGATCATGCTAGCAACTATGAAATACCATGGATACCCCATTGGAATCCAAATAAATAGACTCAACACATCCGCAATAGCCATCGGTAGATAAAATAGGGTTGGAATTAGTGCCAAAGTAACTGCCATGTAGCGCGAAGTACCAACAACGGACTCGCGTCGGCGGTTGTACTCGACCTGGAACCAAGCAAGAGTCCCGCTGATCGCTGGGACAATAACTACCGAGACGGTATCGTCTCCAAGCATTATTTTCGGATTATATCTGGCCACCGCAAAGAGAACAGCGTACAGGGCCAGATGGTATAAGTAGTATTTATAGGCGGGCCTAGCCGTCTCGTTTTGCCCGACATAGTACAAGCCTGCACGTGAGTGTAATAATCAATGTAATAGAACTTACGCTGTGCAAGCAAAATTGCCGCGACTACAATGGGGGCAGCATTCGCCACCGCGTCCATATGCCACCCAAACGTGATGATATTCACCGCGCCAATTGCCGCCGAGAACACAATCAGTGCATCGTCTGCGCCCACAGCGCTGCCGACACGCCAGCTTTCAATCACCTGGAAGAGCAGTGCGGCTGCCTGAATATAGCCCACCATTGCCACGATCGGGGCGATCTCGAGCAGGTGCACGAACGGTGGCATGTCCAGCGGCATCGTGAAGTCTAAAGTTGCCGTGAAAAGCTGGTTAGGTTTCGGTAGGGGAAGTGGCTTAGCTTTGTCCAAGCCACTTATTTTTTACAACAAACTGCCGACACCAAACCACATATGAAGCACCCATTGAATATGCCGCATGAAATGCATGAAGATGTATGTAGTATAGTATAGCAACGTTGTAGGCAACTAGTACAAGTATAACTGTGTGCTCAACCAAGCTGCGAACACAGAGAACAGTACATAACAACGCCCAATTGTATATCTTAACCTTAACCGATTGTACTTTAATACAAGTAATACAAAATGGCTGCAAAGACTCCGACGGCGGCGGCGGACGGCGTAGCCAGCTATACGTGAATGAGGGGCCACGCGTGTACGTGTGCGAAAGTTCGGTGATGACAGCGAGCAGAACGACGGTCTGCACGCGGACCGCCCGTTCACGTCGGCATTGCGGGCGCTTCGCCAGTACGAGACTCCCGACATATATGTTCGTGCGGCCGCGCCGGCTGGGGAGGCTCCGGCACCCAGTACTGGTCTCGGTGAATATGCACCTATTTCCGGAGCGGCACGTGTCAAGTCCATCCTCGATTCATTTTGATTAACTTGCGTCTCCAGGCTCTAAAACGCGCCCGCAAGGGACTGGACGTGGAGCGCCGCAAGGAGGCAAAGGAGGCAGAGCGGCGTGCCAAAGATGCCGAACAGCTGGCAATTAAGGCAGCGGAGGAGCGCGCACGTCTGGACGCCGCACGCCAGGTCAAACTAACTGAAGACCCGTCGTGGCCTCGCGCTCAAATGGTATTCAATGATATACTTGATCATAGTTACTGGCCAGCTTACCACAAGTACAGGCACGCATATCAGAATGTCCACGGCACTTGGTGGCGGACAAAGATGCGGGTGTGCGCGTGCATGTGTCTGGCTGGGTGCACCGGCTGCGTGTCCAGGGCAAGGATATGATGTTTATTGTGTTGCGTGACGGTACCGGCTACCTGCAATGCCTGCTCTCTGGTCGTCTGTGTCACTCGTACGACGCACTTATGCTCAACATTGAGTCCACTGTCAAGATTTATGGGCGCATTCTCCCCGTGCCAGCCGGGAACAATGTATGTACAATATGTGTGTCAGCTGTTGGATGTATTGACCTTGTGCTATGCACGTGATACGAAACGTATAATTAGGCACCGGGCGACTTGGAATTGCACGCCGACTACTGGGAGTTGATTCACAATGCTCCAGGTGGCGATGAAGCGTTCACCAACAAGCTCAACGAGGTACTTGCAATGGTTTAATGTATGCAGCTAACACTTATAATAGCTGTCCAATCCCGAAGTTATTTACAACCAGCGCCACTTGGCAATTCGTGGCGAAACTCTTTCGGCCGTGCTCAAAATGCGCGCCTACGTTCTCAAAAGTTTCCGGGACCACTTTTTTGACAGCGAGTACACCGAGGTTACGCCACCGCTGATGGTCCAGACCCAAGTGGAGGGCGGCTCGACACTGTTCTCGCTGCAATACTATGGCGAGCCGGCCTATATGACCCAGTCGTCCCAGCTGTATCTGGAGACGGCCATCCCGTCGCTGGGTGATGTGTACTGCATTGCCGAGTCGTTCCGGGCGGAGCGATCGCACACACGGCGCCACCTCAGCGAGTACACGCACATTGAGGCCGAGTGCCCGTTCATCTCATTTGACGATCTGCTGAACCGCATTGAGAGTCTGATTTGCGACACTATTGATCGCGTGCTGGCCATTCCGGCGGCTAAAAAGCTGTTGGCCGAGCTGAATCCGTCGTTCAGCCCGCCCAAGCGTCCATTCAAGCGCATGAACTATGCCGACGCTATTGTCTGGCTGCGCGAGCATGGAATCAAGAAGGAGGACGGCAGTGAGTACCAGTTTGGCGAAGACATTCCAGAGGGTACTGTATTATTATGTATGGTGGCATAAATTGCCTGGACTCTAACGATGCAGCCCCCGAGAGGAAGATGACGGACGCCATCAATGAGCCGATATTTCTGTGCCGCTTCCCGGCCGAGATCAAGAGCTTCTATATGAAAAAGTGCCCGGAGGACCTGCGGCTCACCGAGTCCGTCGATGTGCTGATGCCGGGCGTCGGTGAGATCGTGGGCGGCTCCATGAGGATATGGGACATGGAAGAGCTGTTGGCGGGGTATAAACGTGAAGGCATTGACCCGGCGCCCTACTACTGGTTCACGGATCAGCGCAAGTACGGCAGCTGCGAGCATGGCGGGTACGGACTGGGACTGGAGCGATTCCTCGCATGGATTCTCAACCGATACACTGTGCGCGAGACGTGTCTCTATCCGCGCTTTGTCGGCCGCTGCACTCCGTAATGATCTTGCACTGGAATACATCAACAGCCGTGCACCATTTAATGTGACAGTGTTTTGTGAACAGTGACCGAATTGTGAACAGTGACAGTGAACACGGAACAGTGAGTGCAGGAAAGAAAAAGGAGAAAAAAGAAGGAAAACAGCAATCAACAACAAAAGCGACGAATGGTGCGCGACGTTGACCCGGTGCAGAGCGGCGCCATATTCCGTCGGGGCGCCTTCAACCCGGCCGCACTGCAGTCGCCGGTCCCGTACCATCTGCAACTGCTGCGACAACAGCAGCAACAGCCGCAGCAGGGGTCGGCTACGACAACAGCGCTGGCCCGGCCCACTCCCGTTTACGCCCCTCTGGCCCCTGTCGCCAGCAACAGCCGACCTACATCTGTGGCGGTGGTGGCTACAGCAATATCATCTTCAACCGCCACTTCGTCTGCCTCCTCGTCGGCGGCAGCGTCTGTGCGCAACTCTCCTGCCCTGGACCGGATAATGAAGACCGGCATTGTGCCGCGCTCGTCACCACGCACGGCGGCAAACTCGGCCGCCGAATTCAAGATGCCGCTCGCACCGGCGTCCATCCAGCAGCAGGCACAGATGCAAATGCAAAAGGAGCCGATACAGAAGCAGCAGAAGCCGCCGAGGAGGCCCCGGTCACCAGACCATATGCAACCGCCCGTTGAGATGGACGTGGACGCACAGGGTGAAGAATCTCCGAACAAGGATGCCGTGAATGACGGCTCCAGCTCAGTGGATACCTCCATATACCGACTGACGGGATCTCTGTCTCGCACACTTGGCGCCGGCGAAAAGTCAAATGGTGGCGGCACATCCTCCTTATCGCCATCGCCAGTCGACGATGTGCTCAGCGTGCTCAGCATGGGACAACAGCAGAGGAAGCGTGGTGCATCAGACATGCTGCAGAACAAAGATGCCGACACTGATGATGCCGATGTGAAGGCTGTGGCCGACGTTGCTGCCCCTCCTGTTGTGGCAGTCAAGCGCAAGCGTGGTCGGCCGCGGAAAGTGCAGCCTCCGACGGAATCAGTCCCAGACAACAAGGCCGATGTTCCTGCTTCAACTACTACCGAGACTGTGGCCGCTGCTACTAGAACCGCTGAAAAGGACATTTCCACTGCGATACCGGCTGTTGTTAATGAGACTACTGGCAACGCAAACAAGGAAGGTTCCAAGGTCATCAAGAAAGCCCCCGCAACCGCGAAGCCTGCCAAACCAAAGGCAGTCAAAGTAGACAAGACCAAGGACAAGATTGTGATGCAAGATGACCCACTGGAAGCCGATTTCGATGGCGGGGATGACACCGACAGCGGTGCAGCCAAGGCGATCGACTTGACACTTCCAGGAGTACACTTTGACTCATGGTGCCTTCGTCCCGTCACCGTCATGCTGGTTAGTATCATAGCTCTAACTGTTTTCACTAATCGTTTATAGCCAAATTCTACCACGCCCACTGTATTATTCGTGGTGGAAGGTGTCAAGATGTCACCAAATTCCAGCGAACGGCCAAATGCAAGTTGTCTTTAATTTTATATATGTTGTATTAACAATATTGCAGTGGCACAGCTCGCCCATCACGGAGAGAATCAGTTCACGCAAGCTAAAGAGCGCCACGGGAAACACTTACTATCTGCACGGAACGCTCAATGAGACGTCCATGCGCAACAATGGTACTTCAATATTGCCTTTGAACTTGTACTTCAAGCTAATAATTTGCAGGATTCGACGAAAAAGTGATCGAAATATTGCGCAGTGGAATGCCGCTAAATTGGAAAGAGTTGCTTAAGCCTGTGCGCAGTACACCAAGTGCCACGACAAAGAGCCGACAAAGCACCGCAAAACCGGCGGCAACGATCAAGACAGAGAGGCAAAGAGCCCCGTCTGAAACGGAGGCACCACCAGCAGCGGCCAAAGCAACTCGTCGAAAGCGAGTGAAAGCCGCTTCTCCATCTATTGCGAATTCCTCGACTGGTAAAGTTCCCGCCGCCAAGAATCTCCCGAAAGCGAAAGAGGTGTCGGACCGTAGAACGGCAAAGGAAACCACTGCGCCGCCTCTGCAGGGCGACGATCTGATGGTTGTGGACAACGATGGTGCAGCCACTATCGACGATGAACCTGACGTGCCAATATCCGCCAGTAGCAAGGAGTATGAGTCTGTCCCACCTGCACCTACCATGAAGCCAGCCAAGCAGCTGGCGGATAATCGACGTAAAAAGGACTCCGCAAAAGGCGCCGAAGCGGAACCTGCTGAACCAGCGCCGCTTACGAAATCAGTCAAGCAGTCGTCAGAGAAGCGACAGAAGACCGCGACCAAAGAAGCTGAAAGCCAGCCACCTGTTGAGGAGCCAGTAAAGGAGAGCCTTGCCGAGGATCGAAACGAGCCAACTGTCGACCATGCTGAAATAAATCTGGCAAGGAAATCGACTGTCCAAATAGTGAAGGAAGATATTAAGGACGACGATGTTGATGTTAAACGTGTCAACAAGGAGCAGAAACGCACGAAGACATCCAAGGATACCGAGACTGGCTTCGAGCCGACAGAGAAGCGAACACGCGAGAAACCTGTCCCAGCTCCGTCACGACGCAAATTAAAAGCACATGATGATAACAACGGTCAAGCCGAGCATATCGAAGAGCAGCCACCTAAGCGCCGCGAGAGCCGACGGCTGTCATCGGGGAGCGCCGTGGTCAAGTTTGAGTGGGGCACGGGCAAAGTGCGGTTTCTCGATGTGGGCGTGCGTCGCAAGAGTCGCGGTGAATCTGTCATTCAGCCAGTTAAAGTGTTGCCTGCGGAAGAACACGATAGTGATGATGACAGTGAAGAAGTTGGACACCGGACTGACGCGTCAGACGACGAGCAAGAGGAAGCGGCTGATAACGATGAACTTCAAGCTCCTATTGACGCGACGGACAGCGAGATGCAAAAGGACGCTGATGCTGTGGACAATGGGGACAGGGAGGACAGCAGGAGAAGGAAAAGCGTCAAACTAGAGCGCAAGGTTGAAATCAAGACAGCCAGACGACGAAGAGATCCTGAACCGAGGATTAATGATCTTGTGGAGGTCGGGGAAGGTGCCGCGGCTCAAACTGTCAAAGAAGTATCATCGCCAGAACCGATCACAAAGTGGAGTGAGCTTGAAAACAGTGTCTTGGAGCAGTCCATTTATGCATTCGACCCGCAGAGCGCAGACTTTTGGAAGCAGGGTATGATTATTTATGGGCTTAACTTGTTCTAGCTAACAAGCATCAAGTGGCTCGAAAACTGCCCGGGCGGACCGACAAGGAGTGCCAGCAGCGTTACATGTCCAACTTTGGACGCAAAGATGTGAGCAGTCGACTGAAAAAGGTTGATGAAGCCGCCTCTGCCAAGCAGCGCGCCGCCGTAGACACTACCAAACTGGCGGGCAAAGGAACAGCAACTCGACGCCGACAGCTCCGTCAAATGATTAAGCAGGTTAGTTTGTAGTGCACTTGTTTAAATTTACTAAGATGCGCGTATGTAGCAGCAAAGCAAGTCCAGCGCGTCGGATGACATATTTGAGTCGACAATAGGCGCCAACGCCGAGGAGATGGCCGATATATCGCGCGACAAGGACGTGTCAGTGGACAACAGCGATGCGGATGTATGTTGATGCTTTAACCGAATCTTATCTCATTTACGTCAGGAAAACACACTGGAAGGTGAAGCTGTATCACCGCCAGAATCGCCAGAGATACTGAAACCGTTCAACGCCGACTCCACTGACGGCTACATTCAGCACTTGCAGCGCCGCGACAAGCAAAAGTGGAAGCGCGGCACCAAGACCGGCAAAACCCTAATGTCGGGCGTACGACTGCCGTCTCTACTGAAGACTGCGGGCGGCAAACCTGCCGTAACTGCCAGCAAGAACACTGGGGCCGTCGACCGTCTGGCCAAAGATGTATATAAGCGTAGAATTCAGTTGTCGGAGCGGACGGGCCGCGCCACCCATGACGATGACGACGATGACGACGAAGAGAAAGTGGGCGGCGCCGGGTCGCTTGATATTTATGGCGACGACGGCGGTCAAACCGACGATGACATGGATGCTGTTGTTGCAGAGTAGAACGTAGTGATTGCTTTCATGATGATGCTGTTTTAGTCGGGCTGAGTCATTGTAACACGGTGCAAACAGTCACAAGCGTAGTCATTGTCCGGGGCAAGCACGTGTATTTAACTCAAATATGTATATTGTTCAAAGAAAAGCAGCTAGAGCAGCATCCATGCGTGCGGAAGTATGGCAGCTACGACAATGTCGAACAGAGACAGTTCGAGGAAGGGCGGCCGTGGATCCATCGGGTCGGCAACTGCCGGTTTCACTGCGGCATGGTCGGGAGAGTAATGATTCGTGGCCGATCCCGGCGAGACAGGCACACGATCACCAAAGTCGCTGTCGGACAAGTGGCCCGATGCGGTAGACAGACCCACGGACCCGCCGACACTCGACAGCCACTCGTATGCCGACGACGGCGCCTCGTCCTCGCTGACATCGCTGCCGAAATCAAAGCGTTGGCGCGTGGATCTTGAGGCGCTTGTTGATGATAGGTGGGCGGACATGGGGAAAAAGTAGCCATCTCGCAGTGCCTCCTCGTCGGCCAATGTCGGCGAGGCCAAGTGTCGCAGGGAGGGGATGCGCAGTGATATCTCGTCCATCGACGTGGCAGTGCTGCGGTCCACGATGGCGGTGTCGAATGCGGCCGATGTCATTATGTATATATTTATTTACGTGTGTGTGTGTGTGTGTGTGTGTGTTGGATAAATGGATGGTATGTTAAGCGGGGAGAGAAAGGGAACGAGAAGAAAGAGACAAAGCAGACCGTGGGACAAAGGCGCGATAAACAGCGCCGCAAGCAATCAGCCCATCGATTGCAGCATCGATTGCGCGGCGCGTGCCCATTGGTCGGCGCTGTTGCTTGTCAATGCTATATAAATAATAATAATAATGCTGTATGTATCGTGCCGTGTGCATAGGATAGTAATAATGAAGCTGTATTCAGTTGGAAGTGTCTGGAATCTGTCCATCCCGTAAGCGACGTGTTGTCGGCCAAAGCAAATGATGCTATTGCCACGACAAACGCGGAGCTCAATGCAATGTACATCATTTCGGTGCCACAAGTAATTTGTTGGAGGAGCGGCCAAACCTGCTGTATTTATGCGTCAGATGAAACGCGTCAAAATATCCATTCTGAAACACGTAAAACGGTTACACAGTTTCAAATATATCGTTCTGAAACACGTAAAATGGTTACACAGGTTCAGATCGATCAACCTGCAACATATTATCACAAAACGAAACCCGATTGGTGGAGAGGAGCAAACCATCGTCTAATAATAATCTGTAGCTGGGTGTATATATCGTTACACAGTAACCTGTAACCTCCAAGTTATTCGTAAACTACTTTGTTTCGCTGCAAATTTCGTTTGTATAAAGAAGTGAAGTTTAAAAACCGCATTAGACGGAAATGGTGCTGGAGGTTGGGAATAGTTCTGCAGTTAAATATAGCCTCCCTGTATTGTGTTAATGTGGTACTTAGCGATTAGCGAAGTGCGACTCTGTTAAGTTTTGTTCCTGCTGTTTTAATTCCATGCACTCGGCGTGTTGAAGGTGTCGCGCTTGAAGCGGATTCCGCGACAGGTTGGATCCTCGCCGACCGTGACGCACTGTATTCCGATCATTTTGATCAAGTAGGTAGGAGCGTAATTGCGGTAAAAGTCGTACTCGTATGGAATTGCAAAGTCCCAAAACCCTGTGGTCATTTGTGGCTCATTCAGTGTGTGGAGGTACGATACTATTATGCCTTTGATGATGTTGGCAGAGCCATCAGTTACGTCCTCCTTCACATAGTACATTGCACTCCATTTTGGAATGCTTCCAGTTCCCGGTATCTCTTCCACGACATATTCGGGAGATGCGTAGCCAGTCGGGAGATCAAACCGGCCCGTTTTAGCGTTTATTGTGGAGCTGGGTGTTCCCGGCAACGTCCAAAACGCAATTTTCGGATGATCGTGGCACACGAATCCAAATGAAAAGTATCCCTCCACGTTTGCTTGTTGGATTGCTAAAACTTTGTGGACATAATCACCTGGTGCACAGTAACCGCCATGTACGTCTCTCAATTCATCTGCAGGTTGGAGAGTGTAATCTGTCCATCCCGTAAGCGACGTGTTGTCGGCCAAAGCAAATGGAGCTATTGCCAATACAGACACTGCAATTAGTAGGCTGTACTTCATTTGATGCAAAGTGAGTATTAATTGGCGGAGAGGAATATTGAAATCTACCGAATTTGTGCTCTACAGATGTGAAACGAGTGAAACAGAGATATAAAACCGCACGATTGGTTGCCGTGCGCAGAATGTAACGCTGACTTGAAACATCTGCAATATTATGTGTCGCTCTATTCACAGGGCGCATAACGTTAACACCTACATATGTGCCATAAATATTTCCAGCCGTACTTCCAGCTGCGACGTAATGCTGCCCGGCTATTTGATTTCTCATGTTGAAACGCAACGGCCGTGAACTATCACGCTCGCTGAATGCTCATAAAAGCTTTTTGGAAGCCGACAGACAACGAAGACCGTTCAGTGTGCTACATAATATATGAAAATGGTGAAGGGGCAATTTCACAATGTACATCGTCACTACTCACGGCGTGGCATTCTGCGCGGAGGT
Organism: Aphelidium insulamus; assembly: GCA_036784855.1. Taxonomy (NCBI): domain Eukaryota; kingdom Fungi; phylum Aphelidiomycota; class Aphelidea; family Aphelidiaceae; genus Aphelidium; species Aphelidium insulamus. The sequence continues at coordinate 283,632 of JAZDSV010000013.1, read as the reverse complement.
TTTTCTGTCCACTTGACGCAGAGACGATTACAGTATATGCAAGAAAGGATAACATTTAGACACCAATATCATACAATGTACTGCATATGCACGGTGCAGTGAAAAGAACACACAGGCACACACAGGCATGTCTGATACAGGCCAGACAACAGGTTCCGCCAGGCATAGTGGTGGCGCGCCCGCCATTTCCCCTCCCGCCGTCACATCATTCCGGCCGTGGCACACGCCCAGCAGTGATAACTTGGTCGGTCAGTCGGAGCGGTCCATCTTTGCTGGTTTCGCCGGGCCTGTCCACGGCGCTGCTGTACCAGCACAGTCTCGACCACATTCTGCTGGCGGCGGCGACAGCGGCACCGCAGCGTCATCGACATGGCTGGCTGCTCCGGGGGACTTTATCCGCCGCTTGGTCGTGGATCCGTTACGGCTGCGGCTGTACGGGCGTAGACACTACACGGCCGTGAGTACCGCTGCTGGTGCTGGTGGTGATGTTGGCGACTACGATGACGACGGCCTGATGACGTCGTTCCCGGAGCCTGGCAGTAGTCTGCCGTCACCGTCGGCCGATTCAATGCAGCACGGGCGTCTTGGTGTTGGTGCATCTACTGCTGCTGCTGCTGCTGGTGGTGGTGGTGGTGGTGGTGGTGGCAGTGGCGGCAAGTTGGGCACTGTTGAAGGCGTATTCCTGCCCACCTGGCTCTCTATCTGGGGCATTCTATTGTTCCTGCGGCTTGGCTACTGCGTGGGCCAGGCCGGGCTGTGGCACACGCTTGCAATGTTTATCGTTGGCTATGTGGTCGCATTGCTCACTACTCTCTCCATTGCTGCCGTGAGCACCAATGGGGTGGTCAAGGTGTGTGGTGTTTTGCTGGATATTATATTGTATATGTTCTGCTATATCTATACCTGCAGTTTAATATCTCATATCTTATACCAATATAGTCTAATGCAATGCAAATAGGGAGGCGGACCGTATTATATGATATCAAGGTCTATTGGAATGGAGTTTGGCGGCTGTCTGGGCATAATTCTCTTCTCCAGCCAGGTGATGAGCGGGGCGCTGAATGTTTTTGGTGCCGTCGAGCCGCTGATGAACCACTTCGGCGACAAGAGCGGCACCGTGGCGCGCTGGCTGCCCCAAGGAGAGTGGTGGCAGTTCCTGTATGGTTCTGCACTGTTGTTCGTGTGCATGGCGCTGTGCTTGCCGGGTTCGCGCGGGTTTGCCCGCACTTCGAAAGTTCTGTTTGGCGTGCTCGCCTTCTCCACGCTGATGATTCTGTTGAGTTTTCTGTTTCGTGGGCCGCTGGAGATTGCCGGAGTGGTCAGCTACACGGGACTGAGTGTCGCCACTCTGCGCCAGAACCTTGGCCCCGCCTACACTGATGGCAACACCTTCTCGGCTGTGTTTGGCGTGATTTATCCGGCGTGCACCGGTGTGCTGGCCGGCGCGTCAATGTCTGGCGATCTGAGGCGGCCGTCCAAATCCATTCCCACCGGCACACTGTACGCCGTGCTGGTCACCTTTGTCTCGTACGTCATATTCATTGTTCTGATTGCCGCCACCACCACGCGCTCCACTCTACTCAACAACTTTACCTTTCTCAGCAATGTATGTCGTGTATATTGTGTACACGTATAATAGCTTATATCAGATCAACTTTGTGCCCGGGTTCGTGATGGTGGGCATGTACGCGGCGTCGCTGTTTGCCGTTATTGGCGGCATCATGACCACCAGCAAGATTCTGCAGGCGTTGGCGCGCGACAAGATCATCCCCATACTGAATGTGTTTGGCAGGGGGCGGCGCGGTGACGACGAGCCGGTGGCGGCCATAGCGCTCACCTGGCTGCTGATACAACTATGTCTGTTCATTGGCGAGATCAACTCCATTGTGCCCATCATAACCATTCTGACACTGCTCGGCTACGGCATAATCAATCTGGCCTCCTTTCTGCTCAAGGTGGCCAGCGCGCCGAATTTCCGCCCCAACTTTGTCTACTTTCACTGGATGACGGCGCTGCTGGGGTTCGTCAGCTGTTTCGCCGCCATGTTTGTGGTGTCGGTGGCGAACGCGGCGCTGGCCACGCTGTTCCTCATATCGGCGTGGATGCTCATACACTTCAACTCCACGCCGAAAGCCTGGGGTGACATTCAGCAGGCGCTCATCTACCACCAGGTGCGCAAGTATCTGCTGCGATTGGACGCTCGCAGCACCCACGTCAAGTTCTGGCGGTGTGTACTTTGGTTTATTGGATCTATAATAATATTTACCTGACTGGGACAGACCGCAGATACTGCTGCTGGTGGCGGACAGGGGGCGGCACTCGCGGCTCACACAGTTTGCCAACGCACTCAAGAAGGGCTCGCTGTACATTGTGGCGCACGTGCTGCCCACCGATCACTTCTCGGCCGCGGTGCACGAGCGCTATAGGCAGGAACGGGTAGCGCTCATGGACCACGTGGACAGGCTGGACATCAAGGCGTTCACGGAGGTTGTGGCGGCGCCCAGTGTCCGTGTGGGCGGCCGGATCGCGCTGGCCAACAGCGGTCTGGGCGGTATGAAGCCGAATATATTGCTGCTTGGCTGGAAGAACCGGTGTGGCGTCGACGACAGTGGCGGCTCGCTGATAAATCGTGGTGGCAGAGGATTTGGCGGAGGAGCTGTGCATACTGCAAGTGAAGAGGATATTAGTTTGGCGGACTATGTGGGCTTGGTGTCGGACGCTCTTTTGCTGAACAAGTCGGTGGCAATTGCGCGCGGCATGGAACACTTGCAGATGCCCGTGGCTGCCAATTCGGCGGCGTCTGTGACAGTCGGCAACTGGTGGAACAACTTGCTCTCGAGGCATCGACGCACCACTGCGTCACACAATCAGGCATCGCCGCGGCGGCCACGCTTCATCGACCTGTACCCGCTGCTGCTCTCCAACGACTACGACACATTTGCCATGGTACTGCAGTTGGGCTGTGTGCTGCACATGGTGCCCGAGTGGAGCAGTGAGCAGCGCATGGCACTAAGGGTGATGTGCATCGTGGGCGCCCAGTCGGACATTGCAGGCGAGTCGGCACGCATGAAACAGCTGTTGGAGGATCTGCGTATCCGCGCCACCGTCGTCTGCATCAGTCTGGAGCGAGCCGGGGTGGTGATTGCGCGCCGCGCCTCATTGGACTGCATGTTTGACGACGACTCGGCCGCCACGCCCGGCATCCAGCTGGGCACCAGTCGCCAATCACATCAGCATCATCGTGGTGGTGGCGGAGATGATCGGCCAGCACCGACGACTGTTACAGCAACATCGGTGCCAGTTGACGGACAGAGCAGCGCCGCCGCCACATTTCACGCTCTGCCACCGCTGGAACAGGCGCGCATAATCAACAAGATTATGCACCAGTTCTCGTCGCCGAAACACACGGCCGTCATATTCACCAGCCTGCCGTCGCCGCCCGCCGCTGTGACAGATGATGCTAGTGTTCATGGTGTTGTTAATGGTGTTGTTGATGGCGTTGACAAGGATAAAATTGATGACGATGATGGCACGCACGGCAATCAGCGCAACCAGGCGGCGTGCGTCGAGTACTGGCACTTTATGAACTCCTTGAGTTACGGAGCCGGGTCCGCCCACGAATCCGAGACGGCCCTGCTGATGGACCAGGACTTGCCGCCAGTGTTGATGGTGCACGGCAAGGGCACTGTCCTAACCACCAGCCTGTAACACACATGCATCATTACACATACACACCCCAATATACAATTACATATTTAAGAACTTGTCTATTTCACCGGTGGCGCCTTGGCAGCATCGAGATCCTTGAGAGAGATTTGGGCGGAGCCGCGCGCAATCGGCTGCGGCTGGGACCCGTCAGGCTTCCATCCAATCATGTACAGCACCTGGAATGTGGCGGGCACAGAGCCATCTTCATTGTTGCCGTACATCTCCTTGTAGATGGCGCTGGCAGCGATCATTGTGTCGCGTGATAGCACGGATTTTCTACATTATTGAATAGTTCTCATAATACAGGGGTATAGATAATTACATATTTACCGGTTGATGAGCGCGCTGTTCTCGGCCATCAGCTGCAAATCCTGCATCAACTCCCACGCCGATGGATAATTGACGACAATGTCGTCCACATCGACTATGGGATTAGTACGGGAGATTTCTAACAAAAAATACTTACCAGTGGTAAGGGAGAAACCAGCACGCAACAACAACCCCGACAGATCAGGCGCGGCTATGCGACATGTTTATATTTTACACACACACACACACTTCCAATTCAACTTGCTGGCAAATGGTGAAATGTGCGCGGATAAACCGCCGAGACGTTCTTGCTCGGCCAGCTGCAGTGAACAGCGCAACTCCATCAACGTGTCGCCGCCCAGCATTGCGCCAATAAACGGCGCATCCGGCTTCAATGCGCGATGAATCTTTGCAAACACACCTAGACTGGTATTAACGACAAGGCACAAGGCAATAATAATAATGATTCTTAATTGCCTGGCAGATCATTGACCCAGTGCAGACCGAGACAGCTCATCATTGCCTCCACGCTGTCATCTTCAAACGGGAACGCTGCCTCTTCGTCCAGCTGTTGTCGCTCAACGTGGATGTCTACGATGCTGATTACATCATATGGACTGATTATTAGCTAGTATGCTCACCGTCAGATGACTCCATCTGGGCGTCGCGGTTCAAAAGCTTTTCTGTGGTACGTTAGTATATCATATATAGCATACTGCAGTCCTGCCAGACAAGTCATAGCAGTGCACGCGTTGCACCAGCGAACTGTCCATACACTTGGCGAGATGGCCAGAGCCCGCATTAATGTCCACCACGGTCCCGTACCGCCTCTTGATATCCTTCATTCAACATGTTAACTGCAGGCCATGACCATAGTATAATAACACACACACACACACACACACACACACACACACCATTAACCTGTCCACGAGACGCGCGGCAACCTCATCACGTAGATAGTCGGCGTGGCGGCTCTCTGTGGCGGCCAGGGCGGCGCGATCCCGCTGCATTCTCTTGACGCGACGGTCAAATATCTGTGGCACGGCCAGGTTACTGAATGGTCGCGTGCGGCTAAGCGTGCAGGTAAGCATGGTGAAGCGAAGTGGCGCGGCTCGTGTGGTGATCATTGTGATGTTTGCTGTGCGATAATAGCTCTTGAAAGATTATTAGTTTGGGCGCAAAAAGCAATTATCCCGTTAACTATGTTGTCCACACTAAATATTACACCGCTTTGACTAATCGAGGCTTCATTGGCCTACAAATCATTAAAGGTGTTTATTTTGCTGCAACGCTGAACCCTGCTCACCGCTCCTCGCCCACTCGGTAAGTTCCGGATTATACTTGATGTGTGGCAGAATCCATGGAAGGTACCATTCACAGCCCATAGCGCGAGCCCATCTCAACATTTTGATGTTGCCTCGCTCTGCAGCAATCTTGGCCACTTGAGTAGACAATGGACAGCCGCTTTCATGCAACCACTCCAACAGCTCCAGATGACCTCCTTTGGCAGCCGCTTCAGTGGTCGATACACCCCAATTACACCCATTTTCAAGTGCCCATGTGATTATTTCCTGGTGACCGTTCATGGCCGCCTCGTCGCAGATGAGGTTAGACAGAGGAAATCGGACTGATTTTGCCCAAGTTAAGAGTTTAAAGTCACCCCGGACGGCTAAATTCATGCAAGTAAATTCATCGCAAGGGCATCCTTCATTCTTTAGCCATTCCAGAACTGCCTTATTTCCACCTTTCGCAGCACTGGCACACATATCAGCATTAAAACATCTGCAACCTTGCTGCAATCGTTTAAAATCTTTCAACGGTGCTTTACCAGCAGCTACTGTGCACCACTCGTGGGACACTATGATATCGAGTCCTTCTCTCATCCAGGCCAGCAAGTCGAAATGCCCACCAGCGGCTGCTGCTCTACAATTATCTTCCGTGAATTGCATGCCCGCTTTAGCAACCAGCCATTCCAACACGTGTCCATGCCCGTTTAATGCTGCTTGAGACGCTGCGAATGAGTTGAGTGGACTACCATTGTCATTCGCCCATAGAAGCATGTCCAAATTTCCATTAAGCGCGGCAGTTGAACACGTGGCACCCCATGGACAATTATAACTGCGGGCGAGTTGCAATATATCCATGTGATTACCCTTTGCAGCGCTCATGCAGACGGTTTTATCGTGCGGGCATCCATAATCCAGTAGCCATTGAAGTGCTTCTGCTTGGCCGTGAAGAGCAGCACTGGCGCACGTAGATGGACCCCACGGCGCGCCATTCTTTTTGAACCATTGAAGCACTTCCGTGCATCCAGCGGCCGCCGCATCGTCCATCCAGCGCTTCAGCTTGAAATCGATAATGTTCTTGTCGCGAAGCCACTCCAACTTTGTCACCGAGCACTCTTTGATTGCCTCCGCCACAAGCTCACGATGGTTGGCGTCTGGATGCATAGCATCGGCGATCCAGTCATCAGTGATGAGATCCTCTTTGCTTGGATTCATCTCAGCCGCATCCACTTCGACTGGCATGTTTGTACAAGATGATGATGATGTAACGACGGGCGACGCGTCTGCGTAATATCGAGCGCTCTGCATGACGGCAAACCATGCCACAATGGCCCCATTGCGAACGAGTGACGAGAACATTTGTGTCTTTTGTCAAAGCATGTTGGCATATTCTGCATGTGAAAATTCTGCATCATGGCTATCGCTGCGCTGATTGGCTGATGGCATCGAGGGGCTGCGGAGATATATCGTTTCACTGAGTCAGATGCTTCACGTGGAATTTTCGCAAATGACTGCATTATTGTTGGACATTCTGATTTGGAGCACGCGAATATTGGCTACAGAGTGAACGTGAGCAGCAGGTGTTGTATCGCCTGATCAGTCTTATAATTGGTTAAAATGTTAATGTTGTTGTAATAATTGTTGCTTTATGACCGCTTCATAAAGAGCCGCTGATTCTAATGATTTCACTCTACTAGCTGCAAACCGATTGACCTAGCAGCGTTTTCGCCACGTTGCAGTCCGTGCCTGCCGGTCGATCATAGTTCTTGTGGATGCTGCGTTAAGCATTGGCACTAAAGCGTGCTGCTGAAACTGGATAACACATATCATGTAATAAGCAGGATAAAAATGTGACGATGTTTCTACCATACGAAAGGGCTGCAAGAACCTGCAAGTATGCACAAGAAATAGCACAAAACCAATGACAGGGAAAAGGCAGTCGGCACCCGTCGTTGACAAGCGGAACGGACAATGTTGGAATGTGACAAAAGTTGGAACCTGAATACTCGACATGAAATGCATGCAAAAGTATGCACGAGAAATAGCACGAAAGTAAGTTGCAAACCAGAATACTCGACATGAAATGCCCTTTACGCTCTGAATTGCAAAGCAAAGAGAATAAACATTTCGGGGCGACGACAAATTATCGATGCCGGTGATTGGCTGTATTGTGCCCCTGTGCTTGTTCGGGTCAAGTTGCGCCACATTTCTTTTGATTTCTTTGCGTTCTATTACTTCATTGGCTTCACATTGGCTTCACATGGCAATGCAATGTTCGCGTCGACTGCGGGCTGCCGCGGCTGTGGCCATCCTGTTCAGTCTGCTGGCCGCCACGAGTCTGGCTGGTGATATCAGTGCGTGCATTGCGCTTTCGTGTTGATGTACTATCCTCCGTATTTATGTATTATTATATGCAGACGCGTTATCGTGGAAAGGTCTACCTCCGGCCGCATATACCACCGACCCAAGTGCGGTGCACTACGCTGCGGACGATGACGAGATGGTCAAGGTAAAGTTTGAGGATCACCAGAAACGTGACTTCGACAAGCTTCACTTTTTCCTCGACGGTGCGTCCACATCTTTATATCTACTGCATCTCTTCTTCATTGACCATTCAGGCCGCATCATGTGGGCCAGAGAGCTGAAAGGGTTTGAAATGTCCCCGGAGCCGGACGCCGAGGGCTACTACACGCTCAGCTTCCATCTGCCGGAGAACCTGCCCACCAGCAACCACTACGTATTTGACATGGTGTACGACCACAAGATCATCGGCAAGGTGCCGCACGCGTTCCGCATCGAGTCCAAGAAGGATGCGATGCATTCCGGTAGCGCCACGGCCACGCGCTCCCTGCCGGGCACGGCTCCCAACGGACCGGGTGTGGTTGACATGGGCACCGTGAGTGCGCTGGCCGGCGTGCTCTCACCGGCGATCGTGCCGCAGATGGCCAAGACTGCCGCGGCCACCGAAGCGCGCAGTCTGGGCAAGCCACACATCCTCACTCTGGAAATGGTCGAGTTTGACAAGTGGTAGCGTGCAATAACATTCCATCAATATAAGAAGAATAAATTTGCCTTCACCTACTAGTAATATGCCTATGCATGTGGTACACATGCATATCCTGCATGCATGCATGCATGTGTGTGGTGTGAGCAGCGTTCGTATAGTACAAATAATAATCTGTGCATGTGTGCAGTCTATTGCTGTGCGGCAGTGTCTTGCCGCAAAGACTTCTGTGACTTTCCACTAATAAGCGGCACCCGGGCCACATTCTCCACCACACGGTAGCCGCGATGGTGTTCCAGCTGCTGGGGTGTCATGCCGTGCTTGCCCAGCAGTTTGCGTGCACTCTGCCTGTACTCTTCCTCCGTCCAGATATTCTCCACGTCCACCAGCTCCTTCAGCTCCAGCACCAGTTTGGCCACCTCGGGCGACGCCTCACGGAATATCACGGCGTTCACCGCGATGTTGGGCCGGATGAATTTGGGCCGGTAGGCGAATGCGGCCGAGTACTTTTTGTATAGTATGCCCGCGGTCAGGCGGCGTGACCACGGCACACCGAGCAGCGAGCGTCGCAGTGTGATTTTGAAGTAGAGCGGGCCGTGGTGCTGGCCGCACGGGGACACGTAGCGCGGCGGGTGGTGTATGCGGGGCGCGTTGGGAGAGTCGGCGCGCCACGAGTCGCGGAAGTACTCGAAGGGGTGCGCGCGTGGCAGCGTCACCTTGGAGCGGCACGGCATATTGGCTATCAGGCTGATGAGCGGTATGGCCGATGGTGACAGGCCCGTCATGATAGTTGGCGCGCGGCGCAGAGTGGCTGCGGGACCCGCCGCGTGGCATCGTCGCGCCAACCCGCCAATTGCAGCGTGCATCAACTTTACGTGGTTAAGGGTGGTTATAACCTTAAGACTGCTTGAATCAGCGCTGCCGGTTATAGTAGAAACGATATTTAAGTGCCGCTTGCCATCATCCGCTCATTATATTTTATGTGATGATAAACTTGCTTTACTTATTCGATTTCTTTCTGCCAGTAAGCAGCGATGTAATGGCATACATTACGCCGGCACCTGTCACAGCGGATGTCTCGACAAATCTGCATCAAGATTACAATCACGCCCACACAAGATAACTGTGTGACACACCCATAACCCATTGAGATGGCAAGTTTGGCGCCCTGTTCCGGTGTGACTTGCCGTGCAGCAGCTGTCATGTCACACTTGTTGCCAACCAGCATTCCACGCTCTGGCCTGCTTGATATACCCAGCTGCTGTCTGACAAGTGCAATCTCACTCAGCCACGGCAGCAGTGCATCAAAGCTGGCACGGCTCGTTACATCGTAGACGAATAGCAACTGAGAGATTTTTGACTAATTGGATAATAATGTATATACATACCGCGTCACACTTGTCATAAAACTCGCTTCTAATCGCGTGATAGTACGGACTGCCACCCACATCCCACCACTCCACGTGACAATGTACGTCGGTGGCGCCAATGGAGTCCACGCGATGCACACCGAAGTCAATCCCAATAGTCTGCAGATAATCTGCCTCAAACTGCTTGGGTCAATCATCCATATGTCGCAGTCGCACCCCCGAGAAAGTACCTGTCCCGTGCAATATCTCTTTATAAGACAGCTCTTGCCCACCGACGCGTCCCCGGCAGTCAGCACACGCACCACATTGACAGCTGGTGGCTGTTGTTGCTGCTCGGCGTTCATAGATGGAAGTGTTGAAGTGTCATGGAAACAGCTGGCAGCCTGTTATTAACAGAGCGCTCACGTCATATTCTCTGCTTGCCGCTCTGCTTTTCTCCCTTCGCGGCCGCCTACGCGCCTTCACACGCGTCCACACGCACATATACCCACACACCCACACACCCACACCCACAGACCGCACACCTACAGTATGACCACTGTGGCTGTGAATAGCGCGTCCAGCAGTCGCCCGGGCTCTGCCAGCACCGCGCCGCCCGGCAGTGCTGGCCCCTCGTCCGCCTTCCGCCTCTACAACACCAACAAGTATCGGCGCGGCAACACGGCCGTATAGTACGTGATATGCATGTGTGTCTGTGTCTGTGTGACTACTAGCTGACTGGCCCGTGTGTGTAGTCCACGTGGTAGCGCCAGACAGCACGCAGCAACGCCTGTCAGGCTCATTCCCATCCGTCTCGACCTGGAAGTGGACGGCACAAAGATCCGCGACTCTTTCACCTGGAACCTGAATGGCAAGTCATATGTTTGTCTACTGTTGCTTCTGGAATGATTCTCCGCATGCTGCCTGCTACCTGTTTCCATAATGTGGTACTTTGTACATACACAGTCTAATATCACAGAGAGGCTAACAACACCCGAGCTGTTTGCCCAGCTGCTCATTGAGGACATTGTGGAGACGCCGTCGACACATGCGCTGGTGTCGCAGATTGCCGACTCCATACGCAAACAGTGCCAGGCGTGGGAGAATGCCGTCAATGACGATGAGGACGCGGTGCCTCGCAGCAGTAGCAGTAGCCACAAGAAGCAGAAGCAGCGCGCTGATGCATCACGTTCAGAGGAGCCGTCGCCGCCGCCCGCCACCGAAGATCCCGAGTGGCGCACCATAATCAAGCTGGACCTGCAGGTCGGCCAGCTGCACCTCGTCGATCAGTTTGAGTGGCCGCTTACTCCCTCTCTGCCCGCCACCACCAATAGCAATAGCAATGCTGATGAACAACAGCAATTGACACAATCTTCTTCTATACAACAACAACAAGCTCTACAACAAGCACACCCAACTCCGGAATCTTTTGCGCGGCAGCTGTGCGCCGACCTCGGCATCGGCGGCGAGTTTGTGTCGATTATTGCACACTCTATCCGCGAACAGATCTGCTATGCGCGTTTGAACTTTGACGAGGCGCCCAAGACCGATGAGCTGGAGGCGCCGCCCGTGCGTGCCGCCGCCTCACTCACCTCTACAATTGGCGGGGTTGGTTCTTCCAGTGCCGCAGGAGCTTCAGCAGGTGGTGCCGGAATAGCCGCCGCCGACGAGTGGAACCCGCTGGTGCAAGAGTTGTCGGCGCAGGAAATCGACCGCCGGATCAAGGAGCAGGAGCGGTCGGCCAGGCGACTGCGCCGCTCCCAGCGCGTGACCACCACCATTGTCATGAACCGCGGCGGTGGCGGCGACGGTGCTGACGATGATGATTCGGGCACGGCGCGGCGGCCGCGTGGTGCTCGCAACTCTTCGTCGCAGGCGGCCGCAATGATGGGCGGCCAGTTCTCACAACAGCAGCAGCAACAGCAACAGCAATTCCAGCACGCATACAATGCGCAAATGATGATGGGCGGCGGTGGACAGCAGTCGTACACATCCTTCTCGGCACTGCCGCCCCAGTACGCATCCATGTACGCCAGCGGCGACTACCGGCACCGGCCGCGGTGCACCATACACCCCACGCACCGTGCCCTACCGCAACTACCGTCCCACCACCGAGGAGGAGGAGGCGGTGCTGCGCAAACTCGAAGAATCCGTGAACCTGAAGGCGCTGGGGCCGCAGAAGGAGCCGCCGAAAGTGCATCGCGGGTTCGGCGCCAGTGCCAACCGGTTCAATGTGGACGGGTCGCTGGATGTGGGAGAGTTTAGGGCAAAGTGGCGGTGCAGCTGGTGTCTGCTCAGCGGCAAGTTCACCCCCACGCTGCGTCGCGGTCCCATGGGCAGCAAGGTGTGTTTTAGTGTGGAGTTTACTAGTTGTTACTGACACTTAATTGTGTGTAGACACTGTGCAACGCATGCGGCATTTGGTATGGCAAGCATGGCAGTTTGCCACAGGAGCGGTACCACGAGCATGCATATGACCAGAATGGCGGTGGAGAATAGTTGATGCTGTGTGCTGTGGAGAGATCCAGACAGTATCTGTGTCTGAGACAACGCTTCCCCTAGATTGCTTGTTGCCGTTTCTTATAATACAGATAATAATATGAATAGACCAGTGCATGAATATAGCCACTGTAGCGTTAACATTAAGAATTAGCACCGCGCTTGACAGAGATGTATGTGAGAACAAGTCTGACACGGGATCGGTGCAATAGCTGATGTCATTGCTGATAGATATCTGATCACCAGTGCATAACGTCGTACATAGGCAGCCGGTGTTTGGGAATAGATACACATTAAGTTGAACAAAGCGATTCTTTGATAGATCCGGCCAGTGATTCGGCGTCGGCGGTCTGCTTACTATCATGCAGTCTCAGGTACCACTAGTTGAACGGTACTAGTTGAAATTGACAAGGAATATGCGCAATTAGTCACCGAGAGAAGACCGATAAAACATTGGTATTAAATAATTTGTGGTATCGCGAGGTTGTCAATTGCTGGCGGCAATTGTCCCGCGCCTTTGACCACCCAGCGGTAGTTTAAACTAGCAAGTAGCTGGTAAATAATCAGGTCGTTTTTCCCACGCGGGCGACATCTACGCGAGGCTACTTGACGAAAAATTTTCTCGGAATGATTGCACTTTGTTAAATGTTGCCAATAGTTCGCAAGCGTAGACACAATACACATGTTGTAGAATGAGCTTTTGTCCCCGCAGTTGCGGATATTGGCCAAATATACGGGGCGGACGTGGGGAGCCAAGTTGCAAACGTTCTCGTTTCTGCCATTGTCAGGGCCGTCGTGCACGCTCGTTATCGAGCATACACGGAATACATACGCACATTTATAATTGAATAAATTGCGTTATTGAATCTACCGCGTCGTGCGGTATATGCTTATCATCTCAACCGCTCTAAAGAGCAGTTGAGCAACCTTCGCTTATGCTGATCATGTAACCGATCCGCTGGATAGAAACACGTGTGATGCCCAATAGTGCTGCGTATATGCCAGAGCTGCGGTGATAAATCAACTATCGCTAATGCTCAGCTGTAGCCGCGCTACCTGCGGACCTGAGATGCGTGTAACAGGCACTAAAATCTTAAACGCAGATAGCTATTACAATCTCACTGTATTTACCACTAAATTGGCGGTGGATCTGAGTGATTGCTTGCATATGTAGGTCACATATTCCATGCGAATCAATGGAAGCGTTGCAGATTGGCACCTTGGCACTGATTGATGTCACCTGAAGCTATAACAGGGCTATAAATAGGATTCTGCTCTCTGCACACCATCCATTGCAACAACAGCCACCGCCTGTATCGCGGACGCCCACTCCAAAGTCGGACGCGTTCTTTGCCGTTCCCGTATCGTTTATTGCTAATAACAATAGCAGCAATGGCAACAGCAGTGATAATGCTCCAGAGGCGGCGCCGAACAACAATAATGGCAAATCACTGTCCACGTCCAGGGAACCGCAGCAAGTACCACAACTCCAACCAAATGGTCAGCCACGGGGAGCGGCGGTGCATCCGCTGCAGATTGCCACGCCGGTCGCTGAACGCCTCACCGCCGACATTGTCACCTCCATGATGGCGTCTCTGTCACCGAGCGGCGATATTGCCGCCACGCAACTTGCCGATACTACCAACAAGTCAACATCAGCATCAGTACCCGCTCCGATCGAACCCACGCATCTCATTATTGGAAACATTGTTCCTGTCGCGGCGGCCCCATCTGCGTCACCAAGTGATGATCGTGCATCCGCGGAGAACGCGACCCTCAGCCCCGACAGTGCCGCGAGTTATGACACGTCATCGTCGGCACAATCGTCGCCGGATTCCGCGCCGGCCGAAAGCCCGACATCGCCACACGGCCCTGCCGACAACGGCTTCTGGCTGTTCAACAAGATAATCGGTAAATAATATGCGTAAGTTAAGTTAAATATCAGCTTACATCTCGCAGGTTTCTCCAAACACTTTCAGCCGTTCAATGCGGAAGGTGTGTCAGATATATAGCAACTACGTATTACATTCATGGATATTCACTGTGCAGGCGCCACAGACCCGACTGTCGCGTCCAAGGGCCCGCTGTCAGGGCGTCATGCTCTGTCCAGCAAAAAGTTGGGCACACTGACCAGCAAGGCGCGCTGGAGTGCCGACAACATTGCCGTGTCGGCCACGGAGCCGGTGCCACGCGGCTCCATGATGGCCAACCGGCAGCCCGTAAAGTCCATTCTGAAGAAGCGGTTCGTGGACAACGTGGTGACGGGCGGCGGCAGTGGCGACAACTCTGCGGCGCAATCACGTGACAATCTGCCGGCAGCAGCGGGCAGTCACAACAGTTCTGCGGGAGATATTTCGTCGCAGCAGATAGCCGCAGACACTGACAGCGGCGCAACAGTCGGGAAACAGGTGGCGGAACCCTCGTCATCCGACAGTGATGTGGCACAGCAGACGGGCGGCGCAAACGGAGGCGCTTCCACGGCCGGCACCACGCCCGAACCCATGACTCTGGCCGCCAAGCATCGGCTGATGTACGGCACGGCGCAACACTCATCCGCACCCGACCTCACATCGCTGATGCTGATGCGCGGCGGTGGCGGCGGCGCTGCGAACAACTCATCCAGCTCCTCGCTGGCAAGCAGCAAGTCCGGCAGCACGAAGCGGCTGGCGTTCGCCGAGGACGTCGGCGCCAGTAATGCGCGCGTGGTGGTGCAGACCCACTCCAAGACCACCTACAACCGGAAACCCGACAGCAACATAACATTCCGCCGGCTGACACCGCAGCTCAAGATGGAGATCAGGGAGGAGTTGAACAAGTTTAAGCGCACCGAGATGGTGGTGCATCAGGACAGCGCGCGCAACACGGCATTTCACTAGGTCTGAGCTAATACCTCACGTACCGTATAGTTATACATATAGCAGTAGTAGTTGGTGACTTGTTTTACGTTTGTATTTGTGTTCGTACGCTGTGTATGTGCCGCAAGAACAGTAGGCTAATAGATTTGGAGCATTATTATTTTCAATATGTGTGCAAATGTCAAACGAATTTATTGCGATTCACAGTTGCTTGCCCATTGAAGACTCACCACAGGCCTTCTGGGTTTCTGCTATAATAGAAACAATGGTTGCGCATTGGCCTCGACCTCGACTTCCTGGGGCGAGGCTGTCTCTCTGGAATCGCAAGTGCTTCATCCATTTCGTCCTGAGTCAGAAAGAAAATCCGATGGTTGAATGAATATTTCTCTGTCCCTCCATCTGGCCTGCCATAAGTCGCCACTCGACTTCGATCTATTGCATCTAATCCAAGTAAATGCCCCAGCCGTTGAAGCGAGACACACAATCTTCCAGGTCACATGGACATCCATTTGCAAGTGCCCACTTGTACAGCTCGATGCGACCACCCCTGGCCGCCAGTCGCGTTGTGCCGTCATCCCACGGACAGCCATTGGCACGTGCCCACTGTAACACTCGCAGGCGTCCATACTCGGCGGCGCAAGTTTCCACATTCCATGGACAGTCGTGGGAGCGCGCCCACTGCAGAATTTCCAGTTCGCCAGACTCGGCAGCAAATGAACACGTCAGCTCATCCCACGGGCAGCCGTTTTCACGCAGCCACTTCAACGCCCCAAACTGGCCATGCCGAGCCGCGTACGCACACGTCTCCGTATCCCACGGACACCCGCGCTCTCTGGCCCATCGGAGAATCTGCAGGTGGCCCTTTTCTGCACTGTTGGTACACGTTTGCGTATCCCACGGACAGCCACTGGCATGCGCCCACTGCAGTACCTCCATGTGACCATTGCCGGCAGCGAGTTTACAAGTACTTTCATCCCACGGACACCCATGCTCTCTTGCCCACTGCAGCAGGTGAAAATTGCCGGCCTGTGCCGCCATTGCACATGTCGCAGCGTCCCACGGGCACCCATTGGCGTGCGCCCATTGTAGCACTTGCAGTTGATTGTTGGTAGCCGCCTCGGAGCATGTTTGCTGGTCCCACGGACACCCGTGCTCTCTGGCCCACTGCAGCACGTCCAAGTGACCCGCGGATGCCGCCTCGGAACACGTATTAACATCCCACGGACATCCGTGTTCACGTGCCCATGCAGCACGTCCAGGTGGCCGCCCCCTGCGGCCCTGGAGCAAGTGTATGGTGACCACTGGAGGCCCACACCGCGCGCCCACTTCAGAATGTCCAAATGACCGCTCTCGGCAGCTGCGTAGCACACGTCATCTTCATTGAACGGCGCGCCCGTATCATGCAGCCACTTGAGCACCTCAAAGTTGCCGTGCAGTGCTGCGCTGTGGGCTGCTAGCCGGCTCGGCTCAAATCCGTTCGAGTGCAGCCACCGCAGCAGGTCCCAGTGCTGCTCACATGCCGCAAAGCAGCTCGCATCATCGTCCCGCGCGGCATCAACAGACTGCAACCACGCCATGACGGCAATGTCGCCGGATCTGGCCGCCTCTGCCACATACATGGCGTAGCGCGTGAATATGCCGGGATGTCGCGCGTTAATCGCGGCCAGCACGTCAATGTTGACGCGGGGTTGGCGGCACGCTGTCCACGCCAGCATGTGCGGAGTGGCCCAGTTGTCCATGGCATACGCGACCGTGCTTGGCGACGCCACAGCCGCCCAGTATGATGTGCGCACGCGCTTGCTGCCATGCACCGCGTCATAGTCGGCG
This sequence comes from Aphelidium insulamus, assembly GCA_036784855.1. Classification (NCBI taxonomy): domain Eukaryota; kingdom Fungi; phylum Aphelidiomycota; class Aphelidea; family Aphelidiaceae; genus Aphelidium; species Aphelidium insulamus. The sequence goes on along the minus strand of JAZDSV010000013.1, from coordinate 266,792 downwards.
CGCATTGCCCGCGACACTGGGCGAATGTAGAGCGCGCCACCCGGCCCGCACATTCCCACAATTATGCGCTGTATCGGCGCCGGCAGATCGTGGAAGTTTGGCGCGCTCATTTGTAAATATTTCAGGTTGTTTTTTTTTGCTTTTTTTCCTTGTTAAATATTTAACAGGTAATATTTAACAGGTAGTGGATGTGATAATTTTGGTAGTGGAAGCAAATATTTTGTAGTGGAAGCGAATATTTTGTAGTGGAAGCAAATATTTTGTAGTGGAAGCAAATATTTTGTAGTGGAAGCAAATATTTTGTAGTGGAAGCAAATATTTTGTAGTGGAAGCGGTAGTGGGCAAAAAATAGTCCTCTAATTTATATACAATTAAATTGGCAGTCCAGAACGTCCCAGCTGGCGAGTTCGATCAACAATGGCCTGACCAATTTGCTGCATTGTGATGAATTGCAGCCTCTGATGTGCCCGGTGTATGGCAAGACATTCTTTCGTGCCGTAGCGCTGTGCAATCGCACAATCACGTTGATCTTTGCAATCAACCTGAAATTGATTGCAAAGCAGACAGATACAAAGATGGCAAAGCGCAAACGGCAACGGCGAAATCACGCTGCACAATTGCCGCCATCGCCTGCCGTGTCCAACTGCGGCGACTCGGCGAGTAGTAGTGGTATTACTGCTGCTGTAGATGCAGAGGTGGACACGCCACAGAAATCACGGCAGGATAAGCGTGTCTGCCGTGCCGGTCGCAAACTATCTCACGCAAGTTTGGTATTGTGATAGCATAAGACATGTCACTGATGCCGTTGTAGCGGTTGGAAAAGTATGCATCTCTCGGTGACACTGTATCATTCTCGGTGGGTCGCACCCCGCTCACCGGCAACACGCTGCTGGCCCTGCTCAGCGGTGGTGGATGGTTCAACGACGAGGTTGGTCCTTGACATGCTGATATTGGTTATAAACTATGCCTTATGCATGCCGCCAGATAATCAATGCATTCTCCACTGCGTTGCAGTCCACTCGGCCGTGGCACATTGTAAACACGTTCTTCTACACGGTACTGGCCACTGATCGTCGCTCCTCCCGCTCTGAGCTCTTTGACCGCGTTTGCCGAATGGGTCGCATCAAGGCTAGTTCTTACTATTTATATCTGCAGCATCTAAAATTGCTTATATGATATACAGCCAGCCGAGTGGCTGCCGGAGGCGTTCATTGTGCCGGTGAATGTGGGCAATCGGCATTGGCTGCTGTGCACGGTGTCCATGATTGGACGGCGTATCGACATCTTGGACTCGCTGGTGGCTGGCGGTGCAAGTCACAGCCACGCGGCAGTTGGACAGATATTGAACGAATTCTTTTCACTGCTGCATACAAGGCACTACCTATCAGATCTTGGCAACGACAAGAATACCAGTCCCAAGAAGGGCTCCAAGAAATCATTGCCTAAAGCACTGCCACCGTCATTATCAACCAACCGCGGATACTTCAAGGTGCACAGCATCAAAGTTGTGCAGCAGACGAATGGCAGTGACTGCGGCTTGTTTGTGTGTTTGTTCATGCTGTCGCTGACGGCTAGAGTGGGCGACTACGAGTCGCGGCTGATGCAGGTAGTGGAGGCATTCTGGGTGCACTTCAAGTCGGACGAGGCGCGCTCACTTGTGTATCAATTCTTGAAGCGCCACAAATCTGTCAAATAGAGGAGTCGATGATGTCAACTGACTATTGAATGTGTAATATGCAATATTTAAGCAATATATAAGTCCACATATGTAAATACTGTTCCCTTATATGGGAACAATGCATGAACAGTATTGACCAATCAGCAGCGAGCATAGGCAAGGTTGCCAATTGCCTGCCCGAGCATCCAACGCCGCTCTCTTCACACCCGGCCGTCCATCCATCCACCCCCGCTAATCCACCATGGGTACGTTCGACGTCGTGCAACTCACTGTACCCATAGCTTCATGTCATCGATGTACTCACTCATCGCGCGCAGGCATCAGCAGAGACAGCCGCCACAAGCGCTCGGCCACCGGTGCCAAGCGCGCCCACTACCGCAAGAAGCGCAAGTTCGAACTGGGTCGCCAGCCGGCCATGACCAAGATCGGCCCGAAGCGTATCCATGACGTGCGCGTGCGCGGCGGCGCACTGAAGCACCGCGCGCTCCGCCTGGACTCTGGTAACTTCAGCTGGGGGTCGGAGGCGATCGCGCGCAAGGCCCGTATCATTGACGTGGTGTACAACGCGTCCAACAACGAGCTGGTGCGCACCAAGACGCTGGTCAAGGGTGCCATTGTGCAGATTGATGCCACCCCGTTCCGCCAGTGGTACGAGTCACACTACGGCCAGCAGTTGGGCAAGAAGGGAAAGAAGGTTGCCGCCGCTCAGGTACTGCGCCGTTGTAAAGGACTGCTTCGCGAGCATTGTAATTAATGATTTATTCCAGGAGAACGGTGACGCCATCAAGAAGTCGCACCACGTCACCCGCAAAATAGAGGCGCGCCAGGGCAAGGCTGCCGTAGAGCCGCACGTTGACGACCAGTTCGCCGTGGGCCGCCTGTACGCCTGTATTGCATCGCGCCCCGGACAGAGCGGTCGGTGCGACGGCTACGTTCTGGAGGGTAAAGAGTTGGACTTTTACCTGAAGAAGCTGCGAACCAAGAAATCGGCCGTGGCCCACTGATCTGGTTGCATTCAATGTCGTCGAGCCGCCAAAACATAATACAGGAGCGATAACATCATTTGATAAATAGTTACAAGTACTATTGCTATTTATCAACGTGGTGCTACTTGCGCCCATTGAAAAATACGGACATGAATGTCAGTGATTAAGATAGAGCTGATATTATTCCCAGATTCCATCTATTTTTATTTAGGCCTATTCTATTCTGCGCTCCGGATCGCAGAAAAAAAAGTTTTCCGTTATTGTCCTTTTCAATCACGATGTCTGATCACACGTTAAAATTACCGTAATTCCATATTGAGTTAATTCTCGGAATTGCCGTAAAATTGCTGCAATTTTAGCAGGACGCGTAATTTCGCGAGTGCCATCCGGCGCAAATTAGCGTAAAATTAGAGCTTTTTTTTTGAGCGAGAAAACGGCAAAAAGGGGAGGCCGCGGGGTCAAGTCATTGAATAAACAGGCTGGCACACAAATGCTCTGTGGTACGCGTGTGGACGGCTCCAATGAGGGGTACACCTTTCTCACTCCTTCCCGGTATTAACCAGGGTCGCCGCTGGGCGATAAGGTGCGATGAGGTGTGAGAAGAATGGTGTAGTGAATGATACACATGCATTTTGTTCGTACGCATATCCAGAGCTTGCACTCATTGCAACACGAGCTGTCCTCGCCTTCTATATCATCCCTATACGTGCCATGGCAGCCATCCCAGTTATCTGCATTGTCTAGAGACTTATTGACACTTCATTTCAATGTACTGAGTGGCGGAGCTCCAGGAGCATGAGCACCAGGGGGCACACCCGGGGTGGCAGGGCACTGGGAATAACAGAAACAACCCTACAGGAGCACTAGGAACACTGCATACTAGCACTATAGACCAGCACTATGCGTCAAGGGCACTGGAGCGCAAGGAAAATTAGCAATTATTGGGGCGGAATTAAGGCTTATTTTAGCGAATCCAATCGGACATCGTGAATGAAATCGACAATACCATCGTAAAAAAAGTTGGGACCTTTATTAATCAGTAATCATGTGGGCCGGCATAGTATTCGCGCTGGCCATCCAAGTTGGGGCTGCCAGCATGCAGTCCAGTGATATCGCACGTCGCATGTTTAGCTGTAAGCACGCCGCATCAGGTGCAGAGATGACGGCACAGGATTTGGCACGCGCGTCAATGGTCAAGATGCGGTGCCAGCAATGCACATTCTGCACTGGCAGCGACATGGTCACAATCTATATGGATGGCGCTACCCGGCTGGGCCGAATGCTTCTTGATGATAGTGGAACCGCGTTGAACGCCAACGGGGAGCTGGTTTTGAGCGCGGTGCCGTGTGATGCCATGGAGGCCGCACTGACCGTGTATGCGACGCACCAGCTGCCCACCACTTTTGATGCCTTCCACCGGTTCAGCGCGTGGTTTCGCTACCTGCAACTCCCGGCCATACGGAATCCTGTACAATCTCTGCATCAGGCAGTGCGTGCCGGCATTAACCAAGCCCTACAATATCTACTCGACCAAGACCCGACGCGTATCAGTGCAGTCGATGGCGCTGGTATGACGGGACTCCACGCAGCCGCACAGTCCAACAATGTCGATGCTATCACTACGCTGCTGCTGGGTGGTGCGGATGTATTCGCCCTGGTTGCTGACAGCCAGCAGACCGCGCTGCATTTGGCCTGCGAGATGGGCCACTTGGAGGCGATGCAGTGTCTCGCCCCTGCAATGGGCTACTTGCTGGAGCACCGAGACTCAAACGGACTGACTGCTCTCCATTTGGCGGCCAAAGGTGCACATACAAAGGTGGCCGGAGGTCTGCTGGATCTGGGTGCACATGTCAACGCTGCAGATGCAACAGGTAGGCAGCCACTGCGTCTGGCGGCATATAACAATCATCCTCGTATGGTGGAATTGTTGCTTACTCGAGGTGCTGAAGTCAATGCAAAAGACGCGAAAGATACCACGGCGCTCTATTCAGCTTCTGCATTTGGGTTCAACCACGTTTTGGACATTCTCTTTCAACATGGTGCCGATCCAAATATTGTGGAGATTTCCAAGTATGCGCCGCTTCATATTGCGGCGCAAGAAGGGTTTGTTGAGTGCGTTGGGAAACTTATAGCTAAAAATGCACTTGTAAACGCTCTGAGTGACGATGGTCTGACACCGCTGTTCTTGGCTGCCACACGTGGCCGCATCGCAATTGTCAACGCGTTGCTGAGCGCTGGGGCAGACCCAAATCTAGGCCGATCAAACCCGCTGGCAATTTCTTGCAAGTATGGCCACGCCGCGATTGTTGCCGCACTGTTGAATGCCGGAGCAAATGTGAATTTTGGACCGCCGACTCCACTGCAGCTTGCTACAATTAATGGACACTTTGCAGTAATCGAATTGCTTCAGCTGCATGCCAGTGGCCAGCCAGTAGTTTACTCCGACACAGCAAGTGTCCCCGCTACTTTATCCGCCCCGCAGTAACTATTGCAATTAATAACATAGATAGTCTAGATCTTTTCACAACAGTTTCTAAGCTTTGTATCTGCTTGCAAGTCGTCTTAACTTGCATATTTTATATAAATACGATGCGGCAGCACACTAGAATGGCGTGGAATATTTCTGCCGTGTTGAAATTAATTGCAAAGTATCATCGCGCCGGGGAATGCCTACCGGGAAGCAGCACGTTTGCAACATTGACCGCCTGTACGCATCAATTGAATCAGATAAAAACAATAACAGCGAAACGTAGTTGCATGTTGAAGCGGATAGTATTTAGCCGGTGTATGCCGTCAGCTACGTGGATCCAGCAGCAGGATGCAAATGATTGGCTGATCAAACATGGCACACGCGCATACCGCGCCCAATTCACCCAAAAACCGCAAAATGTTATGTAGCGCTGCCATTGCTGTTGTTGTATTGCTCTCTAGACTCGTTCATGCTGGCCCCGTACTACCACCGTCGGCAGCTGGCTCGAACCCGCCGACGCTTGATAATGACGCGCTTTATGGTGTATTATCATTTTGCACTTATGCTACCGGTGTGCCGCTGGGCAAATATCTGTTGCACTGTGCCGCCGCCAATGGGGAGAAAATAGCCAACTTGAAGCTGGATGCGTCTACTAGTGCTTATATTGCTGGAAAGGGTAATCTGCCTATTTTGCAATGGCTACGAGTGAATGGATGTCCATGGGACAAGTGGACGTGCGAGGAAGCTGCTGCAAACGGTCGCCTTGATGTGCTGCAATGGGCACGCAGACAAGGCTGTCCATGGGACAAGTGCACGTGCGAGGAAGCTGCTGCAAACGGTCACCTTGATGTTCTGCAATGGCTACGAGTGAATGGATGTCCATGGGACAAGCCCACGTGCGAGGCAGCTGCCGCACAAGGTCACCTTGATGTGCTGCAATGGGCACGTGGACAAGACTGCCCATGGGACTGGTACACTGGCGTTCGTGCAGCTGGAAACGGTCAATACCACACGTTGCAGTACTTTATGACAAATGGTGGTGACTGCAAATACCTCTCATGTGCCGATACGGCAGAGCGTGGACATATCAATATTCTGGAGTTGTTGATCAGTCACGGCATTAAGTGGACGCAAGAGGCATACCATAGAGCTGCGGGTGCTGGACAATTGGCGGTGCTAAAGTGGGCGCACGAGAACGGTTATCAAGGGGATGAAGTTGCTTGTGCCAGGGCTGCACTGGACGGACAAATGGACACACTAAAGTGGTTACTCGAAAATGGGTGTCCGGATGACAACTTGTTCAAATGCTGTTGAGGCACCGCCTATTTGCAATGGCACGAATGGCTGTTCGTGGGATCACAATTTGTTCAAGTGCCAGGTGACACTTGGCATACTACATGGGCTCCGGGAAAAGGTGTCCATGGGATGCACAAACCTGTGCATTTGCTGCGTACAATGGACACCTGGCTGTTCTACGATGGGCACATAAACGTGGCTGTCCATGGGATGCACAAACGTGCTCAGAAGCTGCTAGAGGTGGCCACTTGACTGTTCTACAATGGGCACGCGAACATGGTTGTCCATGGGATGAAAGGATGTGTTATCTGCTAGAAGGAGATAGGCCGCATTCACATAATGAGCAGTGGATACCCCAATATCAGCTGGAAGAGGTCGGGCAATCCAATGCTGCCAGGGTCGGCATGAAAAGGACAAGAAGGGCCTTTAAATGCTGGCTGTCCAATGCGTGGAATAGTATGCGGAAATAACTCTCTACTACATAAAACTTTGTTCCTCCTACAATTGCTCCATGAGAAAGCCGCGTCACCCGGTATAACGGTATAACAATTAAGGAGATACGCAACGCTATCAGACTTCTATAAATGTTGCTTAATTGAACGTTTGCTTTATAAGCTTTAAACGCGTGAAAAGTTTAACCGGCCCGCCCGTGTTTCCCATATTATTGGGCGCACCGCCGCTTCGGCATGCAATCTTCGCCGCCGCCGCCGCCGCCGCTGCCCGGGGAAGATGCCGATGGCAGGAGTTTGGCAGCTGGTGCACATATCGCTGCTTCGGATCCTCCACAACAGCACCTGTGCAACAAGCCGCTCTCACCGCCGGTCACGGTGCCAACCCCGCGGCGCAAACGGCCCACGGACGACAAGCAGCGCGGCGTCAATGCCAACCACCTGCTCAACTTCTCACTGCCGCCACGTCAGCAGCGTCCCGCATACAACAACTATGCATCGCCGCACCGCAACAAGGGCAAGGCATCGGCCGCCGCCTCGCCGTATCTCCGTGACCGCTTTGTGAATGCAAAGTATGTGAGATGGATGTCTTGCTGTATGAAAGGGTAGGTAGCGTGCTGACACCGACCGCAGTTTCCGCTTCCTTGTCTCCAGCCTCGGCATGTAGTCCATGTGTCGTGCAGAGAGTGCAGAGAGGTGCTAATGTAGACCTGTGCAGGCAACTATGACGCCAATGTAATTGATCCGGATGCCACGATTGCCTGGAATGACGTGGAGCAAGTGGTGTGTACCTGTGTCTTGTATGGTTATTTTACGTACGTCAACTAATGCAACAAAGATTATTCCCAGCACTGATGGGCAAGCCTGTCCAATCTGTCTGTCTGGCCCTCCCGTGGCGCCAAAAGTGTCTCGATGCGGCCATGTGTTCTGTTTCAGCTGCGCACTGCACCACTTGACTGTGGCGGAGAAAGTTCGGCAGCGCTGCCCGATATGCCACGAGGCTATGTCGGCGCCGGACCTCAAGAGCGCTCGCATAATGCCCGTGCGTGACTACAGTCGCTGGACCGAGAAGAGCCACGCTGATCACGATGTTTCTCGGCAATTTGATTATAGTAGCACCACGTCTTCTGGAATGCTGGTCATGAAGGCTTTCAAGCGGTCGTCGGCAAGTGTGACACATTGAGATAATCTGTATTGTAATCTGACTCCTCCGCAGGGATCCATGGTTGCTCTGCCTCGCGTGTCGTGGGGAACCTGGGCAATGGAGGCACTGCCGCTGTGTGATAGTGATGGCTGTGCACATCTCGCGTACGCCAAGGTTCTTGTCGCGTCCACGGACTATTTGCAAACCGTTGTGCTGGGCAAGGAGCAACTTGACTTGGCTGCAGCCATTGAAGTGGCCCGCAGCTCGGGCGAAGAGTTGGAAGTCGAGTTTCTGCAGACGGCTCTGTCGCTGGTGGAACAGCGGTGTCTGGAACTTGTTGTCAGCAAGCCTGCCCGGGACACTCGTTATGCTGCCGTTAAACGAGCTCGCGCTCCCGCACCCGCATCCAGCTTGAAACATCAAGGACTCTCGCTGCCTACTGATGGTTTTCTGCTTCCACCGGGACAGCTTAGTGCCATGGAGAATGAAGTTGACGTCAAGGCGTCAACAGCCGATCTATCGACAGGGGCAACATCTCACCGAACAACACGAAGAGATCCATCCGCCTCTCCAAACACTGCCGTCTCCAATGATGACGGATTCTACTACTTTTACCAGTCTGCCGACGGGCAGCTGCTCTTCCTACACCCGCTAGACGTGAAGATTCTTAAAGATGCGTATGGCGCCTACAGCTCATTTCCCGATGAGATCTGCGTTAAAATCTCGGTCATTGAAGAATCGACGCTGGATGAGGTGCGCAAGTAATCTGTCATGAATGCCATTGACAAACACTGTTTAGGAATTGCGAAAACGCTATCGATATCTGGGCCACCTGCCGCTGGCATCGGATGTTTCATTCTGCGAGATTGACTGGGCGTCAGAGAAGAACGTTTGCCGCACCGCACTTACACCATCCACTGTCACTTCACCACTTAGCTCACCATCAATATTTATCTCCTCTGCAGCTGTTTGCAATTCAGCCGCGTCATGCGACGATGACTCATCCTCATCAGCTGTAGCTAGTAGCAAGCCTGTTCCCCTGGTGGACGCGGCCACTCTCCGAAAATGGAAGGCCGACATCAAGGCGCGATCAAAGCGCCGCATCGACAAGATTCGTCGGGAGGAGAAGAAGGACGAGGCACGCCGGCGCCACAATTCCTTCTCCGTACAATCGCCACCCACGCACCCGTCAGATCCCATGGCGGACCACGTCGCCTCCGTCCGACGGTCATCGGTGGAGTTGGAGTCTGGCAACCAAAACCTGGCCGTCAGCACCTCGCAATCAAGCATCAACAATGAGGTGAGTGCGCCGCGGTGGGGCAGCACGTCGGCGCCGCCCATCTTTGATTTTGACGACGAAACCCATTGGAAACCGCTGGGAAGCGGTAGTGTGACGGCAACTGCCAACATGGCTACCAACACACCGCCTCGCCGACCACGCCCGGGCTCTGAATCCACTGTACCCGACACAGCGCCTCTATCCACTGTGATTGCGGCTTCAAGTGATGCGTCAGCACACGATACGATGGACTCTGCGGCGGCGGCGGCGGCTCTATCGCCGACAATATCGTTTGCAGATGTGTTGTCGGGCACCGCGCCCGCACTCCCATCGTCCGTGTCGGAGGCGGACGCGCTGCTGCTCGGTGCATCGCCGGTAACAACACAGCACCGAAAAGGCAAAAAGAAGAATGTGGTGGTGCTGATGTCGACTGCGTCGTCGCATCAGCGCGCTCCGCGGTAACGTACAATAGACTGGGTGTTTGGTGTTGATTGTGTACACTATGTTCACGCACCTCCAAATACATAAATTAGAGGGTTTCAATTGAAACCACAAATTGAATGTTTTGCGCGAACATTTAACAGCATTTGTGAACCCGCATTAAACGTGCGTTGTTACCCTCGATGCCATCAGCCAATCAGCGCAGTGATAGGCCATGATGCAGAATTTTTACATGCGCTGATGCCAACATGCTTTGACAAAAAGACACAAATGTTCTCGGCACTCCTTCGCAATGGGGCCGTTGTGGCATGGTTTGCCAGCAAAGTACTGGTAGTATGAATGCGTTTATGTGTGCCAGGGCGGCTGAAGGTGGCAACAAGGCAGTTCTGGAATGGTTGAAAAAGAAACAATGCACTTACGATACATTAGTCTGTGCCAATGCTGCCAAGACAGGAAACCTGGAACTTTTAAAGTTTGCTAGAAAAGCGGGGTTTCCATGGGACGGACTTACTTGCGACTATGCGGCACGGAACGTATGCTTTAGCTATGTATGCTTTAGGCATACATAGCTAAATACAATCAACTGAGTCAAGCACATGCAGTGGACGTGGACGCTTCTGCGGGTGTTGCAGGTGTTGCATTCTGCGGAAAAAATAATAATAGCAACTTAATATACAAAAACGATTATGTGGGACAAACATAACGGTGCAAAAATAAGGGCCAGTTGCATGGCAGCCGGTCTCACGGCAAAGCCATTGGCAACCGCTAACCGGCTCCGACTTTGTCGCCGCACGCTAGTCATCTCTGTGTGCAGTCCGTGTCTGTCCTCGCAGTGTACACCCCAGTCCACGTCGGCGTGTGGGTGTGTGTGTGCGGTCAGATTAGAAGGTGAACATATCAGACTGCCGCAGAATGTTGCGCGCCCACTGTCACCGAGATCGCGCCACGATCGATGGACTGCCGCGCGAGTTGCTGCAGCTCATATTCCGGCACGTGCTGCTGGCCGATGTTCCGCCAAGTGATGCTGCAGTGGCCGTGATGTTGGACACTTTGCGCGAACCGGGCGTGACTAGCGCGGCCGGTCAACGCCGCAAGAAGTGTGGAGCAGCAGTGATCAGAGGGCCGGGCTTTCCATCACTGGCCCGATGCCTCCGCGTGTCCCGGCACTTCTACACGGTGGCCGCACCGCTGCTGTGGCAGGCCGCGGTGATGCACGGTGTCACGTGGGACATGGCCGGCCTGCCGCAAGAGTATTCGGACTTTGGCTACACCGCCACGGACAAGTGGGCCATCGCGCTACTGGCGCGTAACATTGCCCGGCGCTTCTATGTCGGCGGCCGGGATCAGCGGGGCCTGTTGCCGGGACAGTACGCGGCGCCTCTCTCAACCTCCGCGGACGCTGGGCCTCCAGTCGCTGGTAGCAGTACAGCTTCTGGACAGCACCGCACCGAACAGGAGCGCACCACGCACGCAGTATCGTCGAGACGCCGGCAGTCAGTGTCGAGTCGCGTGCGCCGTGTCCGCGCCTTCGCCGCCGCGCTGACCGTGTTCACGGTGAGTGCACGCAAGGCGCTCGACACAGAGTACGCCCTGTGCGCCCATCCGGACCCCGGCGACGCGTACTGGAGCGCCCGTGTGACGCGGCACGACGAACAGATGGACGCGTCGGGGCAGCCGGGACGTCTCATGCGCGCCATGTACGCCCGGGACTTGCTGCACTGTGCCGGCGCACACGGCCTGTCCCGGAAGCGGAAAGCTGGCTGCTTAACTGGCACGGCTGCTCCACTGTCACCGCCTACCAGCCGGCGCTCCTCCGCCGCCACCACTCTCACGGACTCACCGCCAGCCCGCAGATCTCCGATGCTGCCATCGGCAACTACTTCATCAGTAACGCCACGCCCATTCTGCGCGGCTGCCAGCGCCGTGTCCGAGATGCGTCTGGGCATTCAGCGATGGGAGCGCCTGCGGTCATTCATGCGCTCCGGCCAGGGATACCGCAGCGTGGGCTCATTCTTCCTGCTCTACCCGCTGCCCGAATCGTCGGCGCCACCGCCACCATCCGCGCAGCCTCTGACACGCCCGCGATCACTGACAGTCAGTCGGCATCTGGCCGCCTCACGCTCGCTGGACCGATGTCTGCTGCTGTCGGCGAGAATGGGTGGCTGTACCACGGATCTATCACAGACCGACACCTCTCCACCGCCACAACAATCGGGCCTCGCCGGCCACCTCCTACAGTACTACCCAGTATCACCATGGCAATCACCGCAGTCGCCGCCACAATCACCGCCATCGACCTCCACGACGAGACATCCACGACATGTGCTGCTGCGATGCGAGGTGATGGCCGACCACGTGATACACATCATCGACGCGTCCGTGTTCAACACGTGCCGCGTGTGCCGCCGCCGCGCCGACATGATGATGTGCACGCGGTGTCGCAGCACCTGGTACTGCTCGCTGGACTGTCAGCGCCGCGACTTTGGCGAACATGAGGGCGTGTGCGTGGCGCTGGAACCGGTGGCGAAGCAGTGGTACGAGCGCCGGCAGGCCATGTACCAGCACATGAAGGAGGCCGTCATCGCCGCCGCCACTGCCACGGCCACCCCACAACCTTCCTGATGTTGTTGTGTAGTTGGCGCATTCATTCATATAGAGCATATTCTTGTCTTGAGCGTGGTGTCTTACTGCTATAATGGTATGCAGGGGCAGAGATTGTGCTGTATGTATCCTGTGGCTCTTGGCGACTTACATCCATTCAGCATGTGAATATGTGCTGTACTTGGACACCATACATACGTAATGTACATATGCCGCAGCAAAGTGTCTCACATTGCCGCCAGCGACAAACAGCGGACGCGGCGCAAACAGCGCGGCGATTTTTCCATTCGCGCTTCCACTTTGCTTTCATACAATATATTCGTGCTACAAGGCATTCAGTGCACACATGCGGTCCATGGAGTTTGCTTCGGCGCGGCGCCTATCGCAGTTATTATCCGCACTGGCATGTTGGCTTCTAATCACGGCAACCGATGCACAGAGCACGTGTCTCTGTATCCATGCAATCACACCCAACACTTATACATACACAATATAGTTATCGGGAGTGATGGCGGAATTACTACTGGGGGCGCACAGAGCGCGTACGGCGTGACAATACTGTACCCACGCCCCGGGACACACTTTTACATGGGCAACAACGAGAACATTGTGTGGTGGGCCAACGCCACAGCCGCCGCATCCTCGCCCTTCATCGACGTGGAACTGTGGAAAACCACAAATGTCACCGACATTTACGTGCTGACCATTGCGCGCAACATTCCCATCACTCAGGGACTGGTGGTAAGCCATCGTTGTTGATATTGTGTTGCAAGTGCCGCTAATTTCATTGCAGAACTATTTTGTCAGCAAGGTGCTAAAGACTTCTAACCGGTACAAAATCGTGCTGCGCTCCGCGTCGTACTTGGTGCCGCCAACGTACAGTACAATCGAGGTGCGCACCAACAACTTTTGGATGCATGCGCGGGGCAAGTTTGATTGTGCTGTGCGTGGGCGTGACATCGGTGCTAATATGAGATACACAGATTCATATATCAAATTCTATGCGCCACTCCCGTCCACCGTTGTCGTGCCTGGCACTGCCACACGCATTTCCTGGTCGAATAATGGCAATATTGGCGTGTCGGCCGGAAACACCGTCGACATCCGGCTCACGTTCGCGCAATCGGACAGCATGGTCCCGCTGGACACCATCATTGCCGACATTGACAACACGGCCGTCATGCGACAGCAGCTCTACTGGACTCCTACGGTGTATCCCGCACTAAATCTACCCGGTGGTACTCGCTACGGTCTTGAGGCAGTGGACAGCGAGACCGGTGTCAACTTGGGCAGGAGCACTCTATTTTCCATCACCTGGTCTGCTGCCCCTCCAAACAACAACGGGAACAATGGGAACAACGGGAACAATGGGAACAATGGGAATGGGAACAATGGGAACGGCAATGGAAACAATGGGAACGGCAATGGAAACAATGGAAATGGCAACGGCAATGGAGGGCCGCTGCCACCAACACCTATCTTCACCCCGCCGTGCGATGCAAACTGCACTGAAACCGCTACAGCTACATTCACCAGTAAGTCGACTGAGTACTTGCCTGTCATTATTACATCTAATTACTATCTCGTAGCCACCGCGACCGCAACGGCAGTGTCAACAGCCTTCACTACGGCTATCACGACTGTTACCCTTACACAAAGTCCGCTGCCTGCATCGACTTTCATGACGACGTCCACAGTTACATCCACCGACACAGTTAGTGCCACAGTCACCTCGACCATAACATCTCTCGCTACGTCATTGGTACCTGTGACAACTACGATGACAGCCACAGTAACTGCAACCGAAAGCGCCACATACGCCACAACATCGACAGCAATACAAACTGTCACCATGCCTCAGTCAACCGTTACATTGACGCAGACTCCGGCCACCGTAACCGTGACTGCAACTGCAGACCCGCTAACATCAACTGCCACGGTCACTTCGGTGGTCACAGCAACCACCACTCGAGATAATACTATTATCGACACTTCCACTGCCACAGTCACCGCCACGTCGACCAAGAGTTTGTGGACTACGTCTCTGTATACGGAGACTAGCACGGTGACATCGACACAGAACGTGACTGCTACGGCGACAACAACCGCTGTTTCAAGCATTGTGCTGACAGAGTCGTATACCACGACCACGACGGCTCAAGCATCGACAAGTGTAACAACCGCTACCGACGTCGTGACCGTTACCGCATCGCCCGCTATTGAAACCACTGCTGCAGTCAGCACCGCGACTCAAGTAGTGACATCGATACAACACGTTACCGCCACTGCCACGATTACCGAGGTGCAAACTAGTATTGTGCCTACCACTACGACGTCTCTCTCCACTGCTTATGGTACAACCACTGCTGTATCGTTGCACAACGACACAGTCACCGCCACTGTCACGGAAGTGGAAACTAGCATGGTCCCAACTACTACGACGGCGCTGTCCACCGTTCATGACACACTCATTAGCACCACTACTGACTTTCTGACAGTCCCCACAACGGTAACTGAGACTCTAACTAGCGTTTCACTGGTGCCTGCCAACGCCACGACAGTCGTGACAACAGTAACGGCCACGAAGGATGGAGTAAATCTGACCATTACCGACACCATTACAACCACGTACCCTGTGACCGAGACTATTGGCAGTACGGTGGTTCAGACTGCGGTTGAAACCGTGACAACTGTCATCCAGGATGAGACTACGGTCACGGACGTCATTACTCAAACGGAAGCGGTGACACAACCAGGGCAAATTACTACGGTAGTCAGTACTGAAACTGTTGCCACCATGCAAACCACTTCCTTTTACGAAACAATCTACCGGAATTCCACCGAGCTGTTCACAGTGACCAAGACTGCTACGGAGCCAATGACGATAGTTTCAACAATATCTGAAGACGGAACCACTATATACTCCACGGTGTACAGTTTGGCTACCTCCACGCTGGTACTAACAGAAAGTGTTCCGTTCGCAACCACCGAGGTTAATACTGTGACGACGACTCTCATCGGCTCGACAATCACCGCTGTGGTGACGGAGACTTTGCCAGAAATCACAAAGACTGCGATCGAGACCATCACACAGCCGAGCACGGTGATCAGTACTGACACTGAAACACTAACGTTGCCCACCACCGTCACTGCTACTGTTACGGACACTCAGGTGGCAACAACAACTGTGCTCAGTACATTCATTGACACCAAGACAATCACCGCGAACGGTTCCACCTGGCTGAGCACTATCATCAGCACGAGTCAAGCGACAACCACTGCCACAGTCACAACAACGCAACAAGTGGCAAGCATTGGACCAACCAGTACTATCCTCATAACCGTACCGACAACGCTGGTGGAATCGATTGGTGTCACCGAGACCGTTACAAGCAGTGTAATTAGCGGCACCACACAATTTGTGACCTCAACAACCACCGCCACAGACACACTTACTCTGCCGGCGTCCACTTTTACTACACGCGAGCCAGTACTTGTGACTGTAACCGTCAAGGACAATATTACTGCAACCATAACTTTGCCACCATCAATAGTGACCACCACCGCGATTTACACTATCACGCGGGACGGCTCAGCTATGGTAAAGACCACCACAGCAACAGTCACTCAGTCGGCCTCAGTTACTACCACTACCACCACTGCGCTGTCTACGGTGGCGACCACTAAGACGAAGGAAGGCTCAACCATACGGGCAACCACTACAGCTACATTGACTCTGCCTCCATCAGTGACAACTTCTACCACGACGGCACTGTCTACTGTGGCTACTACTGTCGTAAAAAATGGTTCAACCGTACGAGAGACAACTACGGCAACGATGACTCTGCCCCCATCAGTGACTACCGCTACAACAACGGCACTGTCTACAGTGGCAACAACTGTCATGAAAGATGGCCCCACAATACGAGAGACTACCACGGCCACAGTCACACAGTCGCCATCTACGACTACAACTACTTTTACTACGACGGCCTTGTCCACTGTGGCAACAACTGTGACAAAGGACGGTACGACGAAACGAGATACTACCACAGCGACAGTGACTCAGTCAGGGCTGGTGGCAACCACCACCACGACAGCAGTGACCACCACCACAGCAGTGACCACCACCACAGCAAGTACCACGAAAGAAGTTACATCTACAGTCACCCAACCAACTACCACGACCACTACAGCGCTGACTACCGTGGCCACCACAGTCTTAGGCAGTGGAGCAATCGTCACCGAAACGGTCACAAGCGCTGGGCCGACGATGACGACAACTGCAGTGACTCTAATAAGAACAACCGTGGTCATAGATGGAACGACCGCCACACTGATAATGACGGACGTGGCAACCATGCCCACAACATTAACCACGACAGCGACAGTGACAACCCACGAGGTGAGCACATATGTGACATCACTTGTGACGGATGGCTCCACGACCACAACCACCGTCACGGTACCGTCAGTCACAGTGACCACCGCCACAACAACAGAGGAATCGACAGTGCGTGAAACTAGTACAGTAACTACGACAGCGGCCGGAGACTCTACGGTTGTCACTGTCACCGTAACGGAAACAGACATGGGAGGTGGAGCCTCTAGCATAATGTCCAGCACCGAGAATCTATTGCCAACACCGACTTTGACGCAGAGTGATGGCACCAAATCGACCTTTTTTGTATCCGCTATCGAGACAAGCCTGTTGTCAACAACCTATATATCCTCCAGCACCACGTCGTTGAATGGCACCGCAGCACTGGTCGCATCCGCCACCCCGTCAATTAATCCAGCGAATAGTGCCAACGCCAGCGGCGCCGAGAATTCCGGCCGAAGTATCTGGCTGTATGTACTGATCGCAGCCGGTGGCGCCGTATTGTTGGCCGGTGCAGTGTTTGGGGTGGCGAAGGCGCGCAAAAAACGACTGGTGGCCGCCAACAGTGGGCAGGTGCATCCTGCAGCCTCAGGACCAAGTCTGGACTCGACGATGCCCGTGTCAGAGTCGGTGGCTAGTCTGGACAATTCGCAGTGGGATATCGGGGCCATCTAACATAAATTTTTCAATATTGTTTCATTAAAAACATCGACTTAAAACAATCGCAGCTCTCATGTAGTACAGCGGCGTCGCCGCATTTGCAGTGCAAATTATGTTCCGACCATGGCCCACATTTGCTGCAATAAGGGGCCATCACAATAGAATACTACGGCGCTAAAATACGTAAAATATATTACAAGATGGTGGCGACCAACATGCTTGACCCCGCTCCTCCGGGTGGAAAAATAGAAAATCTGTTCACTCCGACGTGACTGGCAACCTTCGGTGTAATCTTCAAGCAGTTTGGGCAGCGCACGCTCATCTGGAGTCTTATCGATATGGGAAGCAGCGCCGATGTTCATGTCACCTTCAAAGCGTCGCTGGAAAATATCGAAAGCGGCCTTGACAGTTACCTTTAGTTATGTCAGGTAATATGGTGAAACTGTACTTACGCTGATCCCATAAAGTGGAATCATCGGTGGGCCTCGATCATCATAACCGCGCCACAGTGCGCATGATGATACGACCGTCCAAACCCTAACTAAGACACTGAGATTCTCAGAATCGTTTACGCGACGCGCCTTCGGTCAAGGTCAGCACTCGAGTAAGCGTTGCGTGTGAAGAAGATCACAACAAACTGAGACGATAGAAGAAGACAGATCAACTTCATACTGAGTGATAATGGCCGATGAGAAAGCCAGAATTCTTACGGCACTTAACACCGTCGACCCGCTACCAGAAGATTTGATTAAAGAGCTAACCGATGTGGCGGGAGATGCGCTTGTGAAAAAGATGACAGCATGGTGAGCTATACAAAAGAGGACTGGTTGAGCATCGCGTAGTTGACGGTGACGCTATTTACAACGCACTACATGCCACAGACGGTAAGCTGCGTGCATTATGTGATTATAACTAACAACGCAGAGGCTGGCAGCATCAAAGCATGAATCTGTGGAGTAAAGATATGTTGAATGCTTCTGACTCTAGCAGTTTCTTGAACGAGGTTTGCACGCGATATGGCACGTTACTTTTCGACTTTACTCCCACTTTGCCGAATACGACCTATCGCAAGGTAAATGGTGAAGTTGGCACGATCCTCTCCTTCCCGAATGAAAGAGGTTTGTCCATGCTTTTGGAAACCGTGTTCGGTACTGGCGATAGGTCTGGATTGTAGGTTGATTTTCACGGTGCCCCTCAAACGTTGGCTATTCTTGGTACGGAAGACATATGCTCATTGCAATGCTCATACAGATTTACATACGTGATTCGAACTATGATGAAAGAAGTGATTTAAAACGTGACTCGGAGACAGCAACGCCGATGCTATGCCAGATTTTCCATGACATGATATATAGAGCTTTGGATAAAATGGAACGTCAAGGTCTTCTTCATCACCGCATTCTGACACTGTTTGCAAACTCGGTTTTGGCTTTCAAATGCACTGATCGCCCAGTTTCTATAACCATTCCACCTTCGGAAGAAAATCTTTTGGATCTATTGACATCCGGATTAGCTATTATGGACAAGACGGTCAAAAACTATCATTTTCGGTACAAGTTGACGATTACCGAACCTTTATGGTGGATGCTATGTTGCAAACTGAACTTGTGAAGCGGCATGCTGTTCCGAGCCATACAAGCTCAATCTATGTAGGCATGGTTGCAGAAAAATTGTTTTCCGAGACTTTGTGCAAATGGCTTTCAGACTGGGTCAAATTAGATGATATTGAGGCCTGGATGTGCCAATTCAGTTGAAAGGCTGCGAGGTGAAGATGTATAGTGCCGATCATGCGGAAAAGATATTTTAAGGTGAATTCACCGCTTGGTCTGATTTACAGCGCCCTGTACGTCATCCGCAGAAATGGCTCGGCTCCGACGCGGTATTTAAGCTTGAAGTTCGTAAGGAGGTTACTCAGCTGGCCTGTGCAGCACAGTACAAACTACGAACATCTGCTACATTGTCAGACTGTATGGAGTCTCTGGCGGTTGAGAATGTTGGCAAGGGGAACGCTGAATACTCGGCACAGACACGAGTTGCTACGGTCGAAAGTCTAGTGAAGTATTTGGGCCCAGAGTACTTGAAATTAGTTATCACTAGGCCCTCCGTTATTTCTTCTGATCAACCAACGAGAATTTCACAAGTTCAACACGATGAGCCGTTTCACATGGCCATCAGCGGTGACATGGTTAGTAGGATGTTTTCGGTGGAGGATTGGGAGTATCTGAAGGCGGCCCAAGAGTACTGTGGTCGCTTTGATTAGGCAAGCGATGTGGAGTTTGATACATTTACCTATCCCATGGAATGATTGTTCGATTCAATAGACTTCATGTCTGGTCCATCTGTATATCCTTTTGCCAGCGAGTACACCTATGATAGTAGGATCTATTACATGAAAATGCCCTGCAATCAACACATAACAGCAACGACTAGACGGCAGTGTCGGGGACAGCCTCCAGCGTGCAGTTCAGGTGGACAGTACGGTTGTTCATGCCGTGCTGCGTAAAGTAGGTGCCGGTCTCACTGGCCGCGTGCCTGCGCATTGCCTCCCCGTCACCTCCGTTGATAATGCGACACTTTTTAATCAGCACCGCTGGCGGCACCACGGTCTGCGTGGCGGTGATGGTGGCGGTGGCGCATGGAGTCTGCTCCGGCAATAAGGTGGTGGTTGCGCCGGCGCCTGCTCCGGCTGCTTCCACCACCGTTGTGGCTTCGGGTGCAATTACCGTGGTGGTGCCCAGCTGGCCGGTAGTCACGCGTGTCACCGGCAGCACGGTGCTCTTTGTCACTGCCTGTGATGCATTACCACACGTACAGAAATTTCATGATGTACTTGCCGAGAAGGTCTCGGTAATAGCCGTGGACAGTGCCGATACCTCTGTCGACTCCACCAGGGATGTCGGCACTTGGACGGTGATTGGTGGCGTGACGGTTGTGATCACTAAGGGCACCGTGGTGCTAATGGCCACAGATCCCGTGGTGGTGATAACTGCGGTGGACACCCGTGTTACAATTCCGCCAGTGGTTGCTGTTGTGGCATTGGACGGCAACGTAGTGTTCACAGGCAATGTCGTGGTGGTGATTACTGGCACAGAAGTCGTGGTGTTTACCGGCACCGTCGTGTTGATCGGAATGGTGGTAGTGGTGACTACGGGCACCGTGATTGTGGTGTTTACCGGCACGGTTGTCGTCGAGACAATGCTGGTGGTGTTTAACGGCACGGTTGTAGTAGTCAGCACCGGCACCGTGGTCGTGGTGTTGACTGGCACCGTGGTGGTGGTGACGATGCTAGTGGTCGTGTTAACCGGCAGCGTGGTGTTGATGGGGATCGTGGTGATTGCCGTGGTGACAATTGTGGTTGTAGCGGTGGTAGGAGTGCTTAACGCCGTGCTTGTCGTTGTCGGCGTGGCCGTCTGCGTAGCGGTGGCGGTTTGTGTGGCCGTCTGCGTGGCCGTCTGCGTGATGGTGGTCGGTGGGACGGTACTACTTGTCGTAGGCGTAGACGTTGTCGTCGGAGTTAAGCTTGTCGTAGGCGTCGTAGTGGCGGTACTTGTAGGAGTTGCCGTCGTTGTCGAGGTTACTGTGGAAGTGGTACTTGGTGGAGCAGTAGTACTCGTTGTAGGTGTGGTAGCTGATGTCACCGAAGTCGCGGTGGTGGTGGCGATAGGTGTGGACGAAATGCTGGTGATAATCGTGGCGGTGGACGGAGCGGAAGTTGTCGTGACTATCTGTGTGCTGATTTGCGTGGTCAGCGTGGTTGGCACCACTGTCGTGGTGGCAGGCACAGTGGTCGCAGTAGTTGTGCGGGTCTGCTGTCCCTGTGGTGGTCCAGTAGTGATTCCAGGGGGAGGCTAAAGCTCGCATGTGTATCAGTGTATGTAGGAACGTGTGGACATAGGCATGCAACACGAACTCCCTGCGGACGTGGCAGCGCGTCAACACCCTGAAACAGTGCCGCGCAGATGCTAAACACTGCGAAGTGGCCAATGAACCTCATGGTGGAGACCTAGTCCAGTAGTCAGTATCTTCCACCGGGCCACGGTGAAATTACCGCGGCCTTTATAGGCGACCTGTGTGCGCGATATGTAGGCGCACATGCAGCGTCACACTCGCGGCTGTGGAGTGGAACACTGCGCCCGTGGACGGTGCCATCCACGGCGCCTGTGACGTGGTCCCATAACGGTGGCACTATCCATGTGCAAACCACCTCTATTGCTGTGTGTGCAAGTGTAGGCGACGCTACGTGGACGCGGGCGTTGGTGACGCGGTTGAACTGGCAACATTTGACGCGTACTTTGCCGCACTCGAAGTCGTTGACTGAGTGGCGGTGGCGGAGGTTCGATGGAGCAGGTGTTGCGCCACGTACTCGATGGGGTCTCGCGGATTCACAGCCACGCAGTCTGCAAGCGCTTCCGCCAACGCTGCGCCCACATTCTGCTTCAGATAGTCGGCGTCCATCTTGCCGCGTTGTGTTGTGTTCGTACAGACAGAGTTTTCTAGGTGTGTGTCGCTGTTTACTGTTGTCAAGGTTAGGACAAGTCCAACATCCAGCAATACTGATCCTGACAAATTGGCGTGGCTTAAGGCTTTTTCCGACCTTCACACGCACGACGATGACATAGCCCTCGGCGACTCGCCTGGACCAAAGTCAGCACCATCTGAGTTTTGCCCATTCCCGAGGAGCCGGCGAGAAAAATGAAGGGGATCGTTTTGCTGTGTGCAGTGGCGATCTGTTCAATTTTTTCACTTTCAGAAAAGAAACCCCATTCCCCGAGTACAAGGAATTCGGTGCAACAAATGTCACGAATGGCCGGAGATAAGAATGTGTCAGTGGAAGAAAGAAATCGGCGCGTTTAATTCAAAACGTAACTCGCAAGGTGTCTCAATTCGGTTATGCCGGGTAAACTGGTCCACCACAATGCGAAAACAACATCTAGTGTTACAATCAGCAGCAATGTTAAGGTCTATTGCGGGGCTGTTTTGTTGTCTGTCTGTCATCTGTCTGCTTACCACATCATTTTGAAGCGGTGCATTACGCCACTACTTGACCTTTTTGGACTCCTTCTTTGGGGTGGCAGCGGTAGCGGTCTTCACAGCGGCGGCGGCGGTGGCTGCCTCCTTCTTGGTGCTGTTGTCCGACTTGTACGCAAACACTTGTTTCAGTTCACCGCGCACGGCCGCAGTAATCAAAACTGAGAGTATGCACGCCGGAGACAGGTAGAGAAGGGCGGGCTGTACAAATATTATAAGTGTAAGTTAGGCTTGCCTCTGTCACTTGCACAAATTAAATACCTGCGCGGCCTTGAACGTGTGCATGACAAACACCGTAACTGCCAGACCGATAACATACGCCGTCATGCATGCGGTGAAGTACGGCCGCTTGAAGGCCTTCTTGTCCGTCGACAAGCTCTGGTCAAACCGCAGGCACAATGCCACGAATATACCTAATTCATAAATATTACACGATCAATTAGATAGATACATGCCATACCCGGAATAACAATGTCACCCAGGCCCAGCATGGTGAACTGAAGCTTCTCGGCCAGCAGATCACGGGGAAACAGCAGCTTGATGGGCGCGTCAAAGTTCTTGGCCACCGACACCATGACCTCGGTGCCAAACACCCAGAATATGTCGTAGACAAACAGGCCCGACAGCAGAAACATGCCCGTCTTGAAGTCGTCCAAGTCCAGCAGCTGGATGGCGGACGTGGCAAACGCTTCAGCGTACACATTGCTCGCGATCCAGTTCTTGGTCAGCACGTAGTATCCCGTGAATACAATCGACACGGCCAGCGCCGCCACCGTCACGTAGTCAAACTTGAGCGACCACACTGGTTCTAATAACAAAGAAAAGGGTCAACATTGACATACAAATATCCATACACATTCAAGTGAACATGCGCACTCCACAAAAGAGTATAGTAAATACACCTAGAGACGCACACATACCCACAATTGTCCATACATATTCAAGTGAGCTTGCACACTCATGATGAGAATTAATACACCCACACACGGATACGTATGTACAGCTGCAGACACACACGCATACATATATATAGACATATATATAGACATACCCAAAATATATATACACAGACAGACCACAACTGACCGTGCGAGTGCCGACGCTTGAAGAGCTTCACGCGATACTTTTCATTCCAGGACGCAGTCTTGAAGTAGTGCACAGTTTTGAGAGCCGTGTCCACCAGCTTGGTGAGGGCGCCGGTGCCCAGCAGTGCAAAGTAGGCCGTCAACAGGTAGTTGATGTACTCTTTGGAGAAGAAGCGGAAGAGCAGGTACAGGCCAAACAGCACACCGGAGCCCATGATGGGGAACATTAGTGCGTCTTCGGAGGAGAGCGACTCGGTCTGCTCCTCCTCTTCCTCATCGTCCGAGTCAGAGTCGTCGGCATCGCCCTGCCAGTGCGGTACGTGAGAAGGGGTGAGACATCATCAGAGAAGGAGCCAGCACCCACCTCCTTCTTGGCCACCCCGTGCACCTTGGGGTACTTGAGCGAGCTCTCGGAGCCGAGCACTATGGGCACCACCGCGCCGGCACCCAGCGCCAAGTACGCCGCCAGCAACTTCAAGTCCATCTGTTATGTTGTGTTGTGTTGTTTAGTGTAACATTTCCGTTTCTGTCCGTGAGACCACTTGTATAGAGACAGGTTGTATATGTGTCCAGTACAATTAGATAGAATTACAAGACTGCATGAGGGCTCACGGTGCTTTCAGATCTGACTACTCTACTACTTACTGCTTGACTCTATGTATGCACAAATTATCTGCACAATTTACTTGTACATAGTTGGACGCAGTATGCACTATATAGATCACTCTATGCATAGAAGAAGGTTGTACATACATATATTACGTTCTTCAAGCATATATAGATATATATAGAAATATATATAGTTGGACAAACAGTATGTAGGAATTGAATGCATTAGATGTACTAAATACGCGCAGCTGATGAGCCACCGCTGCTTCCCTGGTCGTGGCTACTACCGCGCGTAGACTGTGACTGCGACGGCAGTGGCCCCGTCTTGATGATATCATTGCCGAGTGATGCTGCGGATTTCGCCGACACCGCCACACTGCTCTGCGCCACTGTCACATTGCCGATACTAGACCGTCGGTTGCCCACGCCGCCTGGTTGATGGTCGTCGTCCGCCAGACGCACCACCGCCTTCACTGGCACCGTGGCGGACCGCGATGTGGCCACGGCATGCGCGTCCGGGTTCGGTCTCCGCACCGTCGTGCGTGACAGTGAGTTGTGCTGGTTGTTTGCGCCGGTGTTGCTGACAGAGTGCGCGGCGGACGGATCGCCCACATTTTGACGCAGCTTGCGCTCAATCTCCTCCTTCTGCTCCTTGAGCTTGGACCAGTGGTTGCGGTTGCGCTCCAGCTCTTCCATGATCTTGGGCAGGCGCAGGAACCCGTTGTGCACCGACTCGAACATGGGCACAATGATAAAGTCGATGAAGCCGCACTGTGAACTCAGCAGTACATTCGGGTTGTCACGGTCCATGAACGGCGAGACGGGGATGGACATCTTCTTCTCCAGGTCGCCTTGTGTCCGCCACTCCTCCAGCACCAGACCGGTCCACCGCGAGTACAGCGAGAACTCTTTGGTGGGGTTGGACACATCGGCACACTTGATCATCATCTTGTACAGCAGTAACCGGTCCTCCTTGGACTCGCCGGGGCTGAATGCATTTTGCAACTGCACGAGAGGTGAGATAAATATTGTATATAGAGTACGCAACATACCCTGGTCTTGAATTGGGATAGAGTGGCATAGTGCTGTGACAGATCCGTGGCAAGCACCATCTCTATGACGCTTTCGCGCACAGTCTGCATATCCGCCTTGGACAGTTGACTGAGAAAGTTGTACTCGGAGCGGAACAGCAGCGAGAATGCCGATGATAGGTGATAGCTCTCCAGCACGGATTTGTCATTGTACAGCACCGCCAGGCCGTTGTTGGTGCTGGACAAGAAATTATTGTTCACACCCGGGTGGTCATAGTCGTGGATGGAGGCGGCAAAATAGAGCGACAACAAGTCCAGCGGCGCCACAATGGCGGCAATCTGGTCATACTGGGTAAAGTAGTTGACTGCGTGCAACACGTCCGCCGCGTGGATGCTATTATGGTCTGCATCGAAAGTTAATTATCTCGACTGTGAATAACTACCTAACAACTGACGTACATGGCAGGTTGCGGTAGCCCTCCTGAATCTTCCACATGAAGGCATTGAACCGCTCCATGGGTATGTCAAACTCCTCAAACAGGCCCGCCGAGTCAAACAGATGATGCGCCAGCACAAATAGTGGTTTGCCACCGGGGCACGCGTCCGCAAAGTCAAACAGCTTCCAGTTCCACTCGTTCACCTGCGACAACAGCTGCTGCACCACGGACGCACTGGGTCCTGGGACCGGTGGCCGGTCCGCCTTGGGACGCTGCAGCTGCATCAGCTCGGACACGAATCCCAGCGCAACCACGTCGCCGACACTGTGTCGTGATGTGCGATCCCGCGCGAGCAAGGCCTCGTTGTTGCGCGCCTCCCTGTTTGTGGCGTACACAAATGGATCATTGTAGAGCGCGGGCGAGGAGTCGGCACTGCCCAAGTCCACGATAACCGAGCGGCTGGTGCGTGCCGAGTCTAGAGGTTTATCGCGTCAGCAAAGTGTTTAAATATCTCACAGCACCAATATCACTTACCAATTGACCGGGGAATCGTGGCGACAGTCATCTTGTTGCTTGTGTTGTTGCTGGTATTGTTTGCAGTGCCGTCTGGGGACAGCTGCTCCTCGTCCGAGTCCAGAATGAGTGCCAGTGTGGGCAGCGCTGGCATGGCCGGCACATCAGCCCCCGACGCTGCAGTGTTGTACGTGACAGAGTTGGCCACACTTTTTCGTTTCCGCTTGCTGATCGCAACCGAGGTGCGTCGGATGTTGTCATTGCCGGAGCCGGCGCGTTTCTTGGATATCTCCGAAAAGAGCCAGGCGCGCTGATCGCTGTCCAGACCGAGGCCGCCGGCAGTCGGCGAACGGTTGTTGTTATCGTCATTGACGGACGCGCTCTCCAGCATATCAAGCTGACCCTCAAAGTCGGGTGTGAGCAGAGACGGACTGTTCAGCAATTGGATCACTAGCTCCAGGCTGTGGAACTGCTCCGCCGCCAGACTGGGATCCGAGATCATGCTGCGCAGAATCGAGATGGATTTCTCCAGCGGCGTTTCGAAATCGACGGCGCCGGTGTTGTACGACTGCTGCAGCGCCTTCAGCTGGTCAATCAGCTTCTTGTTGACTTTGGTGGAGTATTGTCCGCGCAGAAATTGGTCGCGGTAAAACATTTCATTCCGCCGCAGGCCAAACACGATCAGTGTGGCGGTGCACATGAGCGCCAGACCAACCACCACCTTGTTGTTGCCCTTCACCGAAGTGCCCTCATAGTAGGCCTCGTCATCTTCAGCAGACAGAGGATCCGCCAAATTCACCACCAGCCAGATGATCAAAGTTCCCAGTAGCACAGCCAACGAGTGCATATACCGTATCTGTAAATTAAATTACCTGAATAGATATATTTGCGCATACCTGCAGGCCGTGAAACGTAGAGTTGAGTAGAAGGAGAAGCAAAATGCCGGGCAGGAGCGGATTGTGGTTGATCTCGATCAGGTGGAAGCGCAGAGTGATGCCCACGTTGGCGCCCACAAACACAAATATGGATGCAAAGCCGTGATACCTGCACACGCATCAATATGAGATCATGTGCAATAGAAGATTAGAGCAGACTGCACACACCATCGATAGAATATCGCGGTCGGTTGCAAGTAGCTTGCGGCAATGGCAATCAGTCCCGGGGCGCAGATAACGGCCAAGAACACTCCATCTTTCCACTGCCAGTAGTCTTGACATATAATATTCTCCGGGCAGCTTGCACAGTAGTATCTGCACATTATCAGAGATAGAAGAGACAGACAGGCAGACAGACGCAGATTCCAACAGAGACCAAAACAGACTGAAACAGACAGACAGCACTCACCCCTGGGGACAATACAGCGCCATATTGCCAACCATATCCTTGGTGGAGACCAGTTTGTCATGGTACGTGTTGCGCCAGATGGTTGCATCGGCCGGGTACTTCAGCAGGGCGTACGTGTACACCACCAGGTATCCGAGCATGGCCAGCGCGATTGTCCATCGCCACGACTTCAAGGTGCGCGTGGCGAAGAAGCGCTCAAAGCCCGTCTCGTCCTCGGCGTCCGTAAACGCCAGACTCCACGTCTGCCGGTGGCCATGGCGAAACTTTCGAAAGTTCTCGTCGTTCGCCGCCGACAGTGACGCCGATGACTCGCCGGAGCGGAACGACGCGTTGGCCATTGACTCTTTTTTGCGTGACGTGTGCGGCTGTGAGCGCAGCGACTGTGACGCGGTGGTGGTGTCCAGCGCCGTCTTTTGTATGGTAGTGGAGCTGAGTGAGTAGCCCTCACCAAGCGCCGTCTTGATCAGTGTCGCGATGTTTTGGCGCGAGGTGGACAGTGCCACTGTCGGGGACACCAGTGTCGCGTTGTTGGTGCCCGGCTGTGATGATTGTGACGCGCGAAACGGTGCCGGCACCGCCACATATCGATCACCGCTGGAGCTGCGTCGTCTCTGTGCCGACATACTCTCCAACTAAGCTATGATATATGTTTCTGTATGTATGTGTGCGTATGTGTGGATACTTGGCGGTGCACTCGCGGCTGTGGTGTGTATTGGGCGCCGTGTGGATAACAAATAATAATAACAGTTGTTCTAATTATAGACGGCTACCTGGTGATACTTTCGGTTTGTCGTGATGTCATTTGTGGAGTGGGCAATACTCCACGCAGCGGCTGGAAGTGTACATGTACTCAAACAATGAACGATATTGGATGCAACAGTGAAATTATATTAATGCTTGCGTCGACCGCCCCTGGCCGCGCGCTTGGTGGTTGTGGCAGTGCCTGCCCCAGCCTTTGACAGTGACAATCTGTTCTGCTCAAAGTCCATCTCTTGTCGCAGCACACCCACCAGTATCAGTTCCGGGGTGTAGATGTGGTTATTCCAGCCGGCGTCCGCGTACTGAGTTGCCAGCTCCACATCCTCCGCACAGGAGATTATGTAGTGGCCGGGGCGGAGTTGCATCGGCAGATTTGGCAGCACTGTGCCGCCCGATGCCTCAATAATCTCCATCAAGTCTTCGTATCCGGGTGTTGTGGACGGCGTGATAAAGAAGCAGATATCGGCCATCAGCTGGCACGGACCTCGCTCACGGACCCGCTGCATTGCGTCACTCAGTGAGAAGTGAAATTTCTTTTCGCTCTCGGGGTCTGCCAGAGGATAGTCGGCCGGCTCTGGATATGTTAAAGTACTTCTGATATGTTTTGATATCGCGTACCCAAGAGCTTTTTCGCCTTCTGACTGGCGTCCAGCCATTGAACAGATACAATCTTTTTGCCGGCTGATAGTGCACAGAGAAACTTGTTTGTGCGCCGAATCTTGTCTGTGACCAGATACACGCAATCCTTCCAACTGTGCACCACGCGGCCTTCGTGTCCTTCGATCATCTAATAATACTGTGAGTCACAAAGGAATATATTATGCGCCATAAACACCTTTATGCGCGCAATAGTCTTGGCGTCCGAGTGTGAGTCCAGGCCAGTGAACAGCACCGACATTACAGTAATTGGTGCGGGAGAGCTGACTCGTGCTCTCTTTGGTGTATCCACCGCCAAACTTGCTTGACGCTTGGTTGCCGATCTCCTGGGACACAATTGTTTGGTACGATTTCAACTTTGACACAACAGTACATACTGCGACGATGGCGGAGGCACAGAGGGTGCAGGAGACATTGCGGTGGTAGGTGAAACAACAGCTTGAGACTGCGGAATAACTGTGAATTTCTCGTTCGCCTTTGGCTTTCGTTTTGTATTCTTTGCAGCTGGTTTCTTGGTGGCTTTGGCAGGCTGTACGATCTTTGCGGGCTCCGGCTGCAGATTGCTGTTCACGTCCGCACTCGGCTTATTTTCGTCCGCCACTTGACTCTGCGGAGATTTATCGCCCATTTTCGCAGCCAGTGCCTGGTAGGGAATCTGCTCTGAAGCCGCGCTTGGTCGCCCGAATGAAACACGCGACGGTAGAACTGGGGACTTGACTGTCTGCGGAACAGGAACAAATCTTGCATTATCGACTGTTGGCTGTTCCGGAGAATCATCTCTGTCCGGTGGTGAGGCTTCCACAACTTCACGCTCGGCAGATACTGCAGCACCGGCCTGATTTGCCGCCAAGCCTTCTTCTGGGACTATTTCGTCACAATGGTCTCCGAGCGATGCTTGGACCAGAACTTGTTCTTCGTTTGTGCTATTGTCAATATCGGGCAATATACCTTGCACCGCTTGGGGCACACAGCGAGGAGGCGGTGGCGGCGTCGGTGAACCTGGAGACGCCAGACCCATGGTTCTTGGAGAGCCAGTCTCGGCACGGCGATGTTCCGAATCGCTCATGGCGTCATCATCAGCAGTACCGGCAATCAGATATGTGGCCATGACGCGGCCGAATCGCAGCTGCTTGCCACTCGACAGCTGATAGTAGCGGTGCGGGTGAATGGCATGCACGCCGTCCCCGAAATACGTCCCATTAGTCGATTCCAAGTCCACCAGCCAATGCTCCCCGTCCTCCACGACTGTCGTGTGCCATCAGTACACAACCAACATGCATTACAGTGATGGAACCCACCGATCTGCGCATGCGTGCTGGAGACAAACTCGTGGCCACCCAGTGCCGTCTGGCCCTTCAGCCTGGTGATGAGGTTGAGTCCAGTCCGCACTGGTAGGCGCAGCTCAGCCACGCCAAATTGGGCCGGCACAACCAGCTCGGCGACCACGGAGCGCTCAGTGTCCATTCGCTGAAACAGTCGCTGAATATCTATGACTGGGCACAAGTGTTGGGTCAACCAGGGTTGAACGCCTGGGACAGCTTTGACTGGAAATCAAATCCCGGGAAAATTTCCCTGGGTTTCGCTTTCGCAGAGATAATTGTCCAACGCCTGAGACACTCCCATTCACGCACGCGGATCATGCCCGCGCTGTACGACGTGGCGGTATGGCTCTTCACGCAGGCAGTCAGCATATTTTTTCGCGAGATAAACCAGCGCGGTGCCCACTTGATACCCAAGAAGGGTACGGGCACTTGACAACATGCCGCACCGTCACACGCACACACGCCCACCTAACGATACCATGCAGGCGCCGTTATATTCGTGATTGCGCCGCACGCCAACCAGTTCGTGGACCCGATGATACTGCTGAAGCACTGCGGGCGCCGCGTCGGCTTCCTGGTGGCCAAAAAGTCTTGTGACCGGTTCTGGGTGGGCCAGGCTTGTCGCGCGCTCAATGCGATCCCGGTGGCGCGGTGCGTGGGAACTCTCAGTGTATCTGTGCCGTATACCTTATCCTAACTATTTTTCGTAGGGCCCAGGCAAGTTCAGTTATATATATGGGGCGTAAGCTGACATATGCATCGTGTGTAAAGGATTACGCGTCGCGTCAGAGCGGTACCGTTCACATCGCGGTCGATTCCCCGCGACACTTGATTGGTGTTGGCACAGAGTTCACTCGCCACTTTCGCGCCGGCGACAGCATTCAACTCTCAAATGGCCAGATAGGCGTCGTGGAGACGGTGCAGAGTGATACGGCGATGTTGCTGGCAAAACCCTTTAATGCCGTCACCACTGATGAGTTGAAGGGATTAGAGTTCAAACACGTGCCCCACTTGGATCAGGGATCCGTGTACAGTGCCGTCCATGCTCGGCTGGATGCCGGCGAGTGTATCGGTATATTCCCGGAAGGCGGATCTGTAGGTTGTTGGTGGTATCAAATTTGTGCATGTAGTATAATACACATAAATAGCATGATCGCGCGGAAATGCTTCCATTAAAGGCCGGTGTGGCCATTATGGCCTTGTCTGCCGCCGCCGCCCAGCCCACAATGGACTTGAAGATTGTTCCATGCGGGTAAGTGCACTGCTTAACCACATATATATATATATATATATATATATGCTATAATGTCGAAACAGGCTAAACTACTTTCATCCGAACGAATTTCGGTCGCGCGCCGTTATCGAGTTTGGAACGCCGATAACTCTGGACGGCGCGCTGGTGGAAGATTACAAGCGTGGCGGAGATGCCAAACGCTCAGCCATCGGTCAGCTGCTGCAGAATGTCGGCGAGGCACTGCGCGCCGTGACGGTCAACGCCCCAGACTACGAAACACTGCAAGTCATACAAGCGGCACGGCGACTGTACAAGCCCACCGACCGCCAATTGCCACTTCAGACTACGCTGCGGCTCACGCGCCGATTCGCCGAAGGATACTCAAAGATGCGTGAGAACCCAGAGGTGCAGCGGTTGGCGGAAGAGGTGCACGCGTACAATGTCGCGCTGTGCACGTACGGCATTCGTGACCACGAGGTTGGTCGCAAGACTATCGGTGGCGTGGATGCTGTGCGGCTGCTTGTTGCACGATCCGTCCGGCTGCTCATCTGGGGACTGCTGACACTACCCGGACTCCTGCTAAACGCTCCAATAGCCGTGACATGCATCAAAATAAGCGAGAAGAAGGCCAAGGGTAATTCACTGCATTGCTTTCAATATGTTGTTATCTCATTGTGAATGCAGAGGCACTCAAAGCATCCACGGTAAAGATTGCTGGGAATGACGTGCTTGCCACATGGAAGTTAATGGTTGCCCTGGTTATGACTCCGATTGTATACGGCCTATATGCGGTTGGCGCTGCACTTCTGGCCGGATGGACTGGCTTTCCAGTGCAGTATCCACTGCAGGCATTCGTTATCACATTCACCAGTCTGCCGTTCATTGCATACGCATCCATCCGCTTCGGGGAGAATGGTGCTGACATTTACAGGTGAGTGAAAAATTATGTTGTTTGAACTGACTGAGTAACAGGTCACTGAAGCCGCTGTGGCGATCGCTGATTACTCGCGAGTACTCCGAGACCACGGCGCGGTTGGCCCAGATGCGCTCTAAGCTGCGGACAAACATAATCCAACTCGTAGATGAACTTGGTCCCAAGGTTTCTGGTTTATTTGATGCAAAGCGCAACTAACTCAATGTCCTACAGGTGTTTCCAGACTTTCACCGTGACCGAGTCATAGCACAGCCTCGACGAAAGAGTAGTGTAGCAGAGTATGTGGAAGCCGAATCGGAAATTGCAGTAGAAGAAGACTGGTTGTCGTGGAGTGAACTCAACCAGGGAGATTTGGATGACGTTTTCTTCTTTGCTCCGAAACATAATTGAAGTGCATCAAAAATGCTTGGGCCAATTCATTGCCCGCATACAACGCAGAAGTCAGTTCGCGGTTGGATGACAATAAAATAAGATTCTATAATCTGAAATCTATAATGCAAATGATTGGCTATTGCGTGTTCGAAAAAGCAGAGAGGCATAACGCCACAATATTCGTGCGGGCGCGGCATCGCAATGTATTTCGGTGCGGCCACGTGTGCGCCAATATTCCTTTTGCTAGCATCATTTTCTTCGAATGCCGCCGCATCGGCGTCGGCGCGACCTCCGCCGAGTGCAGTGACGGCATCTAGTCGCTGCACCGACGAGACGGGACCTGAGCGCGCCACCACACTTGCCGCGGAGTTTGCGGATGATCCGCAGGCCATCCCGGATTTCGGTGCGGTGTTCGACGTTATTGACACGGACAACGATGGTAACATCAGCAGGCAAGAGTCGAAGGAATACTATATGCGCGTGCTGTTTCCGGATTTCTATACCAAAATCAAAGATAGAGTGACGGTGGTAAACGTGACAGGGCTTAGCGATTCCAACGGTAAGCGCGTGCATATTATGTTTGTGTGACAAGAAACAACTTTTGTCAGGAGATGGAAAGACATCCAAGCTAGAATTTGTGACCGGCATGCAGCAACTGTGGAATATGACCTTTACAGCGTGTATTGGATTGTGTGACAAAGTGGAGCGCAAACTGAACGGGTGTGGCATTGACACCTCAAAGTTTGGAGAGACCACCAGTGAAAATACAGTCTACCTAATGCGCACCTGCCGCCTCGGCTCCCCAGACTTTGGTCAGTTTGCAAAGTGCGTTAACCAGCGCACGTGCGATCAAATGTATCAGTGCTTTGACGAGGCGGCAGCGCGCCAGTGTGGACGCTACAGTTCGGCTAACATCGCGATTACCATGAACACCACGCTTCAGGAGAGAGTATTATCCAACGGGACACAAAGCAAGTCTACCGCCACCCATACCAAACTTGGAAACCAAACATCAACCAGCACCACTCTGAATGTATCTCAAAACGCTACCGAGGTGATGAGAGAGCAAAAAAGGATTAATGACAACAAGAGAAGACATGGATCGCTCCAACTCTGGTCCGTTTTGGCTGAATATCTAGTCGTTGCAATCGGAATTTTATTTTGGATAGAGGTCGTGCCTTGGGTGGGCATTACTTTAATAATATTGGCGTTTGGTGCATTTATTGCCACCATGCGATCCAAGGTCGACGGTGCTGGAAATATGATTGCGCTGCTGGGGCCGCTTAATGACGCCTGTGTCTATCAGTAACCATAGAATACATGCAGAAAGATGTTCACTCTTCCGTACGTTGTATAGGAGAAGCGGCATATAATTTGCTGTATGCTGAAATTACTCATGCTGCATCTGAATTCTCTGGACTAGAGCGCTTTAAAGGCGTATTTTCAAGCAAAATTGGCATGACATACACACACTGGTGACTGCGACTAGTCCCAAAAATAAATTTGTTGTTCAGTGATCTTTTGGTAGAATATATGGGAAAATCCACCGTGCTGAACAGTGTATCGCTACAAACGGTACATGATTGGCCGAGGCCATAGCAAGGGAAAACGCCACAAAATTACATTGTCGCCTCGCTGAAAATAACAATGCGATTCGGCGCGCTATTGTTCCTGATCCTAGCAGCATTTACAACGAATGCCTTCGCGTCAGCGCCGGCGCAGCCGCCTCCGAGTGCGGTGACGGCATCTAGTCGCTGCACTGACGAGACGGGACCGGAACGTGCCACGACCCTGGCCGCCGAATTTGCCGATGATCCGCACGCCATCCCGTATTTCGACGACGTGTTTGACGAAATCGACACGGACAAGGACGGCAGAATCAGCCGAAAGGAGTCGAGGAACTACTATATGCACGCATTGTTCCCCAATACCTACATCAATGTCAAGGACAAAGTGTCTGTGGGTAATGTGCCCGAACTCAGCGATTCCAACGGTACGGTATGATCATGAAGAAATGTGCACTGGTCGTTAACAACATAATTAGGAGATGGAATGACTTCCAAGCCAGAATTCGTGGCTGGCTTTCAGCGGCTGTGGAACATGACCTTTACGGCGTGTATTGGAGCTTGCGATAAGGTTGAACGTAAGCTGAATGGATGTGGCATTGACACTTCAAAATTCGGTGAGACCTCGAGTGAAAATGCCATCTTTATGATGCGCACCTGTCGTCTCGGGTCCCCCGACTTTGATCTCTTTGCCTCGTGCGTCAACCAGCGCACGTGCGATCAGATGTACGAATGTTTTGACGAGGCGGCAGTGCGGCAGTGTGGACATTTTAGCTCGGCAAATATTGCCGTGACCATGAAAGCCTTACGTGGCAGTAAAGTTGCAACAAATTCGACACAAAGTAACCTGCCCATTAACGCCCATTCCAGGCCTGAAAACAGTTCCCAACCCTCACTGAACGTGTCTCAAAATTCAACCATGATCAAGGCGGAGCAAAAAAGCTTGAACAACAAAGCGGCCGCTCACGTATCACTGGGTTTACTGTCGATACTAGTGGAATCGTTCGTCTTTATGGCTGGTTTACTCATATCGGCAGGAGGAAACGCTTGGCTCGGCATTCCCATACTTATCTTGGCATTGGGAGCTTTCATTGCCTCGTTCCGAACCAATGCTGACGGGGCTGGCCATATGATTTCGCTCTTGGGGCCGTTGAATAATGCGTGTGTTATACCGCAATACTGAGAAGCGCACATTATATAAACTCATACGCACTTACATCATGTTAATCGACAATAGTCATTATGGAAACTGCTAAGCGTCAGGCGATACCAACTGCCAGACATCTGCGCTCTATGATTGGCTCACGTGGAAAGGGATTGAAAAAGAAGGCAGAACGCCACAATAATTGACTTTTGCGAGTTGGCGGCACCAAGATGCTTCAGGGCGCAGTGACTTGCGCGCTATTATTAATTGGCGTAAACAATTCTCACGCTGTTTACGCGTCAGTGCCCGCGCAGCCGCCTCCGAGTGCCGTAACAGCATCCAGTCGCTGCACCAACGAGACGGGACCGGAACGCGCCACCACACTGGCCGCGGAGTTTCCGGGATGATCCGCAGGCCATCCCGGATTTCGGTGCCGTGTTCGATGTTATTGACGCAAACAATGATAGCAGTATCAGCAGGCAAGAGTCGAGGGATTACTATTTGCGCGTACTGTTTCCGGAGTTCTACACCAAAGTCATTAGAGTGGCGGTAGCTAATGTGACATGGCTAAGCGATTCTAACGGTATGCATGTGCATACACATTTACGGATAAACAAAATTTAACCTTTATCAGGAGATGGAAAGACCTCCAAGACCGAGTATGTGACGGGAATGCAGCGGCTTTGGAATATGACCTTTACAGCTTGTATCGGATTATGCGACAAAGTGGAGCGCAAACTGAACGGGTGTGGCATTGACACATCAAAGTTTGGAGAGACCTCTAGTGAAAATGCAGTCTACCTAATGCGCACCTGCCGCCTTGGCTCCCCAGACTTTAGTCTGTTTGCAAATTGCGTCAACCGGCGCACGTGCGATCAAATGTATCAGTGCTTTGACGAGGCGGCAGCGCGTCAATGTGGACGCTACAGTTCGGCAAACATTGCGATTACCGTGAACACCGCGCTTGAGGAGAAAGCTTCGTCAAATAAGACACAAAGCACGCATACCGCCGCCCATTCCAAGCCCGAAAACCAGACGAATGTATCTCAAAACGCCACCGCGGTCATGAAGGAGCAAAAAAGAATTAATGCCAACAAGAGATTGCATGTATCGCTCCAAGTCTGGTCCATTTTGGCTGAATATTTTGTTCTTGCAGTCGGTATTACTCTTTTGTCACTGCAAAAGCATTGGCTAGGCCTTACTTTGATGATACTGGCGGTTGGCGCATTTATTGCCACTTTACGATCCAAGGTGGACGGTGCTGGAAATATGATTGCGCTTTTGGGGCCGCTGAATGACGCATGTGTAATGTCTGGATAATTTCTTACATAGACCAGGATATAGAATTTTCATTTTTCCATGAACTTGCCTGCTGTTCGATGATTGGCTCGCGTGCATCAGCGTTCTGAAAAGAAGGCAAAGCGCCAGAAACGAATACAATTTGCACAATATTTTCGCGTTGGTGGCACCAAAATGCTTTACAGCGCAGTGACTTGCGCACTATTAGTAGTAGTTGCGCTCTATGCCCCTATTGTTTACGCGTCTGTGCCCGCGCAGCCGGCTCCGAGTGCCGTGACAGCGTCCAGTCGCTGCACCGATGATACTGGTCCAGAAAGCGTCACCACACTGGCCGCCGAATTTTCCGATGACCCGCACGCAATCCCAGACTTTGGCGCCGTGTATGACGAAATTGACACGGACAAGAATGGCAGGATTACTAGAAAAGAGTCGAGGAACTACTACATGCGCGTACTTGACCCTCAGAACTATTCTAAAGTCAAGGATAAGGTTACAGTGGGTGATGTGCCAGAACTTAGCGATTCCAACGGTACGATATGATACGATGATATATGTACTTATTGATATTATTAGGAGATGGAAAGACCTCCAAGCCAGAATTTGTGGCCGGCATGCAGCGGATGTGGAATATGACCTTTACAGTGTGCATCGGGGTTTGCGATAAGGTCGAACGCAAACTGAATGGATGCGGCATCGACACATCAAGGTTCGGAGAAACCCGGAGTGAAAATGCCGTCTTCATGATGCGCTCCTGTCACTTGGGCTCTCCGGACTTTCGGCCGTTTGCGTTGTGTGTTAACCAGCGCACCTGTGATCAAATGTCCCAATGCTTTGAGTTAGCGGCAGAGCGTCAATGTGGGCACTTTAGTTCCGCAAATATTGCCATGACCATGAAGGCCGTGCACGGGGGTAATGCTACACACGGCAGTACTTCCGCCACCGGGCATGGCAAGCCTGGAAACAATTTGCACACAGCCAACACCACCTCGCTGAACGTGTCTCAAAATGCAACTTTGATCATGTCAGAGCAAAGAAGGCTTATCAACAAAGCGACAGCCAAAGTATTGGGAATTGTTTTGTCAATCTTTGCCGACATTGCCGCCATCATTGTTGGATCGATAGTTTGGGCGGCGGGAAATCCTTGGATTGGTATGCCACTCGTCTTGTTGGCAGTCGGTGCTTTCTTCGCTGCACTTGGAGCTAATGTGGATGGTGCCGGCCATTTGATTGCGCTTCTGGGTCCGCTAAACGACGCGTGTCTCGTGCAGCAATACTGAGTGCTTATGTACCACCTAATACAGAATTTCCATGTGTTTTCCAGTACATATGTATCGGCTAAGTGTAATAGTAGTGCAGTAGTGTAGTGTAGTACATATGTAGCCAATGCTTGATATGACCGCCATAACTTGCAAACGTTATTTACGAACATACTCGAGAGGACTCACGAAGGATATGTACAATTACGCATAATCGCCGTCAGTAAAATATCAGTTTCCATTTGGACTCAGTACACACAAATACACACAATACACATGGGATCAGCTGCGTCGACGGAGCGCGAACCGCTGCACTTTTACGGTCCGGCATACAGCCCGCCGTCGGCCAGTCTGCACATCCAGGCAACTACTAGTGATGCTCCGTATTGCGTGCGCCTCTATACTGACCTTGTCTGAACGGCCCATGCAGTTCTCTGATGACTTTCTGGCGATGCTGCAGTCCGCGCCTCTCACACTGGGTGGCGGCGCTGTGAAGCAGTCGGAAGAGGCTCCTACGGCGGCCAGCATTGATCAAGCACCGACAGAGCCTCAGCATAGCGCTGCTGTGGATCGTGCTGCTTTTGACGCGGCCGTCGAGGCCGAGGTGGAGAGGCGCCTGGCCCGCGTCAGGGAGCAGGATGCCGAGAGCAGTGTGGCCGAGTTTGCCGAGCCGCTGCACGCCGCAGTACAGTTGCGCAGGGTGAATGCACTCCAGGAAATGTACCCTGAACTCAAGTATGTAACCATGCACTCACAGATCATGTATATATGCAAGAATTTTTAACCATATTATTGTAGCACCGTCAAACCAGAGCTGCCGGAATATCGAGCTGCCGAGGCGGCCGTACTGAATTGCTACATGTAGGTGCCGACACTTGTAGATAAAAGTACTTTCCTGTATTCAAATTTAAAGAGAGCACAAGGACAAGCCATTGCTATGTGCCGAAGAAGTTCGTAAAATGCAAGAAGCTGCCAGGCAGGCCATTCTTCACACTACTAGTAAATAAAGAACCGAGCTCTGCTTCTGTCTGTCTATGTCGGCAATGGCAACGTCAGTAACACTCTATGACATCTTTCAGCAAAGACAGACACATTCAGCAAACTAATGAGTGTATTGACACCGCGCACAAGGATCACTACATATCACCGCCTCGAAGACGCAGCACCAGGTGGAGCGTCGACTCCTTCTGGATGTTGTAGTCGGACAGGGTGCGGCCATCCTCCAGCTGCTTGCCGGCAAAGATGAGGCGCTGCTGGTCGGGCGGGATACCCTCCTTGTCCTGAATCTTTTGCTTGACGTTGTCGATGGTGTCGGAGGACTCGACGTCCAGAGTGATGGTCTTGCCGGTCAGCGTCTTGACAAAGATCTGCATACCACCTCGCAGACGCAGCACCAGGTGGAGCGTCGACTCCTTCTGAATGTTGTAGTCGGACAGGGTGCGGCCATCCTCCAGCTGCTTGCCGGCAAAGATGAGGCGCTGCTGGTCGGGCGGGATACCCTCCTTGTCCTGGATCTTTTGCTTGACGTTGTCGATGGTGTCGGAGGACTCGACGTCCAGAGTGATGGTCTTGCCGGTCAGCGTCTTGACAAATATCTGCATACCGCCTCGGAGACGCAGCACCAGGTGGAGCGTCGACTCCTTCTGAATGTTGTAGTCGGACAGGGTGCGGCCATCCTCCAGCTGCTTGCCGGCAAAGATGAGGCGCTGCTGGTCGGGCGGGATACCCTCCTTGTCCTGGATCTTTTGCTTGACGTTGTCGATGGTGTCGGAGGACTCGACGTCCAGAGTGATGGTCTTGCCGGTCAGAGTCTTGACAAATATCTGCATACCGCCTCGGAGACGCAGCACCAGGTGGAGCGTCGACTCCTTCTGGATGTTGTAGTCGGACAGAGTACGGCCATCTTCCAACTGCTTGCCGGCAAAGATGAGGCGCTGCTGGTCGGGCGGGATGCCCTCCTTGTCCTGGATCTTTTGCTTGACGTTGTCGATGGTGTCGGAGGACTCGACATCCAGAGTGATGGTCTTGCCTAGAGGGCATGTCAGCATGATACAGCAATGGCACAAATGTGTGCGTACCAGTGAGGGTCTTGACAAAGATCTGCATGATAGCTAGCGGTGGGAAGCGCTGTGTGCGGTGGAGAAACGATCGAGAAGATGAGAGAGAGAAGATGAGTGCGATATCGCAGCAAACAAACGTGGCGTCACAAACACGTGGCGCAACTTGATTGTCCGAAAGCGGCAGTCTGATTGGTCAGCATTGATCGGCCTACGCTGTATCATGATGGAATTGCGTGGAAGAAAATGCGCTGAAACAGTTGACAATACTACGTCATCATGCTCTACACTATTCAAAAAGGCAGCCGTCGCGTCCAATTGCGAAATCCCAGACATTCAAATGGGGGTCTTGACTGCAGCTGATTAATCTGGTACGACTTAGCTGTAATGAGTAAACTCGTCCACTATGGCTGGACTTGAATTCACGAATTTTTCTCAACGTCTTGGCGTCCCAAATGTTGATGTTTGTATCGTATGAACCAGACACGATCCACTCACCTGGAATATAAAGTATTTTAACTATAAATGTCACAAGGCATACCATTGAATTGTAAAGTTCGTATCAAATCCATGTGCCCGTTGATGGTTCCAGTTAGCTCGCCGGTCAGCAAATTCCAGATCTTGATCGACTTGTCACTAGACCCAGAAACAACAATGTTGTCTATAGATGTTAAGCAGGCAGCGTTGATTGAATAAAAAAAAACATACTGTGAACTTGAACGCACGCAATGCCCCTATCGTGGCCCAGAAGATCGCGCACACACGTCCCTGTGGCAAGATCCCACACCTTGACCGACCTGTCTCCCGAGCCAGTTATAAGGAAATTCCCCTGTCGCACAACGCTGTTGACAGCGGCACGGTGTCCAAGCAGTATGCCGTGACAGATACC
Source organism: Aphelidium insulamus (assembly GCA_036784855.1). Classification (NCBI taxonomy): domain Eukaryota; kingdom Fungi; phylum Aphelidiomycota; class Aphelidea; family Aphelidiaceae; genus Aphelidium; species Aphelidium insulamus. Next base: position 225,872 of record JAZDSV010000013.1, on the reverse strand, counting down.
AGTGTCGCAGTCCCACAAGCGTATGGTCTGATCTTTCGATGCGGTAAATATGGGGCGGCTGATACGAGCTGTGTCTGCGGTGAGTCGAACATGCACGGGCCACTCTTGCAGATCCACCGAGAGCGTCGAGTCGTAGCAAATGTTTAGCACCGAATCAATATGGCCCAGGCACCGATGCAGGACCTCGTACGTCTCCATGCTCCAAATGAGCATGCTGAAGTCGGAGGAGCCGGAGATCAGACGAGTGGAGTCGAATCGCAAACACAGCACCGACTGGCTGTGTCCGTGGAGTGTGCGCACGCACTTTCCACTGGCAATATCCCACACTTTCATGGTGTGATCGCGGGAGCCAGAGATTAGCTTCTCATGATCGAATTGTAGAGCATACACGCCATCGGTGTGTCCAAACAGTGTGCGTGGACTACACTCTTCGACGAGCCAGTTGCGGCGAATGTGTGCTCTCTCGCCATAGATCAACCTCCAGTTCAAACGATCAATATCTAGTGCTGGCGCGGGCAGTGATGAGGCTGGTGTCCCATCATTTTCTGCTTGATGTGAGGCGCGTGGGGACAGAAGTTGGAGCCGCGAGAACTGGTTCTGCACAGATGCAACAGCGGCCGCGCCGGCACTAATCACGAGCGGAAAGAGGCCCGTTGATGACGTGGCAGCAGCATCGGCGCGGCCATTGGCAACTTCGTCACCCGCAGTATCAAGAGGCGCATCCACGTCAATTGGGAGCAAATGATGTTTCCGAATGCTGGCAACACGTACGCCCTCCACAAATGTCGGTAGCGAGGACTGTGACGAATTGCCGTTGAAACACAGACCGGCCCGCATGTCCGGCAAGAAGAAATCGCAGTGATAAAGCCTGCGCCACAGAACTGCATCCGTGACCAGCGGCTGCCAAAGCCGACACACGGACCGCGCACGTGCCAGTGACCTCGCGTCCAGCAGTGCCAGTGTTTGGGTGGCAAGCTCCGCGGGCAGACGCGACAAGAAATTGGACTGCTGTCGCGCAAGCTGGCACCGGAGCACGGTCTGCGCGGCCTGCTCAAGCGGCATCAACATCACTATTTGGAACGCGAGCTCGGCCAGTTCCGCGGCAGGCAGTTGCTCTTGCAGTTTGGCGACCATGGTCGACATGCGGTGGCTTTGAGGCGCGCCATCCACTTCGCTCCACTTGTTCTCATGGCGTGAAGATACAGCAAGCGCGCCTTCTACGGCATATGCTTGCAAGGCAGTTGCCTCTGGCCGCTTGTGCTTCAACTGGGCGTCTTGGTCCCGGTCAGTCTCCACTTCGCTATCAGAGTCCATATTGTAATTGCTCAGTCTATTTTTGGATCCGTGACAGCTATCCCACAAGAAGTATCGCAACATACTGCGGTCATTGTGTTTCCCCTCCAAACGGGTAACAGGCAAAGATCAAGCTCAAAGCGCTGGGACAATTTATTTGGATCGCTTAGTGGTGTTCTTATTGCAGTTTAGGCTGGCCTCCATGCCAAACAGAGCTTAAAGTTGCAGGATCACGCATTACACAAAGTAAACCATCACTATATTGTCTCCTTCGGCAGCAATGGAGCCAGGCGACAATCGTGTTCCCAAGCTGCAACATCAATTGCAGTAACTGCTATCCGCACTGATAATCGGTTGATCGCTGTGACGGACGTAGTCCAGCTTGAATAATGGCATACTTGTAATCCAGCACCCATCCAACCATTCATGCGTGAAGGTTTTGCGATATACTGAGAAATTTGTCTTATCTCATTTGCGAGATGCGTGATGCAATGGGCCTTACCTTAATTATTTTATTTTCGCCAAGTAGAATGCAAATCGCGATATCTCGGTGCCATGTCAGAAGTCGCAGTGATTGCGTGTCAGAGGTCCGATACTTCTTCGATGGCTGTCAACCTGATACCATGTTTCTTCGGTGCCGGCAAATCAAACGGCAACGATGGCGTGGTGACACTTTATCGTCGTGCATTCCGCGACATGCTTGTCTCGTGTGCGCTCATGTGCAAATGAGGTTCATATCAAAACCCCTCGTTGCTCCCCGCTGGAATTTATCCGTAAAATCCAAATACGTTTCACTGTCATATTTATCAGCCGGCCGCAATGAAAAACTCACGCGGCTCATAAGCAACCTGGTCGACCGCGTTCTGGATGGGCAGCTATAATATTTCTTCGTAGACATAGGCAATATAATCGACACTGTTTTCATACCTGTACTTACACGTTATAACCAAGTATGGCGAAGATGACTTGAGTAAAAGACTTATATAGGTAGTGTTATCCTCGTCCTACTACGAAGCAAGGTCTACGAACACGACTTTAACTGTATATTGAAATAACATGCCGAAGAAGTAGCTCTATTTGAATGGCCGATTATTAATGAAGAGCTAACTCTTTACTCCTGTGATCAAAGAATCGAAAATAGTAGTGTTCCAATTAGTATTGCTGTCACGACAGATATCTTTGAAGCTGGAGACTCTGAGTTTTTGGTCTCCAGCATGTTGGGATACGCAGAGTGCGGAGGCCCATAGCGGTAAATTTCGTTCTCAGCGTGGTAACACATTGTCAACCCACCAAACAATAATGTGCCGTACTTGTTGGTCCACTCGGGAAATCGCTGCATGTTGAACGGCGTTTCTTGATCACCATTCACGTCCCACTGAAGCAAATCCGTGGTATTGCTTATTTTGTACAAAGAAAAACCGTAAAAGTAGATCTGATCGCCAAGGGTTCCTGTCGAGGAAGCAGTAAAGGACCTTTGGCGTGTGGCAGTACTAACGGACCATTGTTCAGTGTGCGTGTCGGTTACAATGTAGATGGTGTTTGAGTTGACAAATAACTGAGTAGCCGACTGGACGTTAAATGATTGAATTAGTTTACCGGTTGTTGTGTTCCACTGGTTAATGCCGCCAGTGGTGATATTACGCGCGAATAAGGCGGTGTTTGCTGCAGCCAATGGTCCTGTTGCTTCGTAGATCCGAATCAGCTTTCCTGTTGAAATGCTCCACTGCTGAATGGATGACGGGCTTGAGTTGGTGTTATCCGTAAAGACAAACAAGTTGTCCCTGTCGACTTGCATGTCTTTGGGACGGCCGGTTGCAAACTGACGCACCAGCTTTCCAGAGGTGGCTTGGTACTGACTGGTAACATCTTCGGAACCTCGACCAAAAAACAAGTAAGTCCCATCAGTGCAAATTGCAGTGATTACGTCGCTTGAAGTTTCCATGCCGTTATCAATGTATTCGCGTGTTGGCAAACTCGATTTGTATGTCTTCCACTGTTGGATCACTGAACCCGCGCCACTTGTTCCAAAACTGAGCGTCGCGGTGGAGAATATATCTTCATACAAGCCCACCATTTTCTCGGCACGTAATCCGCGTGCGCGATTCTTCTTGATGCACGCGTCTGTGGTGCACTCTGCCACCGCGCTTGGGTTATTTGCATCGCGCACCATGTCACCCATGCGATATGTGTTCCACGGTGTAGTGTCGTAAACTTGTGCCATACTGGTAGCGTCAATGCCACTGGATAAGCTAGCTAAAGTCAATGCGTACGCGCCGCACGCTGCTAAGCTGGTAGAAAATATCATTTTAATAAGTGCTCGAGAGGTTTGTAAACTCTGTTAAGTTCTAACCGAATCCATTTGTGAAACTCTGAACTTCGTGGTGATTGGTACAACAGTTTCATCGTGCTGACGGACGGCAGATGGCAAGGCAGAGTAAAACTATGTGTCGTCCGTCATAATGGTTTTCACATCGAGCACACAAGTCAGAAATCCACGTGTATGCTGTATTTGGACTCATATACATTCCTGATTTGCTATTCAACGGAACTGGTCAAAGTTGGGCCCTACCGTACCTGCACAGGAAAATCGGCAGATTTTCAAGTTTCACGTTGAAAGCGACAAGCTAGTTGGCGGTCAGAATGCATAAAATTTCAAGTTACATAATAATTTTCAAGATAGAACACAGTTTTTGATATTAAGTTGAAATGTTACGACTTTTCGGTGTATATTGAACCATATATAAGTGTTCACCCCATGAAACGTTATCAAAATATATGCGGCCTGCTTGATGGTTAGGGTTATCTATGTATATACTATGATCGGTGAGCCGAACTTTAGTATATACATAGATGGTGACCAATATATTTTATTTTACTCGGATTTTGCCCATCGAAAATCACAAATCCCACAAAATTAATACCAAAAGAGCGGACCCTAGAAGTTGTGCTGTTGCTAAGGTACCGAGTGAAACGGAAGCCTGACTTGTCTCCAACATAGTAGGAGTTCCAAGATTTGGCACTCGGTATTGTAACACTTCATTCTCCGCATGATAGAGCAACCTATCGTTGAACATAATGGTGCCATAGCGATTAGTCCATGATGAAAATTGCTGCAAATTAAATGGCGTTTCCTGTTCACCTTCGAGATCCCATTGTAGAAGATTCGTGGAGTTAACAAGTTAGTTTAAACATGCTGCTGCGAAAAATATGAACAAGATCATCAGCCGTTCCCTTGGAAGTTGCGGAAAATGATCTTAATCTTAATAGCATACCATTCTTGACATGCCGCTGCTCCGTGCCCGATTCTGAAACAATATATAGCAAACTATTTTCATAGATTAGCTGCTTTGGCGATTCTGCGTTAAATGACCTGATAAATTTCCCCGATCCGGTGTCCCACTGCAAAATTGTCCCACTTATAATGGCCGCAAAAAGAAATCCTTCTTTGACGACCATAGGCCCTTTGGCTGCGAAATCACGAATGTGCTGCCCTGTGGTTATGTTCCACTGCTGGATTGAGTAAGACCTAGAGTTTTCCAGCTGGAAAACTGGTGTCTCAACAAATAGACTATCATCGTAGACCTCAATGCTGACCGGAGGGCCGGTTGAGTATTGGCGCACTAACTGTCCACTGAAGGAATTCCATTGATTTGTCACCTTCTCGTTGCTTCTCCCAATGAACAAAAAAATTTCCTTAGTGGCAATTGCTTGTTCTGGAACGCTTGCAGATGTAGTACCCGTACCAATGTACTCGTAGAATGGCAAGCGCGTAGAATTGTATTCATCCCACTGAAGGACTGCGGGCGTTAGCGTCAAATCGGCTGCTTTCGAATCATCAGACGACATATTTCCATTCTCAATACTGAGTGACGCAGTGGAAAAAAGAAACCACCCCGTACTATAAATCATTTTCTCCGCACGTAAAGGTCGCAAACTGTTTTTTGTGCTGCACGGTTCATTCATGCACATATGTTTAGCAGTCGGATCAGAAGCGTTCTGCACCATATCGCCCATACGAAATGTTTGCTCCGGTACCTCATCAAACACCAAAGCAGAACGCAAAGCCACTGTATTGACGATCAGACAAAAAAAATCACAGCATGGATGCACGCTGTGATGGCAAACTTCATTTCAAGTGAATGAACAAAATTGTCACACACTGTACGACTGTCATTCGGGGCCGCGATTGGACATTTTTTAGGATATGTTCTTGCCAAATTGGAAAGATGGTCGTGGTTGTTGTTTGGTGTTTCGGTAGTCTCGCCTTTTGCTCAGGGTGGTGGCGACAGTGATCATCTGTCCAACGCCGAAGACCAAAAGCGTAGTCGTTACGCTGCTCAATGTCGGCAAGCTGGCGTCGACTTTCTTCCTTTCATTTTGGACTCGTTTGGTGGTTTTGGGGCTTTGACCAAGTTGGTGACTCTACGGCTTGCGCGCACTGCTGCTCCCAGGTCCAACATAGCGGTGTGCGAAAGTTCTCGTCGATTAAGGACACGTTTGTCTGTGGCCGTCATGAAGGCAACCGCTTGCAGCTTGCTTGAGCGTTGTGGGCAATAATCATCCATAATAAACCCCCATATATTAAAACACAAAAATGCAGCCACACTCGACAGAATTTCACAGTCATGAAGTTGAGGGCAGCGCGCGATGACGCCGAATTGGAGGCCTCGTGGCACCGAAACTACAGCGAATGGGGCGCGCCTCGACTGAGCGTGGCGCAGTATGTGCAGCGTGAACGCGCCCTGGCCGCCACTCGGTTCGCGCAGAACTCGCGGCAAACTCTGCTTCTAACGCGTGAGGGTGCGGGTAAGTTACATGATGAGTTGGTCTGCTAACCGCGCGCAACTAGACGGCAAGGAGTCGGTCGTGGTGGGACAGCTGGAGACGTATGCGCGACACGTGACGGCGGTGCAGAGGCTGCCGTCGGGAGATGTGTGCACTCATCGCGATATTCCCGCACACGGCATAGCCAGCGTGTTTGTGCCGCCTGAGCACCGTTCACGCGGATATGGACGCACGATGGTGCAACACTTGACTGGGTGGCTGCACGACGAGCAAGCTGTGCGCAGAGATGGCAGACTCCCCGCATGGACTGTGTCCAACCTGTACTCGGACATTGGGCCAGACTTTTACGCGCGTCAAGGCTGGCTGGTGCATTCGCCGCTGGAGCTGCAACTCAATGGAAAGTCTCTTTTGCTGGCACAGCCCATGGACAAGCACGCTGCGGTGGTCGCCATTGACACCGGCCGGCAATTGGAGGCAATTGTGGAGGCAGACGCGGCCCTGATGCACAAGCAGGCCACGGAGGCAGTATGCAATGCTGATTCCCCGCACACTGCCATCTATTTCAACCTCGGTGTGGACACGGTGAAATGGTTTCGTGAGAGGTCGGCATTCTATGCACAGACAGCGCTGGGAGGCATGGAGCGCACCACATTCGACGCTCTGTTTCCGTACGGCGTGCGTGTGGGAGAGCATGCAAGGGAAGCCTTTGTCATCTTGTTTTACGACTTCAAGGAGCGCATAGTTTACGCGCTACGGCACGCTGTCACGGTAGATTGTGCTCTGGCACCGATGCTGGCTTCCATCGCTCAGCTGCTACGCAAATGTGACCCGGACGGCCGCCTATTCGACAAATTTGTCGTATGGAATCCGTGCGGTGCGCAGACTTGCTGGAACAAGGCGCTGGAATCCATTGGCGTGCGGGATTCCGTGTGGCATACGCGCACGGAAGACTCCTTGCCTTCGCTGCTAGTGCGTGACACAGAGACTGGACGCCCGGTGGACGTGCACTGGATTGCCAATGAAAAGTATGCGTGGGTGTAGTCCACTCAATAGATAGATGATGTTAGACTGGATGCGCTTTGTGGAATGCAGCTGTGAGATAAAATTTCTGGACAAAGCATAATACACTTGAAACAGTCTGCTCCGAAAATGTCTATCGACCTGGAGAAGGATGATGCCGCGGCAGCAGCTGTGGACCAGGAGAATGTCGCTCCAACGCCAGTGAACTTGGCACCTGATGCCGATGCGGCGGACCATATCGTGTCCAAGTCGCCGCCCGCCATGACCAAAAAAGAGGCGGCCACACAGGAATTGCGTCTGGAGCGTCTCCAGCAGCTACTGGCCAAAGCCCTGACCTACACGGACTTTGTCGCCAGTCAGTTTAAGGAATCGGTGGCGGCTGCGTCTCAGGCCGACTCGGACACTGCGACAAAAGCAACCAAGCGGCGTGGCCGGTCGAGGGGCAATGCTAGTGCAACCACTAAATCCACTGGTATGATAACTGTGATAACAGCTTTACCGGTGTTATAAGAATCTGTGGCAGCTGCTGGCGAGCAACCAAAGCTAGTGACGGGAGCAACAATGCGCGACTATCAGCTGACGGGACTCCAGTGGCTGATCTCGCTGTATGAAAATGGTCTCAACGGGTAGGCCATCATAATGGAGTTATGTACGTGTTTAATTCGCTCATTCGCAGCATATTGGCGGATGAAATGGGAATGGGAAAGACGCTGCAGTGCATATCGCTGATTGCGTGGCTGATTGAGCGTGCAGTCACCGGCCCGTTCCTGATCGTGGCGCCATTGAGCACCGTGGCCAACTGGCATAAAGAGTTCAAAAAGTTCACTCCCGACATTCCCGTCTGCGTGTACCATGGTCGTAAAGACGAGCGGGCTGCCCTCAGTGCCACGCTGAACAAGACGAAAAGCAAGGACAAGTGGCCAACCATAATTACTTCCTACGGTGCGTCAGGTTGCTGTGATATACTTTTAGTACCGATACTAAATCGTTAGAAATGATAACACACGATATGAGCTTTTTTGCCAAGGTGGCTTGGAAGTATATCATTGTGGATGAGGTGCGTTAGTTAACCGTCTACACGAGTTAACATGCCAGGGTCATCGTATCAAGAACATGAATTGCAAGCTGGTGCGCGTGCTCAAAAGGTTGGTTAAATTATGCAAGTCAAGGCTTTTGTAATTTCTCCTAGCTTCGAAAGTGCTAATCGCCTGCTGCTGACGGGAACCCCGTTGCAAAACAACCTGTCCGAACTGTGGTCGCTACTCAATTTCTTGCTGCCAGACATTTTTGATGACCTCGAGGCGTTTGACAACTGGTTCGACTTTGATCACCTGCAGGAGGGCAACAGCGAGCTGGTGGCCGTGGAAACGACTAAAGGTGTCATGGACAATTTACACATGGTAACTTGAATGTTTGAAACTTGTTCTCTTTGACAGTATTAGATTTTGAGGCCGTTTGTTCTGCGAAGGCTCAAGGATGATGTGTGCATCGAGATGCCGCCCAAGCGAGAGTACATTATATTCTCAACGTTGACCGTGGAACAGCGCGCGTTGTACAACAAGATCTTGCGTCATCGTGAGGCCATGAAGCAGCGGGAAAAGACGTCAAGCCTCATCGAGAGCTCGGAACTGGATTCCAATGGTCGTCGGCGCAGCAAGCGTATGAAGGTTGCCTTGACATCGTCGTATGAAGAAGCGGGGGACAATGATGAATTTGACATTGTCGACGAGGATGACACCCGAAGCACAGAGCCATCATCGGATGAACTAGCTGTAGCACTCAGCGCAGTAGCAGATACCGATCTCAAGACGAGCAAACTGTCGTTTCAAAACATTTTGATGCACCTGCGCAAATGTTGCAACCACCCATTCCTGTTCCACTTTCCCAAGGATCCCGCGGGTGAGCCCATCGTTGACGAGAGTCTGGTCGCCAGCTGTGGCAAGATGAAAATATTTGAACAGCTGCTGACGGCGCTACTGTCACGAAAGCACCGCGTGCTTGTATTTTCGCAAATGACGTCAATGTTGGACATTCTGGAAGAATATCTGGAGTTTGCGAATATTGGCTACTGCCGGATCGACGGGGACATGCCGCAGAGTGAACGCGAGCAGCAGGTATAGTATGGTCTAACCAGTATCCGTGCCATTGACTTGTTGGTAGATTGAGATGTTTAGCGGAGGCGATAAGCATCAAGTGTTTTTGCTGAGTACACGCGCTGGGGGTCTCGGCATTAATCTGACCGCAGCGGATACAGTTATACTGTATGATAGTGACTGGGCAAGTTATCATGGTGCATTGGAATATCATCAACTTGACATTTAGTTGCAGAACCCTCAGATGGATCTACAGGCGCAGGATCGCTGCCATCGAATTGGCCAGACGAAACCAGTGGTAGTGTACCGCCTTACCACACAGAACAGTGTCGAGTCCAAGATTTTGGAAAAGGCTGCGACCAAACGCCGCCTGGAGAAGGTGGTCATGCACAAGCGTACGATTAACAGAGTTCTAAAGCTTTTATGCCCGCTCAACGTGATTAGGGAAATTCAAGTCTGCAGTGTCGGAAAAGGCTGTCGACTTGTTGGATTTGTCAGAGATTTTGAACTCGGAGAGGTTTTGTGAAAACAGCGAGCAGGCGGAAGATGCGGTGTTGAGTACGGAAGATCTGTTACGGCTGTTGGATCGATCTGATAAGGCGTACGAAATGGCGGAAGATGAAGGAAAGTTTTACCGTTTGGTCAATGCCAAGTCTGCCGCTGACTCGCAGTCTCTGCTGAGCTAATTTGTTGCTATTCAAGAGATTTATTTGCTGCTCAGTGATGAACTTCAATTTTAAAAGAATGCGTATGTGTAATTATCCGATAACTACTATTTAGTACCATGTGTTGCCAATTCCGCTTTTATCCACTGTAAAAGTTCCGGATTGTACTCGACGTGAGGCAAAATACAAGGGAGGTAGCACTCACAACCATTTGCCAAAGCCCATCTCAACATTTTGATGTTACCTTGCTCTGCAGCAATACGGGGCACATTACTATTCCACGGGCAGCCTTGTTTACGTAACCACTGTAACACTTCCAAGTGGCCCCCCTCAGCAGCGCTGATGCAGGTTGATGAATCCGATTCGCACTCATTTGCATGTGCCCATTTGAGCACATGCAAGTGGCCATTATTCGCAGCGTATCGACAGACAATGGTGTTCAACTGATATCCATTTGACTTGCCCACTGCAGAAGTGTCACGTTACCTCCTTTGGCCGCCACAGGGGCAAACCATGACATCTTTGGACAATGGTGATTCGTTAGCCATTGCAGTACGGGTAGATTATGCCTTCGGCCGCCCTGGCACAAAATTCCCGATTAATGCAACGACAAGCTTGCTGCAACTTTTCAAATTGTTTGCGAGTTGCTTTACCGGCTGCTTCTTTGCAGACAAAGCAACTGACTGTCCCACCAATTGCAACATCCACTCTAGCAGATCAAAGTGGCCTCCCATTGCGGCGCCTGCGCAATGACTTCCCTTGATATTTAACCCCTTTTCATCCTTTAACCATTCCAGTACGTTCTGGTGTCCCTTTTTTGCCGCATCAACTGCAGCACTTGACCCTTCCAGCGGGCAACCATTCTCTGCGGCCCATTTCAGCAACTCCAAGTTGCCACTCCGAGCAGCCATCGAGCAAGTATTTGCATCCCACGAAATACCCTTTGCGCGCGCTTCTTGTAGCAAGCCCATGTGACCCCCTTCCGCAGCGCTCGAACAGACAGACTCGTCATGTGGACATCCCTTGTTGATTAGCCACCACAGTGCTTCCGCATGGCCGTGAAGAGCAGCACTGGCGCACGTAGATGTACCTCACGGCGCGTCATTATCCTTGAACCATTGCAGCACTTCCGTGCATTCAACGGCGGCCGCATCATCCATCCAGCGCTCCAGCTTGAAATCGATAAAGTAGTTATCGCGAAGCCACTCCAACTTTGTCACTGAGCACTCCTTGATTGCCTCGGCCACAAGCGCACGATGGTTGGCGTCTGGGTGCATAGCATCGGCGATCCAGTCATTAGTGATGAGATCATGCTCGCTAGGATTCGCCACAGCAGCATCCACTTCGAATTGCATGTCCGTGTATGATGATAATGTAATACCAGGAGACGCGTCTGCGTAATGCTCACTGCTTCGCATGACGGCAAACCATGCTAATGCAATGATAACCCCATGGCGAACAAGTGACGAGACCATTTTTTTTTGTCATTTTGTCAAAGTCAAAAGGTGAAGTTTTTGCACATTGTCCTATCGCTGCGCTGATTGGCTGATGGCATCAAGGGGCTACGGAAATATATCGTCTCACTGTGATAGAAGCCTCACTGCGATGGTTTACGGAATACTGCCCTGAAGCGATTACTACCATATTAGTCGCTATGGTATTCAGCGTTACTAAATGCAGTCACCTGCATGCGCTGCGCTAATTGTTTTCTTTTTCTTTTTCTTATGCGCACTTCAATTAATCCATACTGACCATTGAAGGCGAAATTATTGTGAGGTAGGGACCTTTATGGATCATAATCCACTCCGACACGTTTCTTCGCGTATTCGCAGTCAGGCGTTGTACCCTGCGTGCTCAATCGGTGGCGTTGTAACAAATCCTCTGGCACCCATTGGCTTGCGTCGGAAAAAGGACAAGGCTTCATCACCCATGCAAGCACATCCTCGCCATCCGTCAACTTTATTTTGCGGGACACCATCAAGTTCAGCATGTCAGCACTTCGAAGGGCGCACGCGCTTGCCAACCGGTACGGAACAGCACCACTACCAAGGGCACACTGAGCCAATGCCACGGAGTACACGAAGCAACGATGCGCAGAAATCATCTCGTTGCCCGGCACTGCCAGATAATCAGCGCGCATTTTCTTGGACACCGGCGCCACCAGAAGGTAGCTATCCTTGCCCACGAAATCAAGTATGCATCGTAGCTGTTCGTTGGGGATGTCGAGCAGATTCAGGCACGGTGGCAGCGAATACGGCTAGGTGCAGCGTTGTCCACAACAGCGCAGTAATAGTACTGTGACTGAGCATTTGTAAAATTGAAATCAAGATGGAAAGCGCGCAAGGAGAAGCGAAGCGGGACCAATCACATTGCGCATGTGCACGCATATTACGCGCTAGTTTGTCCATAATTTATAATACGCTAGGTTGTCCACCAGAGCATAATTTATAATACGCTAGGTTGTCCACCAGAGCATAATTTATAATACGCTAGGTTGTCCACCAGAGCATAATTTATGATACGCTAATTTGTCCCACCAGAGCATAATTTATGATACGCTAATTTGTCCCACCAGAGCATAATTTATAATACGCTAATTTGTCCCACCAGAGCATAATTTATGATACGCTAGTTTGTCCCACCAGAGCATAATTCAAAGTTACAACACGGCTGAGGCTTTGGACGCAGAATATGTCACGTTGTATTGGCATATAATGCAATGCATAAACAGACATATATAGCAACCAGTAGGCACGTGCATATATCACAATGTGTATTGTATTGTAGGTTGGCAACTGGGTTAGAATGAGAATTTACGCAGTGGTGGTAGCGGGCAGGTAGCCGAGAGTGCCGCCCTGCAGCGCCTGCCAGTCAATGCGCGCCAGATCCACCGGTGCACCGGCGATCGTGAATGCCGAGGACCCGGTGAACGGACAGTCGAACGACGGGTCGCTGCGGATGGTGGGCACGGCAGGACGTATCAGCGACGTGATGCGCAACAACGTGTCCACCGCCACCAGGATCTGCAACTGTTTCTCGGGCGCCGTTTTTCCCGCGGGTATCGTGCACGCAGCCACCAAATCCTTGGGTATGGAGGAGGTGGGGTCGTCAGAGAACTTGTAGCGCAGTGACAGCGGGATCTGCTGCACCACCACACCTTCGGCGGGCAGAACCAGTGAGTCCAGGAAGGAGGAGGCGATCTGGAGCGTGGGCACCAGCGGGTGGTAGGCGCGTATGTCCACCTGGTTGAGGGCGAGCTGCAGGCGGTTCGGGTTGGTTATTTGCACTTCCAGCGTCACATTGACAATCATTGAGGGACCCACGCCGGCCGACTTGTCACCCAGATCTATGACGGCATTGTTCTTGAAGTCGCCGCTGGGCGGGATGACACGCAGCACACTGACCTGCGGGTTGCCCACCCAGAAGTAAAAGTAGAGGGCCAGTGCCAGCGCCACTATTAGTAGCACCAGGACACCGCATATAACCGCGGCCCAGAAGCGGACACCGCGCGACTTGGACGACTTGAACACCTGTTTGATGTAGTCGAGGGGGGACGGGCGCTCGTCGGCCGCGCGCACCTTGCGCTTGTAGTCGCTGCTGTCGTCCTCGTCGTCGTCATTGTCATCACTGGTGACATAGCGGCGCGCGTATTCTCGTGGTGGCTCGGTGAAGCCGTGCTGTGACAGACGGTGCGACGCGGCGAAATCGTCGCGGCGGTTGGGTGCCGCTGGCTGGGGCATGGGCGCCGCGGCATCGCGCAGACTGTCGTCCGAGTTGAACTTGCGCAGCGTGCGCGGTGGTCTCACGGGTGTAGACATAGTTTATAATACTGGTGGGTATGTTTATGCTAACTAGATCAACCAGTCTGCATTGCGCGCTCTTTATGCACTTCTATTGGCGGCATCGGTGCGGTGGTACGCCGGCATCGCGCCGTGATTCCGCGGCAACATTTTTGTCGGCCGTGATTGGCTGGGTGTCAAGCTGTCCGGGACAGGTGGCCTGTACGTACTACATACAAACTTCAAAAAAATTCATGTATAACAAGTAAACAAGTAAGCAAGTATAACAGTTCAACATTCTGTTTCATCCCTGGGACTTTAGGCGCTTCTGCTCGCGGTACATGTCAATGACGGTTTGCCGCGTGGCGGCAAGCAACTGTTCCGCACGCATTCCACCCTTTCCAGCACTCTGACACTTGCCTGCGCTGATAATCTTTTCGGATTTGCGCGACAGACGTCCCAGTGATGCGGGTGGAGCCTGTGCCACGTCTCCGAATGGAACGGCCGGTGCCTTGACTTTCACATCGTTGTCATCATCACTATTGGCATCGTTCCGTTTCCGCTTCTTCTTCTCATTGCGCTTCTTTGTAAACTCTTTGGATCTGCATTAACATCATTATTAGTTGATTTGATTTGATTATAAGTGTAAAGTATATCGCTTATCATATGTGTATGCCCACCTCTCTTTACGGCGATTGCCAGCAGAGGCATCCACAGCGCCCGCGGTGGCCATGTCCAGTTGACTGGCGGCATTTACGCGGTGGTTGAAGGCGCGCAGAGACTCGCCGGGTTGGATGGGCGTCAGCCGTGAGACGTGCGATGACGATGCACCAGCTGGTGTCCCCTTCTTGTCCCCACCGGCATGCGTGGGTACGCGTTTCCGTGGCCGCTTCATTCCACTCTGTAGCTGTGCCGAATTCGCCAGCAGACGCAGCAGTCCCTTGGGCGCGTCGTTCACGTCCTCATCCACCACATTTGTCGTATTATCTGTGGTGGTGGCCAACTGTCGTCCACTCGATGGCGGCATATCATGGCGCGCATCATCTGCAGCGGTGCGGGCAGCTGATGAACGCGCCACCTGCCGCGCGGAATATCGATACTTGGACACGCGTCCCATTATAACTCGCAAAAAATATTGTTGCTGATGGAAGAAAATTGTGAAAGTTGTAATGCGATGATCTATTTCCATGTATATGAGAATCCCAATATTATTGGAGCGGCTGTGTGCTGCACACGTCTACAATGGGTCCGCGCAGTGCTATCCGGTCTCCCGCGGTGCTGAACGACTTCACCGCGGTGATAAACATGGCCGCATAGGTCAGTGCCAGCATCGTCAACAGCAGCGATAGTGAGCGGAACATTGACAGCAGCGTGGCCACGACTCCCACCAACGACAGTCCCAACCACCGGTAGATGTCGGACTGGCGCTTGGCGCGTTCCGCCTGCAATAGCGTCGCGTTGTTGCCTACTGTGCTGGTGCCGTTGGTGGTGGTGGTGCCGTTAGTTTGATATGCGTATGGGTCCGCGGCCTTGCCCACAGACTTGAAGGCCACGGCAAATCCCTGCACCATATGCTGGCCACACTGCTGCCTGGCCACCATGTCGAAGCAGGTACGCAGCAGATCACAACTGCGGGCGCGCACACACTGGGCAAACGGGTCGAATGCCGGGGCGCCTAGTCGACAGCCGCGCATCATATAGATGGCCTGCGGGTTGGCGGTGTCGCTGAGCACGGAGGTGCCGTAGCCGCATCCAGTCAGCTTGCGGTCGATGGAGTCGCACAGGCCGGCGCACGACGTGAACGACGTGTTCCACAGCCTGGTCATGCCGTCCAGAAATTCCTTCTTGATCACCTTGCCGTCATCTATGCATATGGCCAGTGTGAATACAGATAATATGCACCATTCTTGTATAGTGTGTAGCTTACCATTCTCATCGGCCAAATCGGGCACATTGCCCACCAGCACCTGGCTCCTGATTGTGGATGCGTACGAGACTGCATTATTAAAGTACCGTCGCGACTCTCCGACGCCGATGCGGCCATCATTGTCGGTGTCCATGGCGTCGAAATCGGCAGCGAAATCCGGCATGCCGCCATCATCGGCAAACACTTGCGCGAGCGTGGTGCTGACCTCGGGACCAGTGTCGGCCGTGCATCGACTCGACGTTGTCACTGCACTCGGTGGTGGCTGTGACGGGACCGACGCGTGCGCCATGTGCGCGCAGATAGTCGCCGCCATGGCAGCCAGCATTTTCCAGGCGACACGCATCGCGATGTGATTTTCTTTTTTTTTTTTCTTTTTCCTTCGTCCATATTTAATGACATACTATACAATTGTTATATATAGGAAGTCTTCGATCCTTTATTGCTGCTTCATCTGCTCACTTCTTATTCTTGCTTCACACTGGCTTCTTCTGTTTCCTTTTTAATACTTTCACCTGTACTTGTTGCTTCGCCTTCATCGGCTTATTTTTGTTGTACACTTGTTTATACTTGGATTTCTTTGGTCTTTCTGTGTTCAGTTTGAATTCTGTTCTTGCAACTACAGGATAGTGTTGCCATAATTGCCTATAGCACGTATGACAAATATAGTGTAATATAATTCAATCTGGTTCAAGCCGCACTTTCTATTATTAATGGCTAGCACACAACCACCACCACCACGCACACAAACACACTCTAAATGGCGGTGGACTGTTGGCGAGTGACACGCGCCAGCTGCCTGTTGATCTCTTCCTGGTGCTTGAGTGCACAGCCCTTTGCGAATGCCTCCTCTTCCATGCGCAGCCACTCTTCAGCGGCAGACAGTGTAGAGGGCTGTGCCGTGCTTGCATCTGCTGTGATAGTGGTAGATGATGAACCGGCGACATTGTCTGATGATGGTTTTGGACTCGTCGATGCCGCGTCAGTCGCAGTGCTCTCGGATGAAGTATTAGGAGCAGCATCTGATGCTGGCGGCATTACCACCGGCTTCATGGCGGATGCTCGAGCCTTGTAGAATGCGTGGCACGCGGCTGCATAGGCGCTATCCTCCGTCATGCCGCCTTGTTTCATCAGGCGCATCTGGTGCTGCACCACGGCCTCGCCGTCCAGTGGTTCCGCCAGCATCTTTCGTGACCGACTTGCTCGCTACTGCCGCCTGCTTGCCAAACAGGGAGGTGAGCAAGTCGCCCACGCTCGTCACATTACTCCCGCTCGCGTCCCTCGGCTCGTCGTCCACGGAGGCGAGTGGTTTGGCCGCGAACCGCTCCAACGGGTGATCTGCGTAGAAACGCGCGCGCAACTTGTCCTCCGGGTAGACGATGTCACGCGGGAACCCGTACACCGTGTCGGCCTCGCGCACCGCGTCACGCCACTGCTTGTCGTCGGCGCCCGTGCGCGGGTTGCGGCGCCCCGATGCGGCCGTGTACCGCCCGCTGCCCTTGTACAGCTTGAACCACTTGAAGGTGCCCAGGCCGCGGCAGTACTCGGTCAGCTGCTGGTCGCGCTGTTGCTGGCTGGTGGTGGTGCTGGTGCTGTTGGCAGCCTGGTCGGCAAAGTTGGTGAGATCGTGTGAGCGGAGACGCGTGGGCGACGGCACGGGTGGCAGCGCGTCCACCACGTCCATCCACAGCGGCCGTGCCAGCAGACCGCCCTTCAAGTAGCGCTGCTTGACGGTGTGCGATATGCGCTGCGCATTGTACTTGCCGTAGTCAATGTGCCGGCGGCTCATGTGGAAATGTGATTGCGTATTGCAGTGTGGTGTGTCCTGTATGAGACTGCAAGGTCATATTACACAGCTGTGGAATATACTTATATTATATCCAACTTCAAGGTATTCAGCGAGGCTATACTTTGGCCTTTTGCTGCATGGACGCCTCGAGACGGTTGCGCACGGCGTCGATAAACTCTTCAGTCAGCAGATAGTGTTCGCGCTTTAGCCTACAAAAATGCGTTGACAACACAGTATACAACAATGACAGGACCCACTTGTCACCGTGAATGGCCAGTGCCAGATCTTTGGTCATCAGACCGTCAATGTCCACCGTGTCAATGGTGGCTCGCTCGAGGCTGGTGGCGAAATTAGCAAGCACCGCGTCATTGTCCAGTTTAGCACGGTGTGCCAGTCCGCGAGTCCACGCAAAGATTGAGGCAATAGAATTAGTGCTGGTCTCCTTGCCCTGCTGGTGCAGGCGGTAATGGCGTGTGACGGTGCCGTGCGCCGCCTCACTCTCCATCACATCTCCGTCGGGAGTCATCAGCACACTGGTCATCAGTCCCAGAGAGCCGAAACCCTGTGCCAAAATGTCGGACTGCACATCACCTGCGAACCAGTTAATGATGAATATGCTGCAACCAAAGTAAAACTGCAACATACCATCATAGTTCTTGCATGCCCATACAAAACCTCCAGACGACTTGACGGCCTGCGCAACCATATCGTCGATAAGTCGGTGTTCGTACCAGATTCCACGCTCTTTAAAAGCGGCTTCATAGTGCCTGTAAAAAGTGATATATTTGCTTTAGCATATTCTAATATAGTCACGCACTTTTTGTAAATGTCTTCAAAGATATCCTTGAAGCGGCCATCGTATTTCTTCAGGATAGTGTTCTTTGTGCTCAGATAGAGCGGCATGCCGACCTTGAGCGCCATCTCGAAACAGCTCTTACCAAATCCGGCGATAGAGTGATCCACATTGAACATGCTCATTGCCACGCCGGGATCTAAAATATTGTAGTCTCGTATATAAAATTGCTTTATTCAGATTGTTACCTGTAAATGTGTTGACCAGCGAGCGAACGGGCTCGCCCTTTCCGTCGGCAGGAGTGAACACCAACTCCAACTTTCCTGGCCCAGTCACCTCCATCTCCGTAGCCCGGTACTGCAAGTCATTAACTGATAATACATAATCAACAATTGACAGTACCTGGTCACCGAAGGCATGCCGTCCGATAATGATGGGCTTGTTCCAGTGTGGTAGCAGACGCGGCACCCTGTCCAACAATATGGGCTCACGGAACACTGTGCCGTCCAGAATGTGTCGAATAGTTCCATTGGGCGAGCGATGCATGTGCTTCAGTCCAAACTCTATTACATCAATGCAAGATATAAAATATATATATATATATATATATGTATGCACCCTTGACACGGGCAGGATCCGCGGTGATGGTGGCACATTTGATGCCCACACCACACTGTTTGATGGCCTCGGCGGCGTCGACAGTGACCTTGTCATCCGTGGCATCACGCGACTGGATGGACAGGTCAAAGTACTGCAGGTGCGGTATGCTCAGGAACGGCATGATCAGCTTGTCCTTGATGGATTGCCACATGATGCGCGTCATCTCATCGCCGTCCAGCTCGGCCACACCGCCGCGCACGGTGTGCCGGGGTGGCAACGAGCGTGAGGCATTGGCGCCAGTGGCAGAAACGGCGGCGGCGCTGGACGTGGACGATTTCATGCCGGCTGTGGCGATGCGGTGAAACGTGGGCAAACACCGCGGCGACATTTTGTAAATAATACATTGTCGCTCTGTGGCATATTTACCCATATTGTAAATACAAAGACAGTTAGGCAATGATCGTCTCAATTGTGTTCAATTTTGTTGTGTCTTCCTGCTTTCTTCCTACAACTATCTGAATATATATATGTTCACTTCTTGCCTCTAACTATATCTTATTGCTAGTAATAGTATTATACCTTCAGAGCGTATTGCCAGCCAGAGAAATGCAAATCACAACTATATTATTATATAGTTAGATAGTAATAATATCTATATTATTTACGGGTTAAACTACTTTTCGCCACACTTTTGTGCAATGAACCACTGGACCGGCCGGCCATCTTCGGGCAGGCGGTGGAGACGGTCCAGCAGCACTTGGAATCCCTGCTCCGGGCCGAACCACTGTTGCGCCAGTTCATCGCGCTCCAGAATGTGTGATCTGCCGCGTGGACTGTTGTATCGGGGCTGGACACGGCCATCACTTGCATTGCCAGCACCGCCACCACTACTACTAAGATCCCACGTGTCGGCATTGCCATCCTCGACAAACGTGCAAAACACAATGATGCCGCCGTGCGGGTCAATGAGGTCCGCGAGTGCCGGTAATGTCTTTCTGGGCGGCAGGTAGCGCACAATAAGCAGCAGTGAGACAGTTGCAGCCAGAGCGGTGGGTGAACATCGCGGTACCGCCGCCCATGAGCGTCTAGTGCCGCGTGGACATTGCATGGTGTGGCTTGGTGATGCATCGTGAGAACAACAGTGAGCAAACACGGCACCGTTGCCGCCATCTGCTTCGTAGAGTCGGCAGTGCAGCAGCGTGACTGCGGGTGGTGACAAAGTCTTGCTACAGGTGCCCATGACAAGCTGACCGGCCTTGTGCAACAGTTCCGGTCGCTGGTCCAGCAGTAGGAATCGCGTGTGTGATGGCAGATGGGCGGCAAGGAACGCGGCATCGCGGCCCACACCGCAGCCCAAATCCATCACGGTGGCAGTTTGGGGTATGCGTGAGCATATCACTGATATGTGTTGACTCAGTATCTCGCTGGGCTGCCATAGGCGTGCCGGCACATCTGTCAGTGCTGTATGTGTCGCCACCAGTAGCAGCTTGTTAAAGAGTTCCGGGGAGGCCACACACGACACGTGAACATGCCAGCCACGCCGCCCTGCAGATCCGTGTCCGCCTCTGCCAGTGTCATCACCGATGACTTGATCACCGCCGCCCAAAAACTCTACCGCGGTACGCAGTTCAGCATCACTGCCAGCCACGACAGCCAGGCCACTGGACGCGTCAATAGTATTATGATGCCGAGTCGTCGGAGCAGGCATCTCGTGCACACGCTCTCCCGATATCAGTGCGCTCAGCGGGATATTGACGGATCCGGGAATGTGTGCCGCGCCAAACTCCTCCACGGACCGCACGTCCAACACACCGCAGCCAACCCTGCCCGATCTTATTGCGTCCACGAACTCTGTCTCGCCACCACTCATACCGTCCTTCTTCATCAACTGCAAAATATAGATATTTCCGGCTTCTATCTTGAGATACGTTAACGTTAATTGCTTCCACGCATTAATACTTCAAGTGCAATATCCAATGCCAAAATACATATACAACAATAGTTATAGTGTATTGTATTTATTTGATCTATAGCACGGCATCGGTGCCGGTTATGGCTCGGAATGCTTGCTGATACTTTTCACGAGTGCGCTTGACCACGTCATCCGGCAGCGTGATGGCCACCTGATCCTTCTGGAAGCCCACACTGTCCAAATAGTCGCGCACATACTGCTTGTCATAGCTGTTGATGGACATCATCCACATTAGTTTTTACACTATATAATTGTATTATAATCACTACAACTGACCTGGCCTGCGCCTGACCAACAGTGTAGCCGTCCATGGGCCAGAAGCGCGACGAGTCCGGCGTGAGGACCTCGTCGCACAGAACCAACTCGCCGCTCGCCTTATCCACGCCCATCTCAAACTTGGTGTCGGCAATGATGATGCCACGCTTGGCGGCATAGTTGGCCGCACACGTGTACAACTGCACGGCCTTCATAGCAATCTCTGCGGCGCGCTCCTGGCCAACCATCTCGGCCACCCGGTCCGGATGGATGTTCTCGTCGTGGCCGCCCTGGCCGGCCTTGGTGCTGGGTGTGAATAGGGGCTGGGGCAGGCGGGCGCCTTCAGACAGTGCAGGCGGCAGCGGCAGGCCACACACGGTGCCGTGGCGCTGGTACTCGCGCCACCCGCTGCCGGCCAGGTAGCCGCGCACAATGGCCTCCACGGGCAGGATGCGGAGACGTCGCACCAGCATGGAGCGGCCGCGCAGCTGCTGGGCGTATGGCTGCACGGACGCCGGCATCTCCTCCACGCGCTCCGTGATGAAGTGGTTGGGCATTGTGGCCGCCAGCTCCGGCAGACGGAACCAGAACGCGCTCAGCTGTGTCAGTAGCTTGCCCTTGCCCGGCACTCCCTACAGACGTGTGGTTAGAGTGATGGTGAGGAGATGTATGTGGTGTGCTGCATACACGTACATTACTCATCACTACATCGTAGGCGGAGAGCCGGTCCGTGGCTACAAATAGCAGCTTGTCGGGCGCGTCAGGCAGCGCGTACAGGTCGCGCACCTTGCCGCGCGCCACCAGCTGCAGCGCCGGGCAGTCGCTCTGCATCAGCGTGTCCATTGTATATGTGTCAGATATTGTAATCGCTACAGCGACTGTCTTTCGTAAAGAGCATAATATGTGTCTCACTGCCATTCCCTTGATGATCTGACTGCTAGTGCTAGTGTTGCTGAAGTAATATAATTTGTGAAAGATATAAAATGAAAGAGAGTATTTTAGGAGATTGTGCACGGGAAAAGGTACCGTCGCTGCTAGTAATATCCATCGGGTAGTGGTTAAACTACTACAATAGGCACCCATTCACGTATGATCCGTTTGGCGATACATCTTCAGCAGCAGGATAGCACATCTTCATTGCTGGGAGGTCAAGCTGTTCTGGCGTAACTACTGCACCGGTACCGTGTCAAGATGGTCAAGTCGGACTTAAGGCGTTCCTCAGGACCAGCCATATGCCTACCATGCACCTGCAATAACAAACATATTGTTGTGCCCAGCTCTGTTCCACGTACACATGTAGCATGCTCGCCATTAGAAACTTGCACGAGGCTTTATACGTGTTGAGGCAAGTCGATAAACAATAGCATACAAGGTGACTTTGAATTATACTACATTGATAATACATTGCACCCACAATAACAAGAAACCAGACCAGAACCAGATGAAACGTATACGATCAATAACTGCAGGCTGTTATTAAATACTTGAGCAAGTCTCGCCAAAAAAAATTAATGCATACGGCGTTGGTACAATGCTACGGTACGGATATGCGTATCAGCATGCATTCAGCGAGTGTGGCAACGACTCTTTTATTGTGGCGCATAGACGGTGGCACCCGCGCAGTAATTGACTCACTTGATAACAATGCTATGCAGCATAAAATTTACCGTATTTAGCGCTGCTATCACAATCATCTGCAAAACACATTCAACAATGTCTGATCGCTACTCATTCTCGCTGACAACCTTCTCGCCCTCGGGCAAGCTGGGCCAGATCGAGTATGCGCTGAATGCCGTCGCCCAGGGCCACACCTCGGTGGGCATAAAGAGTATGTCCGCCGTGTGTATATGTGTACCGCCACTCACACACAAGTGCAGCCCGCAACGGCGTCGTCATTGCCACGGAGAAGAAGGTGACCTCGCCGCTGATGGACGACACCACCACCGAGAAGGTGTCCACGGTGTGCCGCAACATTGGGTTCGTGTACAGCGGCATGGGGCCCGATTCGCGGGTGCTGCTGGCCAAGGCGCGCAAGTCCGCCCAGGCCTACAAACGGGTCTACATGGAGGAGCCGACCGCATTCATGCTGGTCAAGGAAGTCGCATCCGTCATGCAAGAGTTTACCCAGAGCGGGTGCGTTATATTGTATATTGTATATTGTATATTGTATATTGCATTGACTACATATCTAAATCATTCACGACATATGTATATCTGTATAATAAAAAAGTGGTGTGCGGCCGTTTGGTGTCTCGTTGCTGGTTGCGGGGTGGGATGAGGCGCATGGCAGCTCGCTGTATCAAGTAGACCCGTCTGGCTCATACTGGGCGTGGAAGGCCACTGCTATCGGCAAGAACACCATGAATGCCAAGACTTTTCTGGAGAAGCGGTATGCTGTGTGCATGTGTGTAAGGTGAATGTCTGTATTAAACCCAATTCAGGTACAATGACGACTTGGAGTTGGATGACGCGGTGCATACGGCCATTCTTACGTTGAAGGAGGGCTTTGAGGGCGCCATGACGGAGCACAATATCGAGATCGGCATTGTGGGCGCGGGTGATGTCTCCACCGCCGAGGGCCGTGCCAAGGCTGCCACATTCCGCAAACTGTCTCCCGCCGAGGTCAAGGACTATCTGACCAACATTATGTGAGGGGTGCGGTGCGGTATGCTATGCCATGTCAGTCAAATAAAGCCTGCTCGAGTTCATAAAGTGTTGTGTAAATGCACAGACGGATGCATTAATAGAAAATGTATATTTCTGTCTAAATTGTTCGCCGCATTCCTACCAATAGGTGACGGCGCACACGGACACATCCCAGCGACAACCGTTGTGTCCGTCGTTAGTACATTGCCTACATAGCAGTGTCAGTCATTACAAATACTTCAATTAATGAAGACGTACTGAAGTGCATTGGTGATGTCTGCGTCGGCCATGTTGCACTTGCTGCCCACTGGTTGCTGTTCCGGAAAGTCCTTGGCGCCCTTCTTGAACATGGGCACGGGTCGTTTGGGCGGTGGCGGCGGGGGTGCAGCTGGTTGCTGCTCTTGAGGAGCCGGCGGTGGGGCAGCGGCCGGTGGTGGCACGCTCAACGATGGGGCCTCGGCGACAGTTACGCCGCCGGCTGACTCGTCGGAGCCGCCCCCAATGCCACCAAGCGAATCGATCAGCTCTCCGGGCAGATCGCCGGCGTCCGGTCCGTCAGATCCGCTGTGAGGGGCAGCTGCGCCGGCGGCACCTGCCCCACGAGTTGCAGTAGCTGGCGTACCGGTCTTTGCCGCGGTAGTCTCGCCTGCGCCAGCCTTGGCACCCGGAGAATCAGCGCCGCCTGTCTTTGCCGCCGGAGATGAAGGATCACCCGCCTTGGCACCTGGGGCACCGGGGTTTGCAGTTGAAGTGCCGCCAGGAGATGATTCGCCACCACCAGTGCCCGATGTGGCGGCTGATGTGCCAGCGCCAGCTGTAACGCCAGCACCAGCACCAGCTCCCGCACCGGCCCCGGCAGCGTGATTGGTGGTGCCGGAATTGCCAGTCGCCGGAGCGCCCGGTCGCTTCACACTACCCGGCCTGACGGGAGCGGTGCCCGGCTGCGTCCTCGAACCGGGCCTAGTCGGCTTGGTAACTCTACACGACGATGAATTAGACGCGATGATTTGCAGATTAAGCATTGCACGTACAATGGCTTGCCGGTGGAAGTCCGCGATACGCGTCCACCGCCAGAGCGCGTCACCCGAGCACCACGACCGGCTCCGGCACCACGTCCGCCACCGCGCCCGCCGCTGCCACCGCGAAAACTGCCACCGCGCATTCCACCACCAACGCGAACACCACCACCACCCTTGGCTTCTATATCGGTGGCCAGCAGCAGCACGACAAACGTGGCGATGAGAGCAACGCGCGCAACCTTCATTCGACTACTCTGACTTGCAGATTATATATACGCGTCGTCCTTATTGCAGCAATGATGTGAAAACGTGCAAAATGTGGCGCGCGCTCCGAGAAGGTTTCCTTTTTCTTTTTTCTCCCTTTTTTCCTTTTTCTTTTTTTTCTTTTTTTTCTTTTTTTTTCCTACCCACTAGCTGTTTCCCGTGTTGTTTTGTGTTCCCGTGATTTGATGATCTGTGCTCTTGATCCGTGTCCTGACTTTGACAACAAATTACTTTGGCATTGATGATGTCTATTGATTATTGAGCTGGCTGCAGTTGATTTGGCACCGGCACACAGACTGTGACGCACACCACTCCTACTTTGGATCGTAGACCACGGCGCACAGTCTCTTCTCAAACTCGCAGTCATCCAGGTTCAACTGGCGCTTGCACTTGACTACCGCTGCCTTGATCTTTTCCTTGGAATAGTCGCCGCACGCCACGGTGTCAGCCAGCCACTTTGGGCTGTGCTCCGGTATTATGCGGATCTCCTTGGGTAGGACCGTGACCATTCCATTCGCGTCCACCGGGTCCGCGGGTGGTGCTGGCGGCTGCCCCGGTTGCGCCGGAGTTTGTGACGTGGGTGCAGCGCCGGTAGTCGGGACCGGCCCCGCCTGTGGCTGCCCATTTGCACCCGGTTGCAGCGGCTGCGGTCCGGTGGCGACAGGCTGCGGCTGTCCACCACCGTTCACCACAATGACACTGGGTGTTGCGGCGGCCACCGGTGCTGGCGCCGGATGGTTGTTCATGCCGCCCAGCAGATATCCCGTGAAGAACCCGCTGTCCATTCCGCCGCCGCCACCGCCGCCCCCATGGTTGTACACATTGACGTTTGTATGCGTGGTGGCGCTGGTGCCGTGTACGTAACGCGTTGGCGGCACGTACGGAGGCGGCCGTGGTTTCGGCTTGACTTGCTTGCGCGGCTTGGCCGCCACTTTTTTCGGCTTGGCCACGTGTGGACGCGGCTTGGCTGCGCGAGGTCGCGACTTGATTCGCATTGGCTTTGGTGCACTGCGCGGCTTTGCTATCGATGCGGGTTTCGGCGCCGGTACTGGAGCTGGTTTGGGTGCCGGAGTTGGCGCCGGCGCGGGTTTGGGCGTGGATACTGCAGCAGGCTTTGGTGTCGGAGTTGGAGCCGGCTTTGGTGCCGCAGCTGGAGCCGGTTTGGGGGTGGAAGCCACAGGATTTGGCGCAGTTACTGCCGGTTTGGTTGCCGGGACTGGTGCAGGTTTGGGGGTCGACACTGCAGCACGCTTGGATACCGGAGTTGGTGTGGGCGTGGGAGTTGAAGCCGTAGATTTGCGCGTTGCCGGGTGAGATACACGGGCCGGAGACTTGTGAGCCGGGCGTGATGCCCTTGGTGCACGTGCCAGATTTGTGGCAGTGGTAGTCCCACTAGCGTCAATCGCCTGGCCAATTGGTGCCACACCGACAGATGCGTCCACCCGTGCAGCAAGCACCGTCAACACTGCACAAATGGCCAGGGACGCGCACTTCATGGTATCCAAGCTGTGAAGCGCGCTGACGCGATACGAGAATGTGAAAACCTGTGAAAAGTGCCAAAGCCGAAGTCCATTCAGGCAAGCGCGCTGATTGGACGCCACGATTGCTGCGCCACTTCCAGAAGTGAGGCGGCGTTTCTTCTCTGGCTTCACGGCTTCTTTCAGACTCTCGGACTATACGCCGTCAAACCGTTCTTGAGTCTGGTTCATCCCAGTAGTGTACTTTACCAGAGAATTTGAACAGAAATTACGTATTAGTTATGGTAGTAGATTTTCCACTTATACCCGCTTGGAAACTTATTACATTTTAATACACGCTATTATCAAACAAAAAAAAATTGCTTAGGACTTGATTAAAGATATTGATGTATGAATGAAGAACCAGAATCTGGCGGCGACACTACTTCTTTGGATCGTAGACCACGGCGCAATACTTCTCCTTCTCAAACTCGCAGTCATCCAGGCCGAGCTCTTTCTCGCACTTGATCTCGGCCGCCTTGATCTTCTCCTTGGAGTAGTGCCGCACGCCACGGTGTCTGCCAGCCACTTTGGGCCACACCAACTCCGGTATTATGCGGATCTCCTTGGGTAGGACCGTGACCATTCCATTCGCGTCCACCGGGTCCGCGGGTGGTGCTGGCGGCTGCCCCGGTTGCGCCGGAGTTTGTGACGTGGGTGCAGCGCCGGTAGTCGGGATCCGGCCTGCCTGTGGCTGCCCATTTGCACCCGGTTGCAGTGGCTGCGGTCCTGGTGGCGGCAGGCTGCGGCTGGCCACCACCGTTCACCACAATGACACTGGTGTTGGCGGCGGCCACCGGTGCCGCCGGATGGTTGTTCATGCCGCCCAGCAGATATCCCGTGAAGAACCCGCTGTCCATCGCCGCCGCCACCGCCGCCCCTATGGTTGTACACATTCGACGTTTGTATGCGTGGTGGCGCTGGTGCCGCTGCGTACGCCGTTGGCGGCACGTACGGAGGCGGCCGTGGTTTCGGCTTGATTCGCTTGCGCGGCTTGGCCGCCACTTTTTCGGCTTGGCCACGCGTGGACGCGGTCTTGGCTAGCGAGGTCGCGACTTGATTCGCATTGGCTTTGTGCACTGCGCGGCTTTGCTATCGATGCGGGTTTCGGCGCCGGTACTGGAGCTGGTTTGGGTGCGCGGAGTTGGCGCCGGCGCGGGTTTGGGCGTGGATACCGCAGCAGGCTTTGGTGTCGGAGTTGGAGCCGGCTTTGGTGCCGCAGCTGGAGCCGGTTTGGGGGTGGAAGCCACAGGATTTGGCGCAGTTACTGCCGGTTTGGTTGCCGGGACTGGTGCAGGTTTGGGGGTCGACAACTCGCAGCACGCTTGATACCGGAGTTGGTGTGGGCGTGGAGTTGAAGCCGTAGATTTGCGCGTTGCCGGGTGAGATACACGGGCCGGAGACTTGTGAGCCGGGCGTGATGCCCTTGGTGCACGTGCCAGATTTGTGGCAGTGGTAGTCCCACTAGCGTCAATCGCCTGGCCAATTGGTGCCACACCGACAGATGCGTCCACCCGTGCAGCAAGCACCGTCAACACTGCACAAATGGCCAGGGACGCGCACTTCATGGTATCCAAGCTGTGAAGCGCGCTGACGCGATACGAGAATGCGAAACCTGTGAAAAGTGCCAAAGCCGAAGTCCATTCAGGCAAGCGCGCTGATTGGACGCCACGATTGCTGCGCCACTTCCAGAAGTGAGGCGGCGTTTTCTCTAGCTTCACGGCTTCTTTCAGACTCTCGGACTATACGCCGTCAAACTGCTCTTAAGTCTGGTTCATCCCAGTAGTGTACTTTACCAGACACTTGAACGGAAATTACGTATTAGTTATGGTAGTAGATTTTCCACTTATACCCGCTTGGAAACTTATTACATTTTAATACACGCTATTATCAAACAAAAAAAAATTGCTTAGGAACTTGATTAAAGATATTGATGTATGAATGAAGAACCAGAATCTGGCGGCGACACTACTACTTTGGATCGTAGACCACGGCGCAATACTTCTCCTTCTCAAACTCGCAGTCATCCAGGCCGAGCTCTTTCTCGCACTTGATCTCGGCCGCCTTAATCTTTTCCTTGGAATAGTCGCCGCACGCCACGGTGTCAGCCAGCCACTTTGGGCTGTGCTCCGGTATTATGCGGATCTCCTTGGGTAGGACCGTGACCATTCCATTCGCGTCCACCGGGTCCGCGGGTGGTGCTGGCGGCTGCCCCGGTTGCGCCGGAGTTTGTGACGTGGGTGCAGCGCCGGTAGTCGGGACCGGCCCCGCCTGTGGCTGCCCATTTGCACCCGGTTGCAGTGGCTGCGGTCCGGTGGCGGCAGGCTGCGGCTGGCCACCACCGTTCACCACAATGACACTGGGTGTTGCGGCGGCCACCGGTGCCGGCGCCGGATGGTTGTTCATGCCGCCCAGCAGATATCCCGTGAAGAACCCGCTGTCCATTCCGCCGCCGCCACCGCCGCCCCCATGGTTGTACACATTGACGTTTGTATGCGTGGTGGCGCTGGTGCCGTGTACGTAACGCGTTGGCGGCACGTACGGAGGCGGCCGTGGTTTCGGCTTGACTCTGCTTGCGCGGCTTGCCGCCACTTTTTCGGCTTGGCCACGTGTGGACGCGGCTTGGCTGCGCGAGGTCGCGACTTGATTCTGCATTGGCTTTGGTGCACTGCGCGGCTTTGCTATCGATGCGGGTTTCGGCGCCGGTACTGGAGCTGGTTTGGGTGCCGGAGTTGGCGCTGGCGCGGGTTTGGGCGTGGATACCGCAGCAGGCTTTGGTGTCGGAGTTGGAGCCGGCTTTGGTGCCGCAGCTGGAGCCGGTTTGAGGGTGGAAGCCACAGGATTTGGCGCAGTTACTGCCGGTTTGGTTGCCGGGACTGGTGCAGGTTTGGGGGTCGACACTGCAGCACGCTTGGATACCGGAGTTGGTGTGGGCGTGGGAGTTGAAGCCGTAGATTTGCGCGTTGCCGGGTGAGATACACGGGCCGGAGACTTGTGAGCCGGGCGTGATGCCCTTGGTGCACGTGCCAGATTTGTGGCAGTGGTAGTCCCACTAGCGTCAATCGCCTGGCCAATTGGTGCCACACCGACAGATGCGTCCACCCGTGCAGCAAGCACCGTCAACACTGCACAAATGGCCAGGGACGCGCACTTCATGGTATCCAAGCTGTGAAGCGCGCTGACGCGATACGAGAATGTGAAAACCTGTGAAAAGTGCCAAAGCCGAAGTCCATTCAGGCAAGCGCGCTGATTGGACGCCACGATTGCTGCGCCACTTCCAGAAGTGAGGCGGCGTTTTTCTCTAGCTTCACGGCTTCTTTCAGACTCTCGGACTATACGCCGTCAAACTGTTCTTAAGTCTGGTTCATCCCAGTAGTGTACTTTACCAGACACTTGAACGGAAATTACGTATTAGTTATGGTAGTAGATTTTCCACTTATACCCGCTTGGAAACTTATTACATTTTAATACACGCTATTATCAAACAAAAAAAAATTGCTTAGGAACTTGATTAAAGATATTGATGTATGAATGAAGAACCAGAATCTGGCGGCGACACTACTACTTTGGATCGTAGACCACGGCGCAATACTTCTCCTTCTCAAACTCGCAGTCATCCAGGCCGAGCTCTTTCTCGCACTTGATCTCGGCCGCCTTGATCTTCTCCTTGGAGTAGTCGCACGCCACGGTGTCTGCCAGCCACTTTGGGCTGCGCTCCGGTATTATGCGGATCTCCTTGGGTAGGACCGTGACCATTCCATTCGCGTCCACTGGGTCCGCGGGTGGTGCTGGCGGCTGGGCCGGTGCGCTACCGTTCGCGGCGGCTTGCGGCTGGCCACCACCGTTCACCACCACAACACTGGACGCGGGTGCTGGCGCGGGTGCCGGTGCCGGATGGTTGGTCAGGCCGCCCAGCAGAAAGCCGGTAAAGAATCCATCGCCGCCACCGCCGCCGCCGCTATTGTGGTTCACGTTCACGTTTGTGTGGGAGCTGGCGCTACTGCCCGTTGTGTGCGCCACTGGCGGCACGTACGGCGGCGGGGCAGCATGGGGCGGCTTGCTTGCGGGGGATGGCGTGTGCGCATCGGGCTTTGCGTGGTGGGGCCGTGAGCGGGCCGCGCGCCGCAAGTCCACCACCTTGTCAGCCGGATCGGCGGTGGGAGCGGACGCGTCAACGGACAACAATGTCACTGCGGCAATGCTGATGGCCAAGTATGAGTAGCACTTCATATTCAAATAGCCTCGGAGATGATAATTTAGTCTGGGCAGATGCAAAATGAAAAGCCTATGTGGCGCTGTACTTTTATACCCGTTGAAAGAAAAGTGGCGTCGCTTCGATCAGATTTCCGTTTTCGCCATTCTCAGCTCAGCCACATTTGCTCTCATTCATTTCTTATCTTGCACTCATTCAGCCGCATTAACTGTATGTCTGTAAGGCTAAAACACGTCAGTATTCAATCGCTATGCATTGAATGTCACTCTCGTTTTTACAAGCAGCAGTACTAGCTCCACTGGGTACATAGAGAAAAATAATTGTCCGGCTCTGTAGTTGTTGAATCACTTGTTACGGGTTTACTAGGACTTTAAATAGAACTGTATTATTACCAAATCCTCGGGAGAGGCCATTTATGCTAGTAGTAGCGATATTTGATTGACCACGGTAACTGCGCGCCAACTGTAAAATAATGATTTGACCCCGCCATTGAGCTTTAGGAAATTATTGATCTGCGATCTCAGCCAAAACAGCTTTCAAATGAGCATTTGCATCGCACGGACAACCATTGTCACGAGCCCATTTCAGAACAGTCAGATGTCCCAACAATGCAGCCTTAGAACAAGTTTGTGCATCCCATGGACAACCATTTGCACGCGCCCATTGGATAACGGCCAAATGTCCGTTGAATGCCGCCTCTGAACAAGTACTGGCATTCCAGGGGCAACCTTTTGCACGCGCCCATTGTAGAACAGCCAAGTGCCCACCGGAAGCAGCGTGTGAACAAGATGTTCATTCCACGGACAGCCAAACTCACGTAACCACTGCAGTGTGGCCAATTGTCCGCGAAGAGCAGCCTCTGCACACGTGCTGGCATCCCACCCATACTCCTTCTTTCTTGCCCACACCAGCACACCTAGTTTTCCAGCACCAGCAGCTCGATTGCATGCCTCCTGATCCCACTCGATGCCATGTCTTAACAACAACTCTAAAGTATCAATACGTCCATGCTCTGCCGCACTGGCACATGAAAGATGTTCGCAATTTCCACCATTTTGCAGAAAGTACTCCAATGTGTGATGTTGGCCATTTAACAATGCAGTACCGCCCGTGCACCAGTCCCATGGGCATCTATTTTCTCGTGCCCACTGTAAAACGTTCACTTGACCGTTTGCAGCAGCTACTTCGCATGTGTATTTGTCCCATGGACAGCCTTGTCCACGCGCCCACTGAAGAACATCTAAGTAGCCGTGAGCAGCAGCTTCTTCACATGTGCGTTTGTCCCACGGACATCCATTCATTCGTAGCCATTGCAGGATAGGCAGATTACCCTTTTGAGCAACTCTAGCAATAGTACGTGCGTCCAGATCTACAGCAAATATTTCACCCGACGTATCGGCGCCAGAGTTCAACAGGTATTCACACAATGGTGCTCCATCAGAAAAACAGCAAAAAGCCAACACTGCGGAAAGTGCGTCGTTATTAAGTCTCGGCGACATGGAGTCAGATGTTGATGACGGCACAAGGTCGCCGTAAATGATGCGAGAGAAAAATGCAGCAATCACGTTGGTTGCGCCGAAAAGCATCTTGCACAATGACGGAATTCTAAAATTGGAAGGTTTATCAGAATTTTGAAGAATGATGGAACGATGAATGTATGCAAATCTGGATCAGCCAATCATATGCCATCAGAAAAATCAGCTTGCATCTGCTTGATGGATTATGTCCTGACAGCCAGTCGATTCCTGGTTTGTCATCTTTGGTATGGTTTGTAATAATAAAGTATGAAGATGTATGAATTCTTCATTTTTCCTAGTATGAAGCTGCGCCAAGTGGTAGAGCCATATGTGTATTTTTGTGTCAAAGGAAGTTTTTTGAGTTTGAGCGTGACCTTGTTACTTTTTACCGATCTCTTCAAGTAACACAGCTGTCATAGAGTGCACCGTATGCCACATAAACTAACAATTAGAGGTGATTTATATATTGTATGAAGAACTGTTCAGATGGAAAGCGGAAAGGCCCTCATTTCCGGGAAATCCTTGGCAATCACGTCCAGCACTAGCAGTTGTGCCTGATGATCCCGACACAGAAGCTGCGCGGCACCGTCACCTTGTGAACCGACGCCCTTGGCACCGAGAATATGCTGCTGAAGTGGAGGGTGCAGCAACACCGAGTGTAGCACCGGCGCCATCAATTGTTGTGGACAGGCCGGTGCCACATTGGCCATGAATCGACGATGACATTCAGACATGGTAGCACCCAGTCCCTCGGCATCGCCGTTCAGTATCGCGGTCCGAGCAGCCATGACCATCTGTTTGTTTCCCACGCCGAGACAGTCAAGCAACCGTCTTCCCTGCTCAGTATCACTATGGGCGGCCGCTGTGTGAAGCGAGTCAAGTATGCACCGAGTGTCCTTGTCGGCGTTGAGGTCCACCACCACAAAGTGTAGGGACGTAGATTGCTGCTGTATGGCTTCTGAAGGATCGCTGTGTGCTGGAACATCTGCGTTGGCACCACCGACAAGAATATGTTCTGGTGTAAGCGCCAGTTCACCGCTGGGCCCAAACTCCAACAGCACCACCTCTCCGCGGCCATCTTTTCCATTCCCAAACAGAGCGCAGGCCTGGTCCATGCGACCGCACTGAGAGCCAGTGAGCCGCTCGCCGAGGTACGCCATATCCATTTCCTGCAGCGCCGACAGTCCCAGTCCAAAGTGCTGGCCGAGTGCCCGTGCAGTCAGTACGCACATGGCGGCGCTGGACGACCAGCCTTTGCGCACCGGCAAGTCCATGCTGTGTATGTCGATGGTCACTTCAGTGCCGACCATTGGCGACTGTGGCAGTGCAAAGGTTGAGATGATTTGATGTGCGGTGCCTGCCACGTAGCTCCACCAGCCGGCCTGCTTTGCCAACTCCAGCAGTTCACCTGCATCCAGGCGCATGATTGTTGTGGCTCTGCCAGTATCGGCATGCGCGGCAAATGGTCGATTCAGAACCCGCAGGTACAGGTCGGCCCAGCAATGTGGCAGACATTGAACTGTTGGAGAGGTGTGTCCACTCCCATACACACTGCCGTGAATGGCCTGCTGTGTGGGTGCCACGATTGCATAGCCGTGACACTGGTGGTTGTACGCCGCCGCCCAGTCACTGTGTTCCCCGACAATGCACAATCGGCCCGGAACAGCCAGTGAATGGCGGGGTGAGGTGAGCAGTGGCAATAGAGAAGCGCCCAGTGCTTTGTTGAGAGTATCAGTTCCTGCTTGCTGTTCCAGCCAGCCGTGTGACGCACCGGGCACAACCACCAGCTTGCACACCAGGGCGCCCAGCAATCGCGCGTACTCGGCCGCATCCTCCACCGGCACAACCCGGTCAGCATCGCCATGGACCACGGAAACACCCACACGCCAATCGCCGCAAAACTGCCGACGCACTGACGAGGCCACCGCACGCATATCCAAATTGCGACGTCTGTCCAAATCGGCGGCCGTAATAACGTAGTCGCTACTGCAGCCGTCCACATACGCATCCTCGTCACTGCCACTTATGTCATTAATTGCAAACTTGAGTTTTCGCCACAGAAATTGTCCATCACGTGCGAGTGCTTCCCGCTGCTCGGCACTGAAGCGTGCAGTGGGTTCCCGGGCCATGTCACACCGCCCGCTAAGCATCAACACATTCATTGCCGTGCTGCCATTGTTGTCCTTTGTGAGCCACGAAGCTCCATATCTCTCTAACCACATGAGAACTACGCTGGCCGCCTTGGAGTGGCCAACAATTGCGCGCACTGGCCCCAAGTCACTGCAAACAGTTATAATCGATCTTAAATACAAGCTATAGACATCTACAGACATATACACTCATATGCCACTATAACAAATGAAAACGCACCCTTGACGTGAGTACAAGTACTCCATGACGGCGTGCAGATCCTCCATCTCCATGTCATAGTTGCCGTACGACGTCTGGCCACCACTGCGACCACAGCCACGAAAGTCGAACGCGCACACATGCACCCCGACCGCCGTGAGTATGCGCGCCAGTTGCACAATGATGGCGGAGCGACTGCTGCTCAGCAGACCGTGACACACCACCACCACACCAGCGGGATGCAGCAGGGTGAGAGAAGCTGGGTGGACGGTGCCGTGCAGCAGAAAGTGGTGATGCTCGCTGTGCACAGGCGGCGTGGCATTGCTGTGTGGGCGACGCTGTGGTACTGTAAATTCCATATTGGATTGTTTGGGTACGACGTCTGCATGCTGGCCGCACTAGATGTCAGCCGAGCATTCGTACTCAGCTACGCTCCGGCTACTACCCAACGTTCTCTGTGCTTAAACGGTTTTACAGTGGGCACATGGACACGGCTGCCCGTGGAAAGAATTGGTATGTACTGGTGCAATTCGGAATCGGAAGAGTCTGTAGGTGCAATTTAGCCGCGCAATGAACCTGCATGAGCACGGAGTAGAGGAAGTGTGAAATGTACCGGCAAAGAAATTGCCAAACGGCAGTTCATTGTCGTTATCATGTTGCGGGCATTGTGTGTGTGTGTGTGTGTGTGTGCGGTGCTTCCTGCTCTTTCCAAATGATCGTGGCCGTGGACCTTTGCAATGCCGCGTACAACCCGCTTTCAATCTTTACCGCCGTATCTACCGTGCTAGTGAAGCTGCCAATTGGTAAATGCGGCCAATAAACGGCGCTGCTTCCATCATTAGAAATTTTTGGCATTGCTCCCAGGGGAACTTTCGTCAAATTTTCTTTACTTGCGTTGACAGAAAGTAGGGTGTGAAAGCAGTTTTGAGATCAGTTTTGTGCGGTGCAAAGATGTCTGTTTATTGTGCGAGTGATATCAAAACTAACGGTCTGCACGGCTGGTTAGCTTGCTACTGGGACGAGGACGAGACATGTGGACTTGATTGCGATGGTTGACATGTTCACCCTGTTGATGGCCGTAGCGCTTGATCAAAGTGGCTCCATCACTCCACACTCCACAAACAATACAAAGCAGTAGTTTTTGTTTTCCGGGTCTGTGGGTTCGAATTATCAGCCCAGACGAATAAAATATTATCAAGCCTACCTTTGGGAAGTTTGTGTGGCAAGCCAGTTACACGGCGCAGTTTAAGCTCATACACCCTTCTATCCAAATCGGAGCGAGCAATCCGACCAGCAACTCGCGCGAACATGAGATGCCGAGATAGGTCTGGTTTCTTGTCCGGTTCGTCATGAGATATCATCGCTCCCGTGCCTTTTTCTGCAAGTGTGACCTGTGGCACCGGGTGTTTGTCGCTTTCTTCAACGTCGCTTCTGGCAACACTAGTCGGTTTCGCTTGAGTTTAGGCTCATCGCTTGGCAAATCGCAGTCCGAGTACCATTCATCATACATTCTAGTCTTTGCAGTCGCAAAGTAACTCTCTAGCAAACGCTGCACGAACACAATGTGGAACTGCGCCTCTGCAGGAATACGCTCGATGATTTTTTGCATTGTACCTTGACCGACCCTTTTTCCGTAATCTTTCGCCTCGCCCGCGCCAAGAAGCTCCAGAGGCGTGTTTTCAGTCTGCAGGAAGATCTTTATCTCAGTGCAGCCTTTCTCTCTTGGGCAGTCTAGTTTGCCAAACACTGCGCCATCAATTCCTACAATCTCCTGGGGCCACTCGCCGTTTGGTGTGGTCAAGTACGGAATGACTATGTCGCGGTCACAAACTGGCATGAAGTCTCCAAAGTCCACTTTCACTGCGGCCATGTCGACTTGGCAGGCACCGTGTGGTAGATCACATTCGCGAGAAAATCCTTCAATTTTGTACCCCGAAGTCCGCCCAATTGAGAAGCAGCACAAACTGCCGCCGCCAAGAGGGTCTCCATTCTGGTTCCGTCGTTTTTTGGCTGTACGGCGTTTTGCTTGTTTAACCCCTGGTTTCTCGCACCAATGACACCTGCAGCTGCTGAAAACGTATGCCGAAAAGGGACCGTATAATTATTTGGTCGAATGGACGGAGAAAGATCTGCGCCATGCTGCCGAATGGACTGATCTGGTTCAAAGCGGGCGGGCAGTATGAATGACGCGATTGTGGCAGTTCCTAAAAGAGTCAAATGCAGCAGGCAATCCTTTCTAGCAGCGGAAAACGCCGCCTTGGGCTTCCATATATCTTGTACAATTCGGTCAGCCACAATCACGTTGCGATTAGACATAATCTTAAAATCAGGATCGCCGACCAAGACGGCAAAATGTGAGTGAATTAGTGCCGTCGACATGGTACCAGGCTTTTTGCTTGGATACAAATGGTCTAGAGTCGAAAAAGCGTTCAGGAAAAGGTGCAGCTGCCCAACTATTCCAAAAAAATTTGAGTTAGATGAATAATATAGGTTTTTCGTATCAAATATCGTTCGGGTCAGTTCTGTCAACATTGTCTGGAACATGTCAACGCTGATATTTTGACCTCTCACCCGGTTTGCAATAAACATGGCAAACTGGGGCCGGGAATTCAGCAAAATAAACTCCAACCACTTTGGAGGTAGAGGAGCGCCGTCATCGAATCCCAGCGTCTGGAGAGTAACTGGCGGAAAGGAGGAAAATACGTGGCACCAAGGCACCGCGGTGTCGCCCAGAGAGTTTATTTCGGCCTGGGAGAGAAGGTTGGCCACAGAAATGTCGGTGCCCGATAAAACAACAGGCACCGCGACGGCGCGAAGAGTGTTTTGAAGAAAGCGAACCAAGTAAACACCCCCACACGCAGTCGTCGACACCTCATCGATGAAGAAACACAACTTTTTCTTGAGGCTTTTTACCTTTGCCGCGACGACCGCCCGCGAGCATGGAGTTATTGTCAAATTAGATTCTGGGTCAATAATTAGCTGACAACTTGCGATAAGTGGATATTACCGTTGCGTTCAGCGGGGCTGCGTTGGCCAAGTCGGCTAACTTGCCCACCATTCCCCAGATGAAAAGTTCGTGCGCAAGTAGTGTCATCGTATGGAGAGAAATATCGCCAGTATCGCCCAAGATTGCCCGATCCTCGTTAAAGCACATCATCAGGAGTAGAGAGCTGCCCGAATACGCGTGGTATATCTCTTGAATATTTTCCTGATAACAAGGCGCCAACATGTAAATGCACTCAAAGTTTTTGTCCCGCAAAGCCTGGACCAAAGTCAGCGCCATCTGAGTTTTGCCCATTCCGGAGGAGCCTTGGAGATAAATGAAGGGTAACGTTTTGCTGTCTGCAGTGGCGATCTGTTCAATTTTGTCAACAATTGGAGTAACAGCGGCGTGGTGCTTCAGCTGGTTGGCGACGCGCTGGTAGCTATTATATGCAGTGCACGCGGCCGGATCGGCCAAGGTAAGCGCAATCGAGCCCCAGATGGGTGATCTAACAAGGTTGCGCGGCACTGGGCTGAATAAGACTTCGGATATCACATACACACAGAGAGACACACACAACATATAGAGAGGCGCACAGACAGACAGCCACACCACAAAAACATTGAACCATACCTCTATCCTCGGCTGTAGACGGCACAAGAACATATAGAGGTTCAAATTTGCCTTTACCCGCCCTCTTACCATCACAGTTGTCGCCAATTTCATCCACCGGCGTCGCCAAGCGGACTGACTTGCAATACCAGTCCGCCTTGTTCCGCAAGACCATCAGATCATTCGAATCAACATTGGCGAGTTTGTGGGCATTTGTGGCCTTAACTTCCTTGCACAGGTCAGCAACGTCGGCGTTGGGCGGAAGGATCGCGAGAAATGCGGTGGAGGTACGGAAAGGCTTCCCATCGGCGGCCTGGATGAGCGAATACCAAATTTGAAGATAGTCGCTCGACATTTCGTTGAAAGGGTCGGGTGAATCGATTTAGCCGTAGTGTTCAATACGTTGGCCAATGACCGAAGTGCCACTGGGAAAAATCCGCGGCAGAAATTCGCCGACATTCGCGTCTCCGTATTGAGAATAGCTGTCCTGTCGAATGCGCGTAAAACTGCCCCCTTTGAACTCTGGCCGAGCTGGACTTGCGGGGCTGATGCGCTGTTTTACCGGGGTAGGCTGCCACTTTAAGCGCAATGGTAGTAGCAGTGTCCAATTACACAACGCTATAAAATTTTATCAACGAGCAACTGCTGCATTACCACAGCTCTAGTGTGTGCTGTGGGTTTAAGTTGTGACTCAGACGCCCTGCTGGACAGAGTGTGAGTGTCATGGTAGCCAAAACTGTACGAGACAGCATTGGCGTGTGTATACACACGCCACAGTACAACTACACAATATATTGTGTAGTTGTACTGTGACTGTTCAACACGATTGTAATTGCAGACAGCGCCATGGCCGCCCAGCTCTACAAGACCTCCACGGGGCAAATGTTCCACGCTGGCCACATTGGTGAGTTCGTGGTGGTCTCTCTCTGTCGTGTACTCCAACTAGTACTTCTACGTCTCCGCTTCCTTATCCATTTACAATGCATGCACGCAGCCATCGTGACGGTGGGATTGCCGGCGCGCGGCAAGACGTATCTGGCACAAAAGCTGTCGCGCTACCTCCGCTGGCTGGGCGTCCAGACGGCCATATTCAGCGTTGGTGACTACCGGCGGCGTCTCATTGGTCGCAAGCTGTCGCATGATTTCTTCTCCAGCGAGGCGACTGCGGAGCAGCGGCTGCGTGTGGCCGACAGAGCGCTGGATGATGTTGTGCAGTACTTGCAGTCGGCGTCAACATCTACCAGTGGTAGTGGTAGTGTTAACAGTGCCTCATCGTCGACGCCA
The DNA here is from genome assembly GCA_036784855.1 of Aphelidium insulamus. Classification (NCBI taxonomy): domain Eukaryota; kingdom Fungi; phylum Aphelidiomycota; class Aphelidea; family Aphelidiaceae; genus Aphelidium; species Aphelidium insulamus. The sequence continues at coordinate 186,500 of JAZDSV010000013.1, read as the reverse complement.
TCGAGCAATTTATCTGCGACATCCACCGCAGATGATGCAAGTGGCGGCAGTGGTACTCCGCCAACACCCCGACATGGCCAAGTGGCTATTTACGACGCCAGCAACACCGAGGCACCCAGGCGCGCGCACATACACGACCGCCTGCGCCGCGAGGGCATCCAAGTGCTGTTCCTGGAGGCCATTTGCGATCTGGACGCGGTGATCGCAGCGAACATCCGCGCCGTCAAACTGAACAGTCCCGACTACGTGGGTGTGGCGCCCGATGCGGCTGTTGCGGATTTCTTGCAGCGCATCGAGTCCTACCGCCCAACCTATACCTCGCTCTCGCCCGCCAACACCGAGGCCCCATTTATACAGACGCGCAATGTTGGTGAGCGCATCGTGGCCAGCAAGATTCAGGGCTATTTGCAGGTGTGCTGAATGGTATATATCGGTGGCGTGTTATCAACATGTACGTAGACACGCATCGTCTACTATCTAATGAACCTGCACATTATGCCGCGCCGGATATACTTGACTCGGGTGTGTCATACATATGATCTCGTTCATACCTTGTTTTTAACCTCAAGAATGGGGAATCGCTGAATGAGACAGTGTTCCGGTCAGATGCGCCGCTGTCGGCTAGTGGCGAGAACTTTGCCGAGCGTCTCCCGGCATTCCTTCACTCGCTGCGCACCTCACAGCGTGTAACCACTCCATTAAAGGTATTGTTATCTAGCATCTCGGTATTTATTTAAATAAGCTTCCAGGTCTGGACATCGCCACGTCAGCGCTCATTTGATACTGGCAAGGGGTTTGGTTCCTCTTCACTCTACACTGCGACACCAGTGTCAGTGTCACAGCGACCAAGCCTTGTGGAGATCAATCCCGGGGCGGTGGATGGCCTGACGCAGGCCGAAATACAGGTTGGTTACCGCTGGTAGATAATCACTCGTAATCATTGACGTGAAGGAACGCTACCCGCTGGACTATGAGCGCTGGAAGGTGGATCCGTACACTTATCGATATCCGCGCGCCGAGGTACATTAGCTGCTTGCAACTTATTCCATCGGTACAATTTATTGCATAGTCATACCATGATTTGGCGCTGCGCATCGAGGACATTTTGTTGGAGATGGAGCATGAACGCGACGACATTTTGATCATTGCGCATCCGACCGTGCTGCGCTGCATTTACGCCTACCTGCTGGACCGGCCAGAGCAAGACATTCCCACACTGTCCATCCAGGCCAATGTGGTGTATGAACTGGTGCCCGTTGCCTACGGCTGTCGAGAGACTCTCCACTCTGTGGCCACTGAATAGACTTGATGAAGATACCTGTTGTATGTCTACCCATTTTGTAGTCGCCTATTGTGTACTTCGATAGTTTTAAGAGTTTCAGTAATTCACATCACTTGTATATTGACGCTACTTGCGACCAAAGCCGCCAAACCCGGTCGAAGTAGCGGTGGAACTGCCGCCGCCAAATGAGAAGGTGGTGGCAGGCTGCTGTGGGGCCGACATGGCCGATCCACCGCCAAACATTGATTTTGTGGCCGGCGACGAGGTGTCAATAGGACCGGCCCGTTTGCCGCTGGTGGCTGGTGTCGACAACAGTGAGGATGATGCGCCTGTTTGTCCGCCAAACAGTGTTGATGAGGCGGTGGTGCCTGCAGTTGACGACGCGGGCTGCGTCGATCCAAATGAGAATGACGTCGTTGCCGGCTGCTGCGGAGGTTGTGGACCGCCAAACATGTTGCCGCAGGTGGCGGTGGCGGGCTTCGCACCAAACAATGAAGATGATTGCTGGCTGCCAAACATGTTGCCGCTCGTAGCTGTTGCGGTAGTCGACGCCGGTTTCGCACCAAATAGCGAGGTCTGTTGCTGAGTGCCGAACACTCCGCCGCTCTGCGGCTGTGTTTGCGAGGAGGTAGCGCCGCCGCCAAACAATGATGTTGGTTGTGTCTGCTGCTGCTGCTGCTGAGTTGCACTCTGGCCTGATGTGGTAGAAGATGGAGCCGCCAACCGCTTGGCCATGGCATTGAAATCCGCTCGCTGTGCCTCGCTCTTATCCACAATATCACCTAAGAGGTTAGTACCTTATGTATGGCATTATAAGCCTACATACCACCAGCATCTCCCAGCTCTATCGCTGAATCTTGATGGCGCACTGTACGTTTCCACGAGGTAAACACTTCACGCAGTGGCCGAATCTGTTCGTGCAGCGCGGCGTACTTGGCAGTCAGTGCCACAAATGCATCGTAATTGTGTCGCAAGATCTCCAGCAGAGCTTCGGGTCGTTGTTGTTGGGACATGCCAGCTCTGCCGCCCGAATGCTGCTGTGCAAAGTGCTGCAGCTGTGTCTCCAGATCGGCCACAGATGCACACAGCATCTTTAACTGCTCCTCCATCGCCGCAGACAGCTCCCAAAAGTATCGCCACACATAGTCGCCGCGGTGATGGAATGGCCGCTCCGCCACACCCACACTGCCTGGGCCACCTAGCCGCATCATGCCATCAAACAGCCGCTGTGCAATCTCCTCGCCGTCCACTTGCTGTGCCACGTGCGTGCGACAGTGCTGCACCAGAAGTTTGTCGCGCTGCACGACTGCAGTGCACGCGTTCAGGCGCTGCGCGTACGCCGCGATGGCGGTGGCCATCTGTCGCAAAACATCGCGCGTGAACGACACTTCCAGCTGCTCCACCTTGTGGCTGTGCTCGTACACCAGCGTACTACATTAATTTATATATATATATATATATATATATATATTGCCAGAAGTAGAGATATACAATAAGAACGAACTTTAACTGCTCAAGCTGCTTCTGGGCATCGGCGGGCAAGTCGTTGAACTTTGTGGATGGCTGCAGGCGAGATGCAGATGGCGCTGTGGCTGCTGAAGGTTGCGTCGTCGATGCCGTAGTGTTGCCAAACAGACCAAGAGGCTTGGGCTGCTGTTGTGGCTGAGAGGTGGTGGCTGTGCCGCCAAATGAAAAGGCCGGCTTTGGCTGCGAGGGTGCCGCTGCGCCAAATGAAAAGGCTGACTGCTGTGCCTGTGGTTGGCCAGCTGCAGAAGACTGCAGACCAAATGACGTTCCCGGCTTCTGTGCAACTGTCGAGCCAAACAGGCTGCCGCTTGGCTGGGCGGCGGGCGCTGCGAATGAAAAGGCCATTGAAATGAATGAAATGTATTGTTAAATTTCAATTTTGCCCTTTCACTTGCTTCAACGGTACTACCAGCGCTCGTGATTTAATATGGCAATGTCCAATCGGGAGCGTATATGTTGTGTAACGCTTGCGTCACAAAGTAAGAACTCTTGTTACGTTTTTCTCCCAAGTTACGTTTTCACTCCCAAGTTTATGACATTAGATATGATGCTCACTATATATGCCGTCATGCTGGCGCTGATGTCAGTAAGCACATGGGCGTACGAATCTCATGGTTCAGACTCTTTGCTGAAAGGTAAAGACGCCAAGACCCGAAACTTCAACATACAGTATCATGGTGGCAAACTGCTCACCGGTGACGTAAAGGTGTTTGTCATTTTCTACGGCAATCAGTGGGGGGAAAATCTACCTGATCACTATGTGCGACAGGAAGTACTCCGTTTCATAAACAATTTGTCGTATTCCAAGTAAGTTAGTGTTTTGGCCCCAGTGTCCAAGTGTTTCTTCGGTTCTGACAGCTCTATTAGGTGGTATAACACAGTTCGCCAATACAGTGTGCCTGGAAAGAAGGGGAAAATTGGACATATTAAGGTGCAAAAACATATCTACGTTAAAACGCCGCGGAAGGCGACCTTCAATTCATTACTGGCCGGAAAGCTCGTGGTAAATGTCTTTAAGAAAGAAATCTACACATTGTCGAGAACGCTGTTTACCTGATCATTGCTGATAAAACGGTCGAGAGATAGGGTAGAGCAATCAGCGGCTTTCATGCACATAAGCGTCCCTATCGAAGCAGACGGGCCGAGATCTTGTTTGCTGCCGTATATTTACCGATACGTGCCGAGTGAAGTTATGTAACGCGGCATATTTAAACTTGACGCCTTTATTACAGCCCCAAGACAGATCTTTGGTGCAATGCTTAGTTCGTATAGCACATGAATTGGTATGCTTCTGTAACTGGTTTTATTGGCATTAATAACATGACTGTGGACGATAGATCGAGACAATTACAAATCCGGTTTCTCGCGGCTGGAAGACAAATCCTCAGACTCGTGGCAAGACTAAAATCCCTTCCATGGAAGTTGCCGATATATGCGGTATTCAATACAATCATCAGTTATCTTTTTCTTAACGCTTCTTAGAGACTTCATTCTCCGGCATGAACACCGTTAATGGCGTTTCATACAATTTCGAATTTTCTGACCGCAAGAGCGGCAGTCACAGATACGCGATTCAAGACGTGTGGGATCGCAAAAAGAAGAAATGCGTTGGAATGTTTACGACAACGGGGTAGCTGTGAAGCCAAAACGAAAAGCCCACATCTGTGTAATATAGATCTCGCTGATAAATATATTATTTAAATGACTTTATGCTATTTAATGACCTTGATGGATAATAACGGTTCAAAGTCAAGCATATTTGTGTAACCAATTTTGGGGCAGAGCCAATCCAACTCGTTTCAATCTTGCTTTTTTCAACGTCAGACTTGCTAAGCGCCATGCGATTGCTAGTGCTCGCCAGGCTACTGATCAATTTGGGCATTGCTTGCTGTGCAACAGCCAATGTGGAACTGGTTGGAGTTGAAGAAGATGCCAACTCAACTAGTCAATTTCCGTCTATCTCGCCTTTGGCTGACAATCTAATTGCAAAGCCGAAAATCGCTTACTTCGGCGGACACGTGCTTACGGGTAATGTCAAGGCGCATCTGGTTTTTTACGGAGACAAGTGGGGAAAGGGATTGTCGCATGACACTATTGTCAACAGCGTCACTCGTTTTCTCGACAACCTCTCCAAAACCAAGTGAGTGTAGCTAGAATGTGACAAATGGTTGGAAATGTCTAACATTGTCTTCAAAGATGGTACGGCGCCACACGTTCGTACTTTGAACCACGTAGAGGTGGCAAGAAGACCCACGTGTATGGCCATGTTTCCGTGGGACATATAAAGACACTGAAGGAGAAGATATTCGGGAAAAAGTACAATTCTAAGTTTACGTTGCAAGTGCTAAATTATGTATTCCAACACCGCTGGCTGCCGGTGGATGAAAATGCTGTGTACTTTGTGATCACTGATTCGGAATATAATTCCAAAGGCAGCGGATTTTGTGCTCATCACACTCATGGTGAATTGGTGGGAAAGAAGAAGGGCGGGAGAAAGAGTGGCAAGAAGAAAAAGAGCAACAAACGAGAAAAAGTAACAAAAGTTGCATATGCAATTGTATTTGGCGGCTCCAAGCGGTACTTTAGTCTACCATATAATGCAGCAATATTGTCAGTTAACTAATAATCTAGTTGCAAGCTGCAACACGCAAAATCGCCAGTTTTAGATGGAATGTTATCGAGCGTGGCACATGAACTGGCAAGAGTCTACAGTAGCTAGCAGAATGTTTTTAATTATTTGTAGACTGAAATGGTTACAAATCCTTACGGTGATGGTTGGCATTCGCCGCATGATCCTGGATTGGAGAATGCAGATTTGTGTGGTAATATGAGCATGGCTCATTCATTATTCTCATATAATTTAAATGTGTAGCAACAAGTTATTCCAACCGCAAGGGAGCAATAGGAAACAGACACAATGTCGAATTTAAAGTTGGCGGCAAATCCTACTCCTATCTTATTCAAGACAATTGGGACTATCGCAGGAGGAAGTGTGTAAATCGGTAGCGAATCTAATGCGAGCACTAAGCGGCAATTAATAGACTTGTACTGGACGTGACTGTTGATTATGGGAACCGCAGCTGGTCCGTCGCCATGGTCAAAAAAATGGAACATTAAACGAGTTGCCGAGCAACCGTTCAAATTAGTTATATCCGCTACATACATAGATGAGCGGCGCGGACCAGCCGGTGCGGCTACTGGAAGGCGTGCCCTACTACGCCAATGTTACGGCCATGATGAACGTGACGGTCGTGCAGCAGCGATTCGGAGGCGGTGGTGGCGGTAGCGGCGGTAGCGGCAACAGTGGCAACGGTAACACAACTTCTTCGTCGCCATCCACGATTCTGCAGCTCACGGTCCAATTTGACCCAACGGCATCGGCTGGCTGCACCGGCTCCGGCGACAGTGGATGCGGGGTGACCTACGGCGGCCTGTTGCCCAATTTCAACTCGAGTATTACCGCGTCCATGAACCAGCTGCAGATACCGTTCATTCTGACACGCGCCAACGTGCACCGCAATGACACGGCCACATTTCTAATCTGGGCCGTGAACTCGCGCAACGCCTCCCAACAGCTCCGGGTGGGCCGTGTGCAGTTCCTGCTGGAGCGTACGTTCACTGTGCGGTATTTATCATTTGTCTGCTTCTCACTGTCACACTTGTATTAAGCCGCGTGCGCCTCGTGGGACATTAGTCCGTGTGCCACGACCACAACCACAATCACGCAGCAACAATGGGTGGCGCAGATGACGCTTCCAGGCGCCGATACACCGCTGGCACTGTCGACCCCGGTGGCTAATGTATTGGTGGTGCCACTGCTGGATGCACTGTCGGACAACTGGCCGCCAACTTTGGCTGATTACAACAACTGGCGCTCTGCACTGTCGCAGACCTGGGCCGTGGGTGTCGGCAGTATGTAGACACCATGTGAGGACGTTACTTTAACACGAATATTTATACCTGTACACAGACAACTCTTCGTGCAATGCTGCCATGACGGAGCAGCGCGTTAATGGGTCCGCTCTGCTGGTGCCCGCCAAGTCTTCCGCTTCCTCGGTGGCCGTTCGTCTGCGGCGAACAGGTAGTTCCTTGTTGTATCTAGATACCACTACTATGTACATATATTAATATGCACGTAGACACGGCAAGCACGGCGTACAAGTGCAGCCGGGTGCGTGTGTTGGCGTATGACGGCTCTGCGGCCAGCAATGCCAACAGCACGACGTGCAGGTCCGTGTCACTCACGGAACAAGCGGGCGGCTGCACGGCATACACCACAAACACTTTGTCTGCCGCGCCCACCACCACTACTCTCTCGGCCAATGCGCCATCCTCTGCCGCCGACTCAATGTCGTCACTGCCGCTGTCTGGACTGCCACTGGTCGCGGCGCTGTGCGGCTCCCTGGTCTTCCTCATCGTGGCCGCGTGCCTCATTAGCTGCGGTGTGCAGCACATGCGCCGCCGCGAGCGCCAACACAAGGTCAAACTGGCGGCCAGCTCGTCGGGCAATCTGCGCACGGGTGGCGCCAGTCCAAACAGTCGCAGCATGTCACCGCTGGACGTGCAGCCGCTGCCGGCCACATCGGCTGCAGCACACAGCGGCCACAGTAGCAGCAGCCGGTACAACATGGCCGAGAGCGGCAACGCGCCACTGACACACTCGGCGGGCAACAGCCGCACGGGGACCGCGCACAGCGCCACCCACAAATCACCCACGGCCACCGCCAGCAAGCCCAAACAGCTGCAGCGCGCCAAGTCTCTGTCACGCTCCCGCGCCGCCATCAACCAGCAGCAGCCGGCCGACAGTAGTAGCAGTGGCGACAATCTGGGCAGTCTGCGCGCGCTGGCTGTCACTCCGCTGCCACAGGACGCCACCACGGCCGGGCGCGCCGCCATCGTGCTGGAGCGCGCCAAGTTCAGCCAGGGCAATTTGGCCGCCAGCGGGGTGTCGGTGTTGGGCACGGGTGCCGGCACTGGCGCTGGCAACGTGTACCACCCGCAGCTCAACACCAGCGACCCGACGGTGCAGCTGGATGACAGTCCGCTCCGGCCAGCCGCCACCGAGACACTGGACGGCCCGGTAGTGCCGCGTCCCGTCTACGCTGCCGACGACGGCCGCCTGGTGGAGACGATGGACTGACACAAGGCGCACACTAGCGTTTACATATAGAACTTTGTTGCATGTGCGGTGTCCGTGGCTGTCTGTGTGGGTGTGTCTGTGTGGGTGTGTCTGTGTGGGGGTGTGTGTATGGGTGTGGGGGTGTCTGTACGGGTGTCTGTGTGGGGGTGTCTGTATGGGTGTGGGGGTGTCTGTACGGGTGTCTGTGGGGGTGTGTCTGTGCCTGGGCGTCTCTGTGGAGTGCATAACGCTTCCCCCGGGGAGCACTGACACAGTAGTGACAGTCGCCATGGCCGCCACGTATCTGATCGCCTTCAACGCGCTGCAGACCGTGGCATGGCTGGCGGTGCTCTGGCGCTGCATCCAGACCGCCATGCAGGAGTCGGCCTGCTCGCCATCTCACGGTGAGTGTGCCTGCTGCCGCCTTGACCTCCTTGCCTCACACACACGCACACACGCGCACAGTGAATGCGTGTCTGGCAGCGGCATTCCGCTCCACCGCGCCCGGCCTGCTGCCCGCTGTGCAGAGCATTGCCATCCTGGAGGTGGGTCCTGCATATCAAGTCACCCAGCTTCATACACTTCACAGCCCACAGGTGCTGCACGCCGCGCTGGGATGGGTGCGCGCCCCCGTGGCCACCACACTGATGCAGGTGCTGTCGCGACTCTTTGTCTGCTACTACACACTGCCGCGAGCGCTGGCCGTGAATAGCATTGGTGCCAGTGGTGGCGCCACCAACGCCGTGCACCTGGTCTACGCATGCATGGTGCTGGCATGGTGCATCACCGAGATGGTGCGCTACAGTTTCTACGCGCTGCAACTGGTGCACAAGGAGAGCGCTCAGAGCCGCGGCCTTGTTGCCGCCACGCTGCGCTCCCTCACCTGGTGTCGGTATGCTGTTCATATATATATATATATATATATATATAATATATATGTATACATGTATATACATATATATATCACCTACATAATTATATATATGTAGGTACTCGCTGTTTTATGTGCTGTACCCACTGGGGGCGGGGAGCGAGGCGATTCTGACGTGGCTGGCTACACTGGGCAGCAAGAAGCATAGCGCCGCCACAACCACCGAGCACTATGCAGTCTGGGCCGTGCTTCTCACCTATCCCCCGGGTAAGTGTGTGTGTGAGAGTGTGTGTGTTATCTTGTATAATTACATATCGCTGATATGCAACCCAGGGTTCTACCTGCTGTACACGTACATGATCAAGCAGCGGCGGCGCTACGTGGCCGGTGAAGGCGGCGGAATGAGCCAAGACAAGGACAAGAAGAAGAAGAAGAAGAACTGAATACTTGTGCAAGTGCACTGGCTGACAGATAATGTATCTGCAATATCTACGCGCGCTCTCATGATCAAAATAACAATGGAATGTATTGAAGTGAGACAATGGCAGCACAGTCATACTTGCTGCGGCCCCTTCTCGCAGCAACTTACTTCCGCAATTGCCGTCCCACTGCCAGCCTGATTGTGAACTGAAGGTGAGCCACCATTGCGACGACCAAGCACTCCCAGCAGGTTTGGATTCAAGAGCTGCGACACACAATTGAATACTGCATCCACGCGTACAGGTTTACAGACTTACCACAAAGCTGGCGACCAGTGCAGCGGCCCAGAAGCAGCACTCGACAAATGCGACAGAATTTTGATACGCCAACAAGGCGTACAAGGCGCCCAGCAGTCCGTACGGCAAGCAGGAGAAGAAGATCAAGTAGCTGCAGATGCCGGACCAGCCGCCAACATCCTCGCCGCGCTGCAGCCGCTCATAGTTGTACTGAGCCTGTGAGCCGGCCATCAGCGCGATACACGCTGGCACCAACTCCAGTCCGGCGCGTTCCAGTGACGCGCCGAAACTTGTCACACGGACCATCATCACAAGAACGAGACTGCCGGCCCACATTAGATCGTCCATGGTGAAGCCGGGCAGCGCGACACCGTTCTGCACATCCGCCACACCTTGCACAACATTATTAACACCGCGTAATATATAGATGACTGTACTGGAACGTACGCTGTGCAGCCAAGATGCCCGCCGCAACGGGAGCCAGCCACGCCACGAACCCGAACTGAAAATCGAGCGCCAGCGAAACCACGCCAAGAAGCATGGCGTAGACAGGCACCGCGGACGCGACAGCACTCGTGGACCCCTGTTTATGGTTCTGCAGCAGTTGCGGCACGAGCATCACGGCCACCAGTACGTGCGGGAACGGCAGGAACGCCACCTCGGTCAGCATGGTGGCCATTTTTGGCTACCTGTGGCGTGCGGTGGTACTCACACTTTTAATTGGCAGCGTGTGGCGCAGTGTGGCGCAGTGTGGCAGCTTATGTAAGCCACAGCATTGTCATTGAAATGTAATGAAATTGATCGTTCAGTTAATGAGATAATCTATGTCTTCTTGCCTTGTGATCATTGCAAGTATTGTGTGTGTCTCTGATGCCGGTGTATGGTGTGTGGCAACAAGGTTATCATCACACGTAATATGCCGTGCCATCTGACATTAAGTGGAATTGCCAAGCACTGTACTGTGTTGCGATTCTTTAACAATTCTTTGGATACTATAGATAGTTATTAACGGAGCATTGCACAATGTTACTAGAATATATGTACAGATTATCAAGGAATCCCAAGAGCACACACCGCTATAGACATTAATAGAGAGCAGAAAGACACAGAGAGACAGAGAAACAGAGAGAAAGGAAGACAGAAAGACACACAGAGAGAGAGAGAGAGAGACAGAGAGAGACAGAGAGAGCGAACAAACACTACATATGGGCAAGCGGAAATCGGCGCGCAAAGTCGTCGTGCGCCGCCGCGAGAAGCTCTCGGCACAGTTCACCTGCGTCTTTTGCAACCACGAAAAGTCCATCGAGTGTCGCCTGTAAGTGTATGGGTGTGCCTGGTGTACTGCGCCTGTATACGTGTGCCTGGTTGTGCTGTGGATGCATACGTGCCCTACTCACTCAATATCACAGAGACCGCGAGCACAAGGTCGGGTCGCTGTCGTGCCGGGTGTGCGGTGTGTCGTGGCAGACTGCTATCCACAGTAGGTGCCGGCGGACTGTCAAGTGTATCTCTACTCATGCCCATGCCGGGCAGACCTCAGCGAGCCGGTGGACGTGTTTAGCGACTGGATAGACGCGTGCGAGCATCAACAGCAGCAGCAGGCGCGGCGGCCACGCTCTGATGGAGCAGATGGTGGCGCGGGTGGCGGCGGTGCTAATGGTGGTGGTGGTGGTGCCAGTAGAGGGCAGCGACAGCACCGTGCCGTCGACAGGGAAGAGTCAGCGTCGCCGCCACCGCCGCCTCTTAGTGTCTCCTCACGGCGGCCAAATGCCGGCAAGGACCGCGGCGATGACCGGGACGAGGATTTGGACAATGATATTGGAGAGAATGTGTTTGGCAGCGATACTGATGATGACGACGACGAGAATGACAGCGAGGGCGCCGAAAATGAGGATGATCGGCGGTTTGTGGTGCCAGACAGCGCGGTGGACGGCGGTGCGCAAGATGACGACAATTCTGGCAGCGATGACGAGGATGACGACGATGTCGCTGTTGGCAAGCGACGGCGCCTGGTCCAGACAGCTGTCGGTGGCGCGGACAAGAAACAGCCTGCAGCAGCGACTTCGACTGATCTCGCCGCCCTGTTTGACGATGCCGACTAGATCAGATGTCTTGGGTGTTGCAATATGCATATCTATGTACAGACAGGTTCCCTCAAGTCTGTCAGGCGGGATGGCGGGCGGCTGCTTGACGGAATGCGGTGTTGTTCATATTGGTGTTGTTGCGCAGCGCCGTCACCTTGGTGGCCGCCTTGTTCATTGCCGCCAGAGCTTGTGTCATGCAGTCGGCCGCTGTAATTAGTTCAGCGTCCTCCGTTTCCTGTATGTGTACAATTGTTGAACTATGAGTACATATATACACTATGCACACAATACACACAGTGAGCAGAGCGTCTGCGAGATCAGAGCGGCCGTCGAAGCGAGTCACAAACGAGGACAGTTCACGTAGGACGGCGGGGTGAGCTTGCACGGCACCGCTGTTCACATCGCGCATATAGTCGCGCATGGCATTCAACCGCTGCTGGAGTTGCTGCACAGCGCCCAGATGAGACCTGAGTTGGGCGGCCAGCTGTGTCTGCTGCGCTGCCGAGTCCTTGTCGCCATTGCTGCTGTTGGACGCCTACATGTGTTTTGTATTGTGGCTTCAACAATATTGCAGCGATATGCACATGCAATACAATAAACGTAACAGGCACTCCATGAAGCATATATATGTTATGTCACGTACATCCTGCACGGCCACGCGCTCAGCATCCGTGGTGACCACGGTAAAGTCGGTGGTAGAGACTTGAGGACCATACAGCTCCCCCACATATAGTCTGACAGGCAGAGTATCACCACTGATGTTGACATCATCAAACTCTAGCCGGCAAAAGTGGCTGGCGGTGAACGTCGTGGACGCTGCCGCAGCCGTGGACATGGCTTCCTGAAGTACGGCGCGGTGCAAGTCGGTCCAATGCTGCTGCTGCTGCTGCTGTTCAACCATCGCCGCCGGCACTGCACCACGCCAACTATACCAGCCGGCGATATGGAGATGCGGCAGGACCTGGCGGACTATGTGCACAAAAATAAGCATCGCTACTCATCCACAACACCATCACCTACACAAGACCCACTGCGCGCGCATAGAGTCCACCGTGGAGGCGGCAGTGGCGCTAAATGGCAGTTCAAACGCCGTCACAATCTCCACTGCGTCATCGTCCGCGGTGCGTCGGCCCAGCAGCACGCCCATGCAAACGTGAGAGCCAGCTAAACGCGTCCGTGTCACGTGGTCCCCAACTTGTACGAGTGCCAGCGGGTGCAGACGGCATTGTGTCGCCGCCGCGGTCATTGCGTTCTCGATTTCTCAGAACACAGGTTGCCCTTTGGAGTGTATTAACTTAATACACGGTGCTTTAACGCATTCCACGTATATATATACTATTATATGCAAGTATGTATGAATGCTTACAAATACAGTGCAGCACGTATATTAGCGTATAAACTTCAGTGTATTAACTTAATACACTGAGTAAAGTGTATATATACAAATACACATATACAAATACAAATATATGTACATATATACTATTATATGCAAGTATGTATGAATGCTTACAAATACAGTGCAGCACGTATATTGGTGTCATTGAGGTGCCAGCTCCATGCGCCACGCACTCCGGTCTTCCAACTTGACACGCCCATCCCGCCGATAATAGTCGGGGACCTGAGATGTTATCCCATGAATAAATATACGCTTATATGTATTAATATATATATATATATATATATAATATAAATTGGCTTACAGTATCAGTGACGGTGAAGCCAAGCTTCTCGTAGAATGCGCGCGCGTCGGTGTTCAGCACGCTGACATGCAAGTAGACTTTGCGTGGCGCGGCATTCTCGGCGGCGTCCCCACCATTTGCAGTGCTACCAGCAGCAGCGATGGTGCTGTCTCTGAGTACCCCGACATCCACAAGCATCTTGCGCGCTGCAATATGCACGGTTAACCGGGATTACACACGTATGTTGGCATCCAGCATTCACACACACCCAGGCCCAGCCGACGGTACGGCGCCAACACACCCACGGCCAGCACGTGCACCGCGCCATCATCCTCCACCCGGCAGCAGCAGCACCCAACCACCACGTCGTTAAAGTATCCCAGTCGGCACAGTGTGTCGCCGCTCTTGACCGCGTCGTCAAAGAAGCGGCGGCCGTAGCGCACGGGGAACAGGGTGGCGCACAGCAGACGCAGCTGGTTCACATTGTTGGCGGTGACGGGTCCCACGAACAGGCGGTACTGTGGAACGCGCGCTGCTTTGGCCGGCTGTGCCGGTTGTTCCGCAGATGCGGTGGCCGTGGTGTCGCTGGTCATTGATTAAATTGATGTAGACTATTTTAATCCACTAATACTATTATACTTCCACTCCCGAAATAACTGGACTCTGACCGACGTAGACAGACAGTACACAGAAAATATGTATATGTTCAATGCTATATTTATCAGTATTGTAATAGGTGATGTGGATGGCATTAAGTTGCCTATTCAATATCCAGTGAATTGTCCATTGGGTTGACCAGTGTTGTAGAGACACATGGCCTTCTGCGGTCCTTGTAGCTGTACCTTGCTCCCGGCAGTAAACACGCCAAACTTAAACGTGTTCGCCATCAGCACAAACATGAGTATGGCGTATGGGACACCGATCCATAGCATATTGCGCAACAATGTCGTGCCAATAATAGCTACCACAAATTCTGTAAATAACAGCCCCAAATTGCGAAGAATATTCTTTCCCGTGAGCTGGTGCACCCGAGTCTGTTCCTCCACAATGAGCGTCGAGTTCTGTACCACCACGCCGGTGGAATTCTTGCTGATTTCTGCAACAGGCGCAGTTGAATTGTGTGAATCGGCGGTAGAGTTACTCGCATTAGCGGTAGAGTTTTGCGCGCTGACAGTGGCATTCTGCGCAGCATCGTGCAGCATCGACTTCATAGTAACTGCAAAGTCTCCCGTGCGACCACACTGCCGGTATGAGGCCTCATCAAAACACTGCTGCATCGTGGTGCAGTTGGCCTTTTCGACACACGTGGCAAAGGGGTCAAAGTCCGGCGATCCCAAACGGCAAGTGCGCAGCAAGAATACGGCGTTCTCACTGCCATTCTTGCCTGGAGCTGTATCGAAGCCGCACTGGTTGAGCTTGGTGCTTGTGGCGTCGCATTTGCCCACGCACGCCGTAAATGTGGTATTCCACAGTATGTTCATCGCGGTAATGAATTCTTGCTTGTTCGCCGAACCATCACCTGCACAATTAATGTCACGCGTAGTGCTTTCAATATATTTTACCGTCAGAGTCGGCCAGCTCGGGCACGTTTCCCACCAAAACCTTGTCCGTCTTGTTGTTTTCCGAGTACGGGCGATCAAAGTAGCGCGCCGATTCTTTGCGGCTCACGCGGCCATTCTTGTTGGTGTCCATGGCGTCGAATACGGCACCGAAATCGGGGATCGCGTGCGGATCATCGGCGAACTCGGCTGCCAGTGTGGTGGCGCGTTCAGGGCCAGTCTTGTCGGTGCAGCGCGAAGATGCCGTCACGGCACTGGGAGGTGGTTGCGCAGGTGCCGACGCGTATGCCACGGACACAATGGCGCACTGTAGCAGCACGGAGGCGCTGAGCACACGTCCAAACATTGCGCTTTGCTGATGTGCAGAGTTGTCACTGCGCCACCAAAAATTAGCTTATTATATATCGCTTTAAAAGAAATGTGGCGCTTGTTTCTGGAAGCCGGTTAAGGTTGATTTCGACTTCAGCCACGCCACCCGTGATTCACGGCCGTCTCATTAAGCAAAGAAATTCATCACTAAAGTTGCTTACTTCTGTTTCGAAGGTTGCATTTTCTTTCACACCACGCCACTGCAAATATCGAATTATGGATACATTAATTACATTATACACGTGTAATATAGCCTATAGCAGGTTCTGGAGTGTGTCTTGCAGTTCCTGAACCGCCTCAAACACCATGTGGCAAGAAGTTACACCTTTTCTTGGAACTGCACAGTCTATGGCAAGATAGTTTACAACGAATGCTGGACTCATTTTAAAAACGCGATACGGTTGTTAACAAAAAGCAATTCACAACGACGACAAAAGCGATGTCTATGCCTTTCTATATTCTAGGGTCGCTGACCAAAATCGTAAAGCAGGCATAGCGCCTTTTGCGGCCCTTGCAGCTGTACCTTGCTCCCGGCAGTGGATAGGCCCATATCAAAAGTGGCCAGGGCGACAAAGAACATTATAATCAAGAACGGAATCTCTAACAGTGGAAAGCCTTTCAGTTCCTGAGACACAGCTCCGACAATTCCTAATTCCAAGAGTACAAGGAAAACGTTTCGAATGAACCCACGCTGCATATGCTTGTGCACCCGGGTCTGTTCCTCCACGATAAGTGTCGAATTCTGCACCACCACCACGGCGGTAGAATTGTTGTTATTGTGTTCCGCAACAGGTGCAGTTGCATTGTGTGATTTAACGGTAGAATTGTGACCACTTTCGGTGATGTTTGCAGTGCTGTTTGCATTGTGTGCACCATTGTACACCATAGACTTCACCGTGATGGGAAAGTCTCCCGTGCGGCCACACTGGCGCTTTGCAGCCTCATCAAAACACTGCTGCATTGTGGTGCAGTCGGCCTTTTCGACGCACGTGGCAAACGGGTCAAAGTCCGGCGAGCCCAGTCGGCAGGTGCGTAGCAAGAATACAGCGTTCTCGCTACTGCCATTCTTGCCTGGAATGGTCTCGAAGCCGCACTGGTTGAGCTTGGTGTTTGTAGCGTCGCATTTGCCCACGCACGCCGTAAACGTCGTATTCCACAATATCTTCATGGCAACAACGAATTCTTTCTTGCTCGCAGAGCCGTCACCTATACAAGTGAAAATCGTACATCGTCTGAATTTATACATATTTTGACAGATACAAGATCTATATCCAGTTCCATAAGATTAGTATTCACGTACCGTCAGCGTCAGCCAGCTCGGGCACGTTTCCCACAAGAACCTTGTCCGTCTTGTTGTTCTCCGTGTATGGGCGATCAAAGTAGCGCGCCGATTCTTTGCGGCTCACGCGGCCATTCTTGTTGGTGTCCATGGCGTCGAATGCGGCACCGAAATCGGGGACCGCATGCGGATCGTCGGCGAACTCGGCTGCCAGTGTGGTGGCGCGTTCAGGGCCTGTCTTGTCGGTACAGCGCGAAGATGCCGTCACGGCACTGGGAGGTGGTTGCGCAGGTGCCGACGCGTATGCCACGGACACAATGGCGCACCGTAGCAGCACGGAGGCGCTTAGCATACGCCCAAATGCCGCGTAAAGCATTTTGCAGCTGTTGCCAGTGTGCCTTAACCTTAGCTGTTTCCCCTACATAACTCTTTAAAAATCACTGAGCATAAATTGTTGATGGAACGCCTGTTTATGAGGCTGTGTTCACGCCGACTTTAGACATTCGATGTTTTTAAGCGCGTTTCGGCTTGCTTGACGATGACCGAGTGCGGCGTGGCGACGAACGTGTCTTGCGGCGTGGTGTGGCCGAGTCATCCTTTTCGCTGTCCTCCCCATCCACCGACGATTCCGACACCGACTTCTCGCCGCCACTGTTCTTGCCGTCGTCATTGGTGAAGGTGGCATGAGTGGTCACGGCGTGCGGGGCCAGGAACGTCCGCGACACCCACTTGAGGATCTCGTCGAGCACAATCACCGGCGCACTAATCCACAGCACGCCCTTCCACTCGGCCATCGTAAGCGAAGTGATGGCAAACAGCTTGGTGAAGAAGGGCACGTATAAGATCATGAAGTGCAGTGCCATTGACAGCACCACCGCCACAATCAGGTACATGTTTTTCCACGGCGGCAGTGTCACAATCGATTCATTCTCCGAAAGGCTGTAAAGAATGTTAACATAAATTGTTATGTATCTCATTATTTTTGTACCTGTTGAGCGCATTCAGCATCTCGATGACTACCAGGATGGATAGGGACATGGTGCTTGCCTTGGTCATCATGATGCTGCCAGCGCCAAACAGTTGGTCGCAGCTGTACTGGCCAATGTACGAGTACTTGGTGGAGCACGAGTGAAAGTTGGCCAACTGCTGGTAGGACAGGTGCGGCCCGTCCTCAAAGTACATGAACCACCACGCGTAGCCAAACACCGTGGCAGCGCCCACATACATTCCAATAATCATGTAGCGCACAAACAGCCAGCGCCCGACGATGGGTTCGGTGGACTTGCGTGGCGGCAAGCGCATGATGTCGTGGTCGGGCGGGTTGAACCCGAGGGCCGTGGCCGGCAGTCCGTCCGTGACCAGGTTGACCCACAGCAACTGCACGGGAATCAACGCCTCGGGCAGTCCCAGCAGTGCCGTCAGGAAAATGCTGACCACTTCGCCAATGTTGGAACTGATCAGGTAGCGGATGAACTGCTTGGTGTTGCTGTATATGCTACGGCCCTCTTCAACAGCTGCAACAATGCTGGAAAAATTGTCGTCGGCGAGAACCATGTCCGCAGCAAGCTTGGCCACATCCGTCCCTGTTCCCATCGCCACGCCAATGTCAGCCTTTTTCAGAGCCGGCGCATCGTTCACTCCGTCGCCAGTCTGTAAATTAAAGGCTACAAAATCGACATCAAACAAAAATACTGACCATGGCCACCACAAAACCGCAGCTCTGCAGCAGATCCACCAGCTCCGACTTGTGAGTGGGCTCAGTGCGACTGAACAAGTTGGCTCGCAGCACCGCTTCCCGCTTGTCTGCCTTGGACAAATCGTCCCACTCGCGCCCCGTATAGCTCTTGCCCGTCAGGTCTTCATCGTCGCCAAAAACACCAATCTGACGGCATATGCTCTCGGCCGTGTTCTTGTTGTCGCCCGTGATGACAATGACACGGATACCGGCATTGCGGCAAGTGTCAATGGCGCCACGCACTTCCGGCCTGGGCGGGTCTTCCATCCCCACCAAGCCGACAAACGTCATCTTGCTCTCGTATGTTTCATACTTGGCCGGATCAGACAGATCGTAGTCGGCAAATGCACCTGGGGAGTCGACAGTGGCCAGTGCCAGACAACGCAGTGTCTTGGTGGTGCCGTAGTTGTGCATCACTGTCCCGAGACGGGCGCGGATTGCGCTGTTCAGCGGTGCAGTCTGGCCATCGGCACAGCGGACGTGCGTGCATCGCTCCAGAATAGATTCCGGAGCACCCTTTACATAAAAGCACAGCTGTTGCTGCTGCTTGTCAGCGGCAGCCTTGCGGCCCTTTGCCGGCGTCTTTGCAGCTGGCGAAGAAACCTTTTCGGCAAATACAGACATTGACTTGCGGTCGCGCGAGAACTCGAGGGTGGCCAGTTTGTTGTACTGTTGCTCAATGTGCTCGTTGCATGCTTCCACACGCTCTGCGGGCGACAGTGCTGCCAGGCCCTGGTTGAATGCCGAGTCATCCGTCTTAAGCTTCTCCACCAGCACTCGCAGTGCCGCTTCGGTGGGCTCACCCACTCGCGTGTAAACCCCGGTTTTCTAAAATGAAGTCAGAATTTAATATCTTACTACCATGAAATGATACCTCGTTAAAGTCCACCGAGGCATCATTGCAGAGAGAGCAAATGTGCGCCACCTCGTTCAGAACGGCATTCTTGGCTAGCTGCTCACTGCCAACACTGAGAATGCTGCTAAAAAAACTTTCATCGTGTCGAACGCTCTTGACATCGCCCTCCGGTGCATAGCTGGTGCCCGACAGCGCAAATTCTTGCACATTGCCCTTGTCGTCATCAACGATAACGATGCGTGAAGCCGACATCTGGTTGGTGGTCAGCGTTCCAGTCTTGTCAGAGCAGATGACGGATGTGCAGCCAAGAGTCTCCACCGAGGGCAGCGAGCGCACGATTGCATTTTTTTTGGCCATCTTCTTGGTACCGAGTGCGAGACATGTGGTGATCACAACAGCGAGACCCTCAGGAATGGCAGCAACAGCAAGAGCCACGGCAATCTTGAAGTAGTATACTGCACCCTGCAGCCAGTTCTTGTGGCTCGGGTCCGAAAAGTGGCGAATGTTGATGGCCCACACCAGAATACAAATGACGGTTATCACCTTGGCCAGACTGTCACCAAAGTCGTCCAGTTTCTTCTTCAACGGCGTCTTTTCCGCAATCTGACTGGTGATACTCTTGTGTATGTCTCCGATGGCGGTGTTGGATCCTGTGCCGACGACGACCGCGCGCGCCTTGCCTGTGGATATGGTAGTTCCCTGCGGTCATCAATGATATTTAACAAATAATGTATGGCATTTGCATACACTAAAAATCATGTTGACCATATCTTGCTTGACTGCACGCGCATCCTTTATCGGCGCCAACTCTTTGCTGACTGACACGCTCTCGCCGGTCAGGATAGACTGGTCCACGCGGAACGAGCTGGAATGAATCTCGAGCATGCGACAATCCGCCGGAACCTTATCCCCGACTAATTACATAGTGTTAAATACAAAATACTTTATCAGAGACAAAACAGACAAAGTACCAGTGACGTCAATGATGTCTCCGGGTACCAATTCAGTGGCGGGAATGCGATGAAGGTGACCGTTACGCAGCACCTTGGATTCATCAGGCGAATATTGTTTTAGCGCCTAGCACAGGTAAGTATAATATCAATGCATCACGGCTTAGCAGACCTCGATAGCCTTTTCAGCATTGGACTCTTGGATAACTCCAACGGTGGCGTTCGCAATCAAGATGAGCAGGATGACTATCGGCTCGACGTACGCGGTGCTCAACAGCGACTCCTCTTCGCCCTTGACACCAACATTTCCCTCGCCTGCACACAATGAATAAGACATGGACGAAAATATGCACATCATAAAACGCTTGCCCTCTTCAAAGTAGGCCAGTACAAAAGAGATGGCGGCCGCAATGAGTAGAATAATGACCAGCTGATCCTGAAACTGCTCCAAGATCATCTTCCACAGCGGCGTAGACTCCTCTGCGAAGGATGGTAAGTCTGGATAAAGCCCGCATCGACCATCATGGCACTCACCGGCCGGCAGCTCGTTCTTGCCATGCTGTTTCTGCGACTCGTGCACCTGTTTGGTGGTAAGACCGCGCTTGGCATCCACGGAAAAATGCTTCAGCACGTCGCCGGTGCTCGCCAGGAAACTGTTTTCCATTGATTTGAATATGTGGTTGTGTCTGGAGCCGGTGCTGGCTATTGAATGCGTGGCGCAATGCTATTGGCTTCCATCAATCAAGGCAACCCTGACCCTACTTTTGTTTTGTTCGGGAGCTTTCCTTGTTGCTTTAAATGCCACTCGAACTATTGTACTCGAACTATTTCTATTGTCCGACGTATTGGCCGAGCCCTGGCAGACGTGGACAACCTTGCGGCTTCTGTCAGCATTCAGCGAGTGTGGCAACGACTCTCTTTTATTGTGGCGCATGAGACGGCTATGGCACTGGCCGCGCGGCAGTAATTGACTCACTTTAATAAACTCCTTTCTTTCTTTTAAATGCCACACGTGCCTACAATATCTGCTATGTCCGATCACAATGGATTGTATGCTTAATCGCAAAAGGGATTATGCGCTCAGTCATTTAACCATCTGCAACTGGGACTGAACTATATACACAATTATATGTAAACCATCTAAATACACATAATTGTGTGGCAAAGTATAGATAAGCTGTTTCTTTTTCAATAATGTGCTAACATATGATAAGCTAAGTAGAGCTAATAATTTAACGATCATCCAAGTACAAGCTCTCTGTGGCCATTACTTGCACAGAGTCTAGACACCCAACTTAACTGCACGCTCAACTCAACTTGAACTGCCTGACACACTTTTATTTCTATTGCACGTGTACCAGCACGTTGAAAGGAAAAAACGGGGAGTTTATAAAGAGTTCGAAAGTATAATATGCCAGTGACGCGGATTACTTGTCCGCCTAGGTTTATAACAATCACAAATGGTTCAGATTGAAGAAGTGCTGGACGAGTCGTCGATGGCCGACACCGACACCGTAGTGCAGCAGACACATCCCACGCCACCTCTGTCACGGTCGCCCACAACTAGTGCTGCCAAGTCCAGTACTGGAATCACATCCGCTGCTGACACCGCTTCTGACGAGATTCCCAAGAAACCTTCACGCCCACCGCTTGCCTTCTCCACTCTTGGGTTTCCCGTATTCGCCGTTTGCTTCGGGCCTGTGCCATCTGATGAGGAAAGCAAGATGTCTGACTCGTCTACTCCGAAACAACTGCTCTACCTGGCTGGCGGTGGTGGCAACAGCAAAACCGGTGTCAAGAATGTTGTAGTACGTTATTATCATCAGCTACGGTGTACACATTAAGTACTCGTAGGCCGCATTTGAAGTAGACAGCAAGAGCTGTACTTGCAGAGAAGAACCCTTCATGCTGCACTACTTGCCGCAAGACTGTGGCGCCGTGATGAACATGTGTCTTGCGGCGGACCTGTTGGTGTGTGGAGTGGACGCCGAGTCGCAGATATTTTCTCTCAGTTCCACGTACGTCATAGAGTATTTAATATACATTTGGCTGCTACTTACAAGCTGTCAGTGACGGAAAGCATAGTTTGAGCATGCGCGCCAAGTTCACCACAGATTTTAAAGAGTGTTTAGCAAAGTACGACGAAGCGTACCAAAACGTTGTGCGTTCCAGCGCCGATGGAAACCTTGTTGCTACTGGCGGCACTGACGGCAAAGTATGTTGCCGTTATATCGACACTGTCTGCCACTGTTTAACCATTATGCGCCATAGTCCCGTGTGTGGAGAGTTGCCGAGGCTGTGCGCGTGGGAGTGAAGCAAAAAGTTGAATTGAAGCCCGAGTTCACCATTGATGGCCACACAGATGAAGTATGCGATGCTGATTTCAGCGAAGTGAGCTGCTGTGGGCCCCTGAAGCATGTTGACAGCCGCTTGCTGGCCACGCTGTCACAAGAGCGAATTTGCCTGACGGTGCTCGACGTCGAGAACAAGGCGGCAAAGCGTTATCGAGAAATACTAGCGACCCCGCTGTCGGAACTTCCTGGTGGCACAAAGTACAAATTCCGATTCTGTCGCTTTGGCCATGGCACCACTGGCTCGCTGCTATACACGGTGGCCATGAATGCAAAACGCGTCTCATTTATCAGCTGCTGGGCCGCCCTGACTGGCACTCACATCAAAAACCGGCTGTTGTGCAAAGTTGCAGTCACCGCCTTTGCTGTCAGGTATGTTGGCTATGTATTCTCCCCTTGACAATATCCATGCGTATAATATGCACAGCCCGGATGGAAAGTATATTGGATATGGCACTGCGGATGGTGGCGTGGGTGTAATTGCGGCCAGTAACCTGCGATCCCGCTGGTTCAAGCAGGCTGTGCATGGATTCACTGTTACTTGCGTGGACTTTGATGCAAAGAGTACCGTGCTGGTCAGCGGATCGGCAGACGCGTCGTGCCACCTGCACGATGCTCGTCAGGCACCCGGGCCACTGAGTCTCGTCACCATTCTTGCGTTCATGGTGTTGTTGTTGGCCTATCTGTATGCCGCGCGTACCCTGCGCGCCCTCAACAGCTCTTGACCATAATATAGACAAAATATTTTCAAGAATTAACGTGAACTGCTGGCCTGAGCGCTGCACTGTTGAAATGTACGGCAATAACAATCCGTATGGCCGCGCGCCGCCAGTTTACGGTCAGACTCCGCCCTTGTATGGCGGTGGTGGTAGTGGTGCCAACCCGCCATACGGTACTGCAAACCCCGTGTACGGTTGTCCCGGCGGTCAACAGGCACCGCCACCTCCCAACTACGGTGGCGGCTACAATCCTCAGCAACCTCCGCCACCACACCACCAGCACCAGCATCAGCCACCACCATATGCAGGCGCAGACCCCGCGTTGTGGCAATGCTTTTCCGCTGCCGATATGTATGGAGCATCACGGGGACTTCAATGCATAAACTCATCCGGTCTCAGGCAACGCCGCGGCAAGCTGGACGGGCGATGTGATATGGGCGCCGAGGTGCAGCGCGCATTAACCATGGCAGACCAGTGGCCGCCCAGCGAAGTTCCCGGCAGTGGTCCGTTCAATGTTGATACTATTCGCATGCTTGTCGGTACGTGTGCTCCATGTTGAGTCCCTACGATATCTCGTGTGAAGGCGTGTTTGATGCTGGCACCGGGATGCTGGACTTTACTCAGTATTGCGCGGCGGCAAGTCTCTGTCATTGCGGTATGGTCTAATGCACATTACATATAGGTAAAATACCTGCGCGACTGGCTGAACTGCTTCCGGCGATTTGACTGCGACAGAAGTGGGTTCATTGACCGAATGGAGCTGCGGTTCGTTAATATTTACCTTAGTAATTGCTTATGGCCCGTGTAGAAACGCCCTGAAAACTTTTGGTTACAATTTGAGTGAACCAGTGATGACGGCTCTACTCCAGAAGTATGATCGTTCTGGTAAATATAATTTGCTTGTTGACTTTTTTCACTCCCTTACCATTTTGTAGGAAAGGGCCGCATTTCATTTGAAGGTACAGTTGCGCCATTACTTTAATCGGTCCTTACTCTCGATAGCATTTGTGCAATCCTGCGTGGTACTAAAGTCCTTGACGGACTCTTTTCAGAAATTCGATGCTCAAAAGGTAGCCGCTACTTCTTATTACATATATATACATCATCATTTAATGCCCAGAATGGCTGGGCGACAATTAGCTATGATGCATTTTTGGACACTGTGTTTCGCACCATCTAACAGCATATTTCAACGTACATAAGCAATAAATCCATGTATTAACTTGTGAAAACAAAAAGAAAACAGCCAATCAGCGACGAGCTGTCAGTGGTTAAATTAACACACGGAGGCACACGTGCAACAAATCAGCATATCGTTCGCGAAATGAACGGCGGCGAAGAAAATATTCCAACGACGAGCAGCCAGCCAGCGGTGGCGGCACGGTCACGCCAACGCGCCAGCACACTGCCCAGCTCGAGTAGCACGCCGCATCTAGAGACCTCTGGCGATCTGCACGCAGAACAGCCTCCGCGAATTGTCCCCACGCTGACAGTGCTCTCGGAGCATGATGACGCGGTCGAGCGGCCGAGAATGCCACTATCGCCTCTCACGGCCCGGCCACACGTGTATCATGCGCGTCACGGTCGCTCGGCATCGGTGTCGGTGCACAATATAGCTCGGCATGGCAGTGGCACGCACCAGCCCGTGCATCACGTAAACAGTAATGGCAGCAACCACAACCTCCTGAAGCCCAGGTCCACGCAACAGCCGCACCGTCTCGACAAAATGATACGCTCGCCAATGAACGAGTACACGGGCAGCAGTTCGTCTGACGACGAAGATGACGTTGGAGATGACAATGATGTCGCGGCGCAACTGGGCGTGCCTGTTTATCATCGAGGACGCCATGCGCGACACGCATCTCACCATCAACACCATCACCATCGACACGCCCCGGATCTGCGGCACGCACCAGCGCAGTACTCGGCGTCGCCGCCACCCCAACACAGTTCCCCATCGGATGCAGTAACGTCGGATATTGTCACTGAAGCAGCTGCGCATGCGTCACCAGTTGAACAGGCGTCGTCATCGCCAAAGATCACTCTTACTCCGCCATTGCCAACCACTCGAGAGACAAATACGGCCAGCTACATATCGCTACCGGAAAGTATAGCGAGCAGTACGGGTGAAGCGTCTGATGACTATGGGAACACGTTTCCATCGGTAGCGCAAGATTCGTCCTCACAAGATCATTCGGCGGCGACACTGGTAAGCGCCAACAACAGTGCATCGGCAACACCCACGCCGTACCAGCACCATTTGCGCTACGGTTTCGCCAAAAATGCCAACAAGGCCGCCACGACACCACTGGCACAAGACCATGACGACGACGAGGACGATGACAATGACGACGCGCGCTCCGTGATCGAAGAGATTGACCAGGACAACGCGTACCTGTACCAGTCGGACAGCGCCGTGGAGCAGAGTCATCAGCGACGTGCCTGGCTCTTGGTCCTGAAATGGGCGTGGTCACTGTTCATGCACTCTCTGCTCATTGGGCTGTTTCTCGTGCCGGGAGTGTTGTGCGAGCAGTACAGCGCTGACAAGTGCCAGTTCTTTTACACGCCGCTCATCAAGTACTCCACGATGATTAGTGTCGGCATTGCAGGACATTTTGTCGGCGGGTTTGTGGTGGCTCTGGCTCTCTTGCTTATACGGCGAACGCCGTTTCTCGGCCGCCACTTTGTCTACTACGTGCACAACCTCAACAGGCCCCTTAAATGGGCCATCGTGGCCGTCATTGTGCAGGTACGTACTTTATATTTTGTACAAATCAGTAAACCTAATGCTGCAGATAACTTGGCCGTCAGTGTTCTGGGACACCACGTTCTTCAATCAGACTTACGGAGATGTGATCAACTCGGTAATCGCATGCATGACACTGACAACGTGCGCTTTTCTCGGCAAGGCGTTAGCGATGCGCTTCATTGCTGTTCGATTCCATCGCGCCGCTTACTACAAGCGTATTCGCGGAGTGCTGCTGTCCGAGTTTGTCGTCACCACATTGCTGACTGGTCCGCATCGTCTGGCGGAGCAAGAAAAAGCCAAGCGCCTGGAGCAGATGCTGAAATCCGGCGCCAATTCGCATGACAAGTCGAAATCGGGAAGCGGTGGCAGGTATGCGGCGTCAAGCTACGGTCGACGACATCTGCAATGGGAGGCGGTGGTGAATGACGTGCTTGGTCGCGGCACTTACTCCACCCGAACGTCGAGTAATGGATTGCTCTCGCTGAACACTGATGTGTTTCTATTTGACACGCTTGCAATGTCGGAGCAGGAACTTTGCGACAGGCGCCCCTTCTCCAACCACAAGCTTGCCGTGTTTGTAGAGTTTATCAAGGAGACAGACTTCAAGTATGATCGCGGCATATTCCGACAGTACCTACTGGCATACCGCGCTAATGGTTTGAACTTTACCTACGACAACAGCGGACAGCTACTTGCAATTGAGACGGAGGAAGCTAGTCGCGACATTGCAGCCATGTCTCCCTCACAGCAGGCCCGCGTGCTGGCGAAAATACTGTACAGCCAGCTGCACGGTTTGGCCGACAAGAAGCAGCAAGATTCAAACTTGGACACAACCGGCCACAAAGCATCAGATCCCGATCACGGCTCAGTGTTTTTGGAGGATTTCCTGCGCGTGCTTTCTCCCGAGATGACGGGTCATGGGTTTGCGCTATTTGACGGCAATTGGGATGGTTCGTTGTCTGAAAACGAATTCTACACCACTCTCATGGCTATTGCACGGGAGCGCAAGGCCCTGCGCACCGCTTTGAATGATGCAGAGTCTGCCATATCCAAGTTGGATGATGCTATTGTCGGTGTTATCGTGCTAGTACTACTGATTGCCTACTTCATGATCTTTCGGGTTGACCCCAACAAGGTATCATAGTAAATTCGCGATAACATTATTAATGTGCAGGTGCTGCTTACGGTATCATCATTCTTGCTGGCTACGGCATTTGCAGTTGGAAGCTCGGCCAAGGCGTTGCTGGAATCGATCATTTTCTTATTCGTGACGCATCCATTCGATAGTACGTTACCGATACATCTGAGCAAATGCTTATTCATGCTAACATTCTAGTCGGCGATCGCATCGTGCTGAATGATGTGGTGTACACAGTGTCCAAGATGAACCTGCTCACAACGGAGCTGAAGCGCTTCGACAATGCTGTGCTGTATTTCAGCAATGCGTATCTGTCGGCAAATCCGCTGGTTAATCTGCGCCGCAGCCCCGATCAGTTTGACATTATCCAGTGTCAGATCTCGTTTCACACGCCAATGGCACTTCTCCGACAGCTGGAACAACGCCTGGCGCATTACATTCACAAGCACACCGCGCACTTTTATCACAAGTTTGAGGTGGAGTACCGCGAAGTGGAGAACACCAACAAGCTGTGTCTGCGGATATGGGCACAGCATCGCAGCAACTTTCAGAACATGCGTCGCAAGCGAGAACGCCGTGGACGTCTGGTACTGAGACTGAAGCGCATATGTGAAGATTTAGGCATTGCATACGAGATGCCAGCACAGCGCGTCATTCACGATGGAATCGTGGGAAATGCAGATGGTGCTATTGGCGGTGTGGAATCTCCCGTGGTGACAGAGGCGGAGATGATGGGAGCCGGTGCAGCGCTTGCAACGCAGAACTCTCTAGCGAATACTATGAGGCAGCGCAATGTCGTAAAATGAAGTCCTGGTAATGTCAATATACATCCTTTCTTTATTATTGCGGCAGTACTGCCATTTATTCTTGAGGCGTTATGCAGCATTTGATGAAATAGCTAATAAACTAGCACTGGAAAGCGCTGCAGGAAGAATAGTCCTGCATAGCAACAAAAAAAAAATTGCGCCCAAAGGGCGTTATCCACTCAAGATATTTGTGTCATCCTTACGCAGGGACCATGCTAATCTTCTCTGTATTGTTCCAATTTAGAAGGCGTCCGAAGACAACCGTTGTAGTCGTGTTTATTATATGTCCTATGCTTGCCAATCACGCTACCTGGTTGCAGTCCATGGGTTACTGGTGACTACAAATGTAGTAATCGTTTGATGGCACTATCTGTTCTGCATGTTGCCGGCATCATTCTCCTTATGCAACGATGAACGGCGTCACCTAGATGTTCCAATTTATATCGCAGTGCGCAGGCAACCATTACCTTGCACAGTTGTAAATACTTGTGTTGTTCAACTGACCACACCTTACACCTTCTAAGCAAATTATTTCAATAGTTTAACATTGCTACACAGAATGAGCGCCGCCACTGCCGACACGTTGATGGCGGCACTGACCCGGCTGCCTAATGTGCTCGTACGGAACCCGCAGCGTGTCCGTGGCAAGCTGCAAAAGCTTCTGGACGGTGGAGCAGATGCACTGCACCTTATAGGAGGTATGTACATACCGTGACCTGTCGATGGCCACCCATTCATGCACTAACCTCCGCATACTCGCCAGACTTTGACATGACCATGACGCAGTACTGGGTGAATGGCAGGCGTAACCGGAGCGCCCACGCGCTGTTTAATCACTTTTCACGCGTTGGACCGTCGGTATGGCTACTGCAGATGGCGTCCAGCGATGTCCAGCTAACACACCGCGCTCCTGCCAGTTTAGAGATGCCACCGAAGCGCTATTCAAAAAGTACTATCCAATTGAAGTGTCCACTACGATGCCCGTCGCGGACAAGGTGGAGCACATGGTTGCGTGGTGGCGCGAGGCGCACGATCTGATTCTCGGTCTGGGGTTCGCTGACAGCGATTTGCTGGACATGGTGCGGGAGGAGCCGCTGCTGTTGCGCACCGGCACCGAGCACCTGATCAAGCTGTGTGATGAGCGCGGTGTGCCGCTACTGGTGTTCAGCGCCGGCATCGCCGATGTAATTGAACATGTGCTGCGCGAGCGCGGCCTGCTCACCGAGCGCATGCACGTCATCTCCAACCGGCTGATTATGGAGCAGGGCACGCGCAAGATTATTGGCTTCCGCGAGCCAATGATGCACGTGTTCAACAAGAACGAGTTCACGGCGCTGTTTCAGCGCGCGAACGGCGACGTGTCCAGGGCCACGGACAAGGGCACCCCGGAGTGGCACCGCGACCTGATTGAACACCGGCGCAATGTCATACTCGTCGGGGACTCGCTGGGTGACGTGCAGATGGGCTCGGGTCTGCGCCACGACGTCATGCTGACCGTGGGCCTGCTGAATCGATACACGCAGAGCGGCCCCGAACACGATCGTGAGTGGGCCGTGGTGGGCGGCGACGGCGGCGAGACGCTGGCAGAGGCGCAAACAGTCGCCGACCAGTACGCCGACACGTACGACATTGTCCTGTGCGGCGACATGGGCTTTGACGAGTGGTTGAACCCGCTGCTGCAGGCCATCATCGCGGGCGGCAAGTAGCAATCAATGCAATAGATAGACCTCAGGTGGGAATATGTACCGATATATATAAATTATGTGGATGTGGATGATGCCGGGGCCTTGTCGCCGCTGCTGGCTCCATCACCGGAAGCGGCAGCAGCAGCCATGGCCGCTTTACGTCTCAGGGACTCCTTGATCTTGGCCCGTAGCTGCTTCTCGTACTCGGTGTGCACGTCTTCCTTGCTGCTTTCGGCATCCCTGCCTGGCGGGGAAGTCAACCGGCTGCCCATCGCAGAAGTATTGGCAGTTGCCGTGGTAATTGTTGCCGTATCAGTTCTTTCATCAGCATTGCTGTCTCGGCGTCGAGTAGGCGACGGTGTGGCGTCGTCTCCTCGGTCACGCACCTTCTTACGGCGGCCACCATCGTAGTCATACGGACTGGGCGACGAGCGGCGTCGGCGATGTCGTCGACGGCTGCGTCTGCTGCTCTTTCTGTGGCTTCTCTGTCGGTCAGAGCTGCGGCGGCGCTCGGTGACGGACTCGTGGGCAGAGTCGGCAACACTGCTAGCACTGCTTCTGCTTCGACTGCGATGGACATGGCGTCTGTCGGCAGATCTTCGCCGATGAGGGCTGCTGTGCCGGCTGCGACTCCGACGTCTACTGCGGCGTCCCGGTGATACTGCACGCAAGCGCGATGGTGAGCGGCGTCGATCATGGCGACTCGAGTAGTGGCTGCGTGACGGGGGAGTTCTGGTGCGGGACCGTTCTACTCGACGTCCAGCTGGCAGAGGCATGCGGTTTGGTGTGCGGTTCCGGCCTCGGCGCGGTGGTTCGTCTGCACCGCGGCGCTGTTCATGACTGCTGCGTCTATCGCGATTGTCAGACCTGCGGTTGACAGATTGGAAAGACTCGGACTGCGGGGGCAGCACCGGCGGCACAGCGGCCGTTCCCGGCGCCGCATCTCCTTGTTCTACATCGCGATTCGCAGCGCCAGCATCCGTGACACCATCCTCGGCCAGCATGAGTCGCTCGATGGCAGTGCGCGGTGCCGGTGCCTGTATCTTGAGCAGATGTTGCTGGATGCGGTCATCGTCGGCGTGGCGAGCTTGCACTTCCTCGCGCGCCTTGTCCACAAACTCTTGCGGCACACCTGCCGGACTCGCCTGGGCGCTGATGAGCAGTTTCCACAACTCTTTGCAGAATGCCGGCGTCTTACTCTCCAGGAAGCCCATGAGATTGATTTGCACCTGCCGTGGGTCCGGGTACTGCGGCATGTCAGTTGCCTAGTCGACACAAAGCATAATCACAGTCAATCCTCAGACGCTCATGAATAGAAGCGTATAGTACATATATATTTGAGCTTACCCTCGTCTCCAGCAGGCTGAACACGTACTCGGGCAACACCTCATCCTCAAAGCCCAGCGTGTCGACGCACTTTTGCACGATCCACGGGCGCAACACATCCAGATTAACCTTGTCCATGTCCACTTTGGTGGCGTAGGCCGATGTGAACTTCATGGTCTTCATCAGCTTCATCTGCTTGTCGGTGAAGCGGCTGTCCTGCTGCGCGGAGGCGCCCTGCATGACGGCACGGCGTGGATGAGAGAGGTGGAATGCACAAGTGGCAAGAGTGGCCAACCACTGTGGACAGAACGCACCTTGAACATGGTGGACGACATGGTGAGCGAAAGGAGAAGCAGCAGGGGCGCGTCAACAGATCTGATTGAAGAATGGATATGATGATATGATTTGGATATTTGTGCGGCAATAACGTATGGAAGGGGCTTTATTGAAGTGACTGGGAGTAATCAGAGCTGAGCAACTACTCTGGAGGGCAGCCGCAGGCAATGTAGCAAGGGGGAGGTGCACGTTGAGCGCGGCACATGTCACGGCACATATCCAGGCACTTGATTCTTGGTCAGGCACTTTTATGGACACTTCGCTGGGAGACGCGGTGGTGCCTGGCTGCACATTAAGCTGGGCGGCGTGGCTCTGGCCTACAATTACGGCGAAGACTACAAAAGTACCATATCAGACATAGTAATCACAGCACACACATGCGCACATAACGGCAATGAGGGTGCGCGAGAACAACATTTAGCAGTGATTAGCGCGTGCAGAAAGTAGTAAAGAAGTGCAAGTGAGGAAAAAAGCGCAAAAGAGGCGTCAAGAATGAATGACCGTGCAAGAAGTATTTTTGCCTTTTGCAGGCGACAATAAATACTTCATACATGATATTGGACAATGCAATGCGGGGCCTTTGCTGTTCAAGCGTCAGCATATTCTCGAGAACAAGATTAACAAGAGTAGCCGCCACCAGAACCACACTGTATTTGAGACGGTCACATATCGGCCCAGAGGAAATGGTGGTAAACATATGTAAGTAAGGCCAAATGCGACCCCCCCCCCCCCCCCCCCCCATACACGCCCCTGGTTTTATAGTCGCTACTATTACTTCCACATTTACTCTTTATCTTTCTGTCTTAGGCTAAAATGCTGTCGGGATTTCTCTATCCCTGTTTAGTAGTAACTGTGTAAGGATACACGCTAGATTTGGTGCAGTATATACAGCGCATTTAAAGACTCAAGACAACATCTTCAGAGTCTATATCTCTCACGTCTTTCAATTCCAGGTCAAACTCAAACGGGAGGGGGACGTGTTACGCTGTGAACCCCAAACACAGTCCAAGTTAACTTTTCCCGTGGAGAGACAACCGCCGCATCAGACGTGCAGGGACTGGTCCCCGAGGGGAGTTTACCCGCCTTTCAGTTCAGATTGAAACTCAAAGAGCGGTTGGGTTACTGTTTTAATTTATTTTCTGTTTCAATATTATACAAATATGCGCACAGTCATTCCATGCACCACAGTCAGGTCGGGATATCTCAAGACACTCCCGCTGGACACGGTGTACACGGACCCTCGAAACGGCCACGTCTACCGCGTTCAATCAAAGCAGGTTGGCAATAAGCACTTGACTGTAGGCGCTCCCTACGTGAGTGGCAATACTCAACCCATTGAACTACTTGATATTCCAGACAAGTACCTGAAGGTGTCTAACCCCATGAGAGCCAATGCAGTACTCATACTCAAGGAGAAGATTGCCAGGTTGGAACTGTTGAACTCGGCGATAATATCCAACATCGCCACTTATGCTAGGATACAAAGTCTATTTGGTGGAAAGCTAAATGCGCGCACAGACAACGGTATTTACTCGCTGTCCAACGGACTTGTGTTTCACTTTGATAGTGTAGCTAGCACAGACACAGGTTCAGTTGAAAATGATATAGCCATCATTTTAAACAATCCTGCAAAACTACACAGTCTTATAGAATCTCAACCGCGTATTCACTCGGAGCTACTGTCACTCATCACGTCATCTCCAGCATCTTCATCACCGTCAATATCTCCAGCGTGTCCGTCAACTTCGGCATCACCATAATCTCCATCGACGTGAATATTCCCGCTAAATATACTTATCCAGACTTCTTTAATATTTCCATCAATTGTGGGCAAGTCTACTACTTCATTCAAGTCCTTCAATGATTTGTAGCAATGGCTAATCACGTCAGTCCTCACTGCGTAGTCTTTTGTGTTGGGAGTAGCAACTTGCAGAATACTCACAAGTCGTTCATTGCGTTCATTATTTATCACGCCTACTCTGTATCCATCTGATACTGCTTGAAACATAATGATTATGCCATCAATGAACATTGTTGTGCTTTGGGGATACTTGGAAAATATCAACTGGTGTCGAGGCTTGGGGATGTACTTGTAGAATCTCCCATTAATTGCGTCCGTTTCTTCCGTCCAGCTACCGTCGCATTCATTCCTCAAGTGTTCTTCCAGTGCGTGACTTGTTATTGTCACATTGCACAGGAAACACTCTGTAGGCGCGTACTTGCATACACTCGCGTGTGTCTCAACACCCCACTTGAATGACCTATCTCGGCAGCCGGCATTTTGGCACGGTTCCATCTGTGGATATATTATTCGTTGTAGCAGCAAGTTGTTAAACGATCAAGTGTCAGGGAATGATACACACCGGACACTTTCCTACTGATTTCACAGATTCATTACACGTCTCACATACAAAGTGATTTCCACTGCAGCACTGAATTAGCGGGAAGGTGATGTCTTCGTAACATATGCAACACGACAAGTCTTGTCGGGTCAATTGATATTCGATTTTCACTGGTTCGTCTCTTACTGGTTCTTCTTTACTCATCATACTCAATGAGGAGAAAATATTTTATTAAAGGAATGTTATCGATTAATCCTTCATCCAATTCCTCTCATTATTATCTTTACGCGTCAGCAGCCTGAGATTCCAGTACGCGTTAATGTTCCGAAAATCATCATCTGTGACATGCTCGCTTCTAGGTCTTATATGGTCTATTTCGTATCCTTTTGGCACAGTTCCGCAGTCAATCTTCAAATGCTCCATCAGTTCCCTTCTAGTTTTGAACGTATGTTGGTAACAAAAGTCATCACTGACATTACCTTTGCGTACAATGTTGTTGATGACTGTCTGTGCTTCCACTCTTTTCTTGAATAACTCATCATCTCCCCTTCGCTCTCGCTTCTCTTTGAGTTTGAGCTTCTTGAAATCTGTATCTGGTAGATTGCTCATTGCTGACTGGTCAGACGCGACAACATTGATGAGGTCTTTGCAAGTTGCTCGACTAATGGCCGTGTACTTCATCCTAGTCGACATTCTGTTCCACTCGTGAATTGTGTACCGGTCTGTAAATGTCATTCCCTGACACTTGAACACGGTTGAGCAGTAGTTTACATAAAAGTACTCCTTGAACATTTCCAAATCAATTTCACGCACTTCACCCGTGTCATCGCACTTGATGCGTATCTGGAATTTCCCGGTTATCGGCATCACCTTGTACGTACTACCATTGACTAGTTGCTTGGACTTGCAGTTCTTTATTACCATTAGCGGCGTACCGGTAGTCAGCTGCACATCTTGCGAGTTTGGGTCACATGGATTTGCGGGAACAGAGAGCATTCGCTTCTTCTTCAGTTTGTCTTGCTTCATGATAATGGCGTTTATTTCCTTACGCTTATTGTTTGTGTAGCATATGTGGATTCTTGTCGACGTATTATCACCAAAGTCACACGGTGTAAGCTCGTCGATATGCGTATACAGCGAAAACATCTCATCATCAGACCGCCTGTTGACAGTCAGTTGTTGGAAGTTGTTGTTGACAAGTTCTTTGAGAATTTCCGAGGTGAAGTAGTCGTAGGATTTCTCCTCGACAGCACCCAACTGTTCATGGTCGCCAACGAGTATGAACTTGACGTTGGTATTCAGCTTGATTACGTACAGAACCTCATAGACTGCGGCACTGAGCATGCTGTACTCATCAATTATGATGTGGTCGTATTTTCTCGCAGTCTTCAACACCACGTCTTTGCTGTAGCTCCCATTGATGTCAATGCCAAAGAATGAATGCACTGTTTGTCCATTTATCAGCTTGGCAGCTTTGTTGGTGGTTGCCAGCAGTGCATAGTTGTCCAGTCCTTTAACAATCTCCTTTATTTTCCAAGATTTACCCGTACCTGCTCTGCCGCACAATAACCGCTCAGCGCCAAGGCATTCATCGTTCCAGCTTGAAATTGGTAGAAGGTAATGATAATCATTGCGAAAGGGAACAGACACGGTGTATTGGTCCGGTAGATTTTCAGTTCGATAATTGCCGACACCCGTACTACAATGCACGTCACGGCCATTCTCAACCACAACACAATCGGTCTTCAACTTGACAAGCCGACCCCCAGCGGCTTTTGCAAGGTTGTGAAGCATTATGCAGCAATTGTCGATTACCTGCCAGTAAATCGGAATACTGTTCTCGTGTACTGGTGTCTCCCTTTCGGTAGCGATATGGTACAATTTGGGACAGTCCGGATAGTTAAAGTATACGGCGCTCTTGTCTTTGTGGTAGTACCGGACTGCGTCATTCACCGAGCACACAAATCGGTCCTTTTGCGTACGCTTTGTCTTTTTATTCAAGCAGCCAATGAAACTGTTCATCATCTTTTTCGGGTTTTCGCACTTGGTGAAGATTCTATCCACGAACGCGTTGAAGTAATCAGCGGGCAGCAGATAGCTGGGGATGATTTCGTACTTGATTTGAAAGTCAATTTTCTCACCAGCAGCGTATTGCAGTAGTCCCATTGAGTACCAGCCATTCCCTCGCAGCGGAAAATAGTTCTCCGTTTCCACATAGAAGAAGCCATCCTGCATAGAGCCACTGTACACGCGTATCTCATCAAACACACAATAAACACTCCATTGGTTTGCATTATGTGTACTCAGACAGGCGGAGTGGCACTTTTGAATATCAAATGACTTCAAGCTAGCACTAGCATCTGGCACATAAAAGGTGTGGTCGAATGGACGTTTGACGTGATTGAAAAACACTTCTCGTGCTTTGGCATTGAATGTACTGTGGATTCTATCGTCTTCTCGATACGCATTGAACGCTTCATTCACCAGATGGATGAGATTCTGATTTCGAAAAGGAATTGACAAGCTCTCTGCATTTCTGCGTGCTACTTCGTAATCTTCATTGATGCTGATTGTCACGTTGTTCTTGTAGTCTAGGCGTGAAATACAACCTGCATATCCATTGGTCTCATATATGGTTTTCTCAGACACGAATAGCTGTTTTACTATTGGAAGTAGTGTTTTTATCTCTGTGAACACGACATTAACATTGGCGAGGCCATTGAGGTCCGTTGGATTCACCAATGTGTTTTCAGCGGACTTGTTAATCTTGACTGCATCAGACTTGCCTTTTGTTGTGAACTTGGAGTTGTTTTTACTGGCAAAGATACTTTTGCGTAGTGACTGGTCCACAACTGGGTACATATGATTATTGGCGACAACATACACCAATGAAGTCAGTTTGTGGCTGCGTTCAGCTGGTGCATAATGATAAAACACGTTGTAGTCCATATCCAACGCGTACAACGAGATGCAGAATCGCTTACAGAAACCGGCTACTTGTTTTGTTGACACGCCTGCAGCAGCACTGGATTCACCAAATATTTCCAACAAAGTGCGCTTAGTGATACTCTTACTACCGTACGTATTGAGCAGAAACTGATAAACACAGTCATCATCAGTAGCAATATTTGGCTCTGCTTTCAGATAGTGATAATTCACCACTGTGCCAAACATCCTCTCACTCTCCAATGGCTGTGGATTGCTGGGTACATTCTCAGTGGTGTACACTATGCGTTTAGTACGCGTTTGATACGCCTGCCTTCTACAATATTCCTTGCTAACAGCCTCGAGATGAGATTGGACGTCTAGAAGCCCAATATCTCGTATGAAGCCACCATGGTCACGTTCCTGTTCACTATCATCACAGCGAGTAACATACGAAATATTGTAGTGAACATTGACTAAATCAAGACCCGGGTCTTCCATTTCAAATCTTTTAGGAGGTGCATTATCACCTTCGCTGGTGTCTGAACGTTGGCGTTTGCGAACAATTCCCCCTTGTACATAGTACCCACCACGCTCCATCTGCTCAATGACCCTCGGAGTGGCCTTGATGAAGTCGTTGCTCTTGGTGAGAATGAACCCCAGTACAAGTTTAACGCGTCGTTTACGCACCAACTTTGCAAGCACGGCTTTAACGGCCTTCCCGTCAATTTCACTGTCGGTGTGCACGTCCGATTTGGGATTGAGTTTTCGGCGCTTGTATCGGAGCCCCAACTGACCATCACTATATACCTGGAAGTAGTCAATGGCGCGTTCGTCCACAGTATCAAACAGGTTGTGTTTGGGTTTTTTCATCTTATACATTAAAGAAAGATAATCAATTTTTTATTTTTTAACAATTCAATTAGGAGTTTCTAATTTTTTGGCGGGACTCAGATAACGGAAACGAATGAGTAAAGCGTCTTCCGCGGAAGACAACCAAAAAAATACAAAAAAATTGAATGTTGAATTGAATCAGATTTATCAGTGGAGGTTGCGAATTCGTGTCTTCCGCGGAAGACAGTTGCTAAGCAATCCAGACAATTGATACAGCAAAGGTTGATATGGAGATGTTTTATTAATTCGGATTTGTCATCAGATTCGTCAGGTAGACATAGGACTTCCTGCACGAATGGGAACGCTGGGACTTCCGGTAAGACCAGGAGGTCGCGAAAAAAACGACCTCAAATTTGCCTGTGATATGCGACTACGAGGTTCCAAAGGCGCTGTTGCTTGGCTTTGAGCGACGGCGTCCGTCACGACAGCCTTGACAATATCAAAGGTAGTATCAAAGTCGTGTGTTTGAGTGGGCACTGCCAGCCAAAATGTGGCCGACTGGTAGTCAGTAGCAGCCAGGGCGCTGCACTCGGCACTCTGAAACCACGCTCGAATCTTTGTTGTATATCCGCGAATGACACGAAACGAAATGGCCGCATGTAGAAATCTCGGATAATCGGTCAGCAGTTGATAATACTGTTGGTAGAAGCAAAACGTCGGTTTCGAGATATGGAAGTTGCGCTTGATGTACTTGTAAAAGGCCACCATTGACCGACTCGTCGCGCCTGGCCGCTGAAAGAGCTCAAGTAGATTACCCAGCTGCTCGGCTATCAACATGCGCCGATGATTGACCTCATTCTCGCCACGGACGGTGAACGCTAGATTCTTCTTGATAGCGACAGTGAGTTCCGACTTGGTGACATCAGTCACGCTCATTTTCGTGTTCGAACGGAGTAGATGGCGTGAAGTGATGCATCGGCAGCAGTAAGTCGACTAGCACTTGGACCGTGAGTCAGAAGCAACTGTTTGACCGATTTAAAAGACTCTGCTGGCGGTTCCGCTGCTTGACCCGAGTTCTGTGCAGCGGCCTTGAGAATCGGACGTAACACTTTCACCGATATCGCGTCAATGTCGGCCTTGATTTGCTCCGGCGGTTTGTTCAATTCGTCGGTCATCCATTTGATGAACTGCTTGCGAGCTTCTGCCGCGCTCTGCGTTTCCATGGAAGAAATGAAGTGAAAGTTTGCTTCTGAAATATGATTATTTGCGGACGCTGCCTACCATAATTGATTTCCAAGTTGCAACACCAATTGGAGCCTCAGCCACTGAAGTTGGCGCGTCTGCTACGTGTCAGTGATATTTCACAATATATATTGTGACATACAGTTTGAAGCTGCCATGGAGTGTCCACTATAGAAAGCGAATATTTAGTAATGTCAAGAGAGTTGAGCGAAACAGCTGTAACAATCTATTTCATTTTCAAACGTTTCTTGAATTCAACTTTTCTATTATTATTGACAGATAGGCCCGAAACACGCGCGACTCGACGAATAGGAGTGTAGCATGCACCCGTGGCTTTGC
The DNA here is from genome assembly GCA_036784855.1 of Aphelidium insulamus. Classification (NCBI taxonomy): domain Eukaryota; kingdom Fungi; phylum Aphelidiomycota; class Aphelidea; family Aphelidiaceae; genus Aphelidium; species Aphelidium insulamus. The sequence goes on along the minus strand of JAZDSV010000013.1, from coordinate 147,679 downwards.
TGCGCTTCGTACCCTTTGGGCAACGCGCTTGCTTCGGTCCTTGTTTTACATCCTTACACCCCTTGGCCTTGGCGTAATAGCGCTGTCCAGAAGGACATGGATGTGCTGGAGGTTTGCGTACACGTGCCTTGCGGACCTTTAGAACGTATCGTCCTGTCGCCGGGTTGAAGGCGTAAGCAGGGTCAGATGCTCGCTTGTTGACAATCTTGACCGTATTGACACGAGCAGCAGCTTTGGGCTTGGAAGGGGCGGCGCGAGTGGACGGTTTTACACAGACTCCCTTGGAGTTGCGAGATAGTTCCGACTTTCTTGCATGGCTTGGCCAGGAGTTCTAAAATTGATTTGCGCATTATTGGTGTATTGGATAACTTAGGAGAATATAATAATATTAAAATAAAAAGTGTACCTTCACCGTCGTGGTCCTCCCTTCTCCATTCTCCATCTTCCGGGTACCTGTTAATTGACAGGAACACCCGTACAGCCCGTTCAATCGGTGAGCCATTGCCAAAGATGGATGGATGGAACGGCGACCGTCAAGTATTTGGATGCGACCTGCTTCTCTTGATTGTTGTACGTGTGTGTATTGCGAGGGTCAGTGTAAACGGTGTTCAATGGGAGCATCTTGAGGTAGGACGACGTGACACAGGTGCATGGAATGATTGTTCGCATGAGAAGAGTATAGTATTGGATGAGAAAAAGTAAATAATTGACTTCTTGAATTAACCAACTTTATTCAGTGTTGACCAGCCACAGAATCGGTCAGCTCGATGAACAAATGCTGTCGCAGCGAATGAAACAACTGGTACAAATGAGCAACGTCCAGCTCCGACTTTCGACCAGTAGTTGCCATCAGAACAATGTCTCTTGGCACCGACTCATTCGTAACTTCCCAAAAGTACTTCATGATAACCGACAGTTGGCGGGTGAGGCAGTAAAGTTTCTGAGTTGTAGCCGAATCGGTGTCATCCATGATAGCACGCATCAGCACCAACAAGTCCAGATACCGATGGTCGACGCCACCAAACATCGGCGACAACACCGTGTGCTCAGTGTGATTGTACGCCACAAATACAACCGGCTCCGGGAACAGACGCTGGAACTGGCGAGTGACGGCCTCAACACGTGCTTCATCGGACGAATCCATGTCTGGGTCAATAAAGTGCCAAGTGCCCGAGTCCATGTCGTAAAAAGTCATCTCGCGACACCATTCCAATGTCCACTTCCTGCCGTTGTTTTCTGTGTCGACAAACACCAGACGGAGCGGATTCTCAAAGTGAGCGACAAACTCGAGAGGCACCAGCGAACGCAAACTCGAAGCTCGCTCTTGTATTTGCTTGATGATGGGCGCAGACGGCAGGGGCTGTCCAGTCTTGCGTAGTTTGGCGCGCAGTTGAGACTTCATAGCGGCTTCCTTGTTGTTCTGGCAAGCTGCGCGATATTTGCTGTAGCAGTCAATGTCGCAGTAAAAACGTCCTTTGTCGCAAGTGTAGTTGTCAGGTTGAAGTTTTCGGCGACAAAAGTGGCACGCACATCCGCTAGCAACTGCCTCTGCGCGCTACAAAAACAGTGTCAGTAAATGTATCAAAGATATCAATAACCGCCACCACCACCCAACTGACGAGAATACCGCAAATCAGGCGGGTGGGCGGTGGCGATGATGTGAGTGAGTGATTTGTACCTTCGCATTATTCTACAAAAACTGTGTCAGTCAAATAATCAAATATATCAAGCATCAGCCACCACCACCCAACTGATGATAATCCCGCAAATCAGGCGGGTTGGTGGTGGCGATGTCGTGAGTGTGTGGGATAAGTTACCTTTGCATTATAGGTAAGATTATTCTTGGAATAATTATTGCGGCCTGATACACAATATGCGGTGACTCGAATAGTCTTGTTGGCCTCATCAACACACTTGACGTCGAACTTGTGCAAAAAACACATCTGTTTCCCGCCCTGGCAATTCCCGCATTGAATACGAACATCGTCACCGTCGGCCACCGGATAAAAGCGCTCCTTCTTGTTGTTTTCGCGATACACGGTATATCCTTGGTCGTAGTACTCCATTGCCGTCAACTTCTCGTCACGCTTGACTGTGGGCGTCGGAGCAGCATTGATATTCAGCGCCAGCGATGACGATGGCAGTACAATATCGGTTGATCGTGCATAATCAGAGTATCCGTTGCGAAACTTTTTGATTGATTGTGGTGGCGACGGCGGCCGTCCAAAGGTCAAACCGCCAGCGCTTCCAGCAACATCAACATCGGCAGTATCAATGATGCTACGCTTGCGCCTAATTTCCATTTCTTTTGAAGAAAGGAAGTGGTCACCATTGCGTACGCCATCTACACGACGAGTAAGCGTCAAGTTGGTTGGACCAATAGCATACTGTCAAAGTTTGAACGAGCTGAATCAGTTGAAGCAGTGGTTACCGCGGATGTATGGGACAATGTACCTAAAACTATCAGTAAATATAATCAAACATACCTGCGGCACGCCATCCACATCTACATCTCCCCTTCTGTACTAAACTCGCGCCGGCACGTGTTCCGACCAGGTGTACAGTTCACGCGTGACCAACTACTACCGTCCACAGGTTCCCGTTCGATTCCCATAAATGGGGATTGTTCCCCTGTGGAGGTCTACGTAGTCTCCCGCACGCAGGACTGGGGCACACGCGATGGTCGAGGGACCCGGCGACAATGACACTAGGCAGTTTTCTGTCCAGCACCGACTTGCTGCTTCCGTCCGTGTCGCCCAGAGAGCATTCCGTACCAACAGATAGCGACTGCATCCAGAAATTCAGGCGTAGGGTATTGGCGTCCAGCAATTTGACGGTGGAAAATGCGTTGTCTCCGGGAAGCTGATGCATAGATTTAGAGGGAAACATTTTGAGAAGAGAAGGGTTAGGTTCACCCTTCTGCTTTCAATTTCATTTTCAACGGATGTCGTCTTCATCCGACCAGGCTCCCCCGAATTTGGCAGCGCCGACTACCTCCAACACTCACTCGCAAACGGACCCGATGGAGGAGCGTATACGCGTGGACAATTGCAACTTTTACATCGGCACAGCAACCAACTGCACCTTCCCCAACTATGGCTACCGCACAATATCCGAGGTTGTGCACTTACAAGACCAGGCGTTTCAACAACAACAAGCCGTTGCTCATTCGGGTGGAGCAGCTGGTGGTTTTTCTATCCATCCACATGCGTCACAGCAAGAGACTCTTCAGCATCCACCGCCGCCCGCCACTTCCTCGTCCTCGTCGTCTGGGCCTGCAGAAGGTATCACAATGATGCACACTCCCGCCGAGACACCAGTCCGCACGAGAGCCGGCCAGAAAGCCGACAAAGGTTCGAAAAAATAAATTTCGGTGCCAGTGTGCGTGTCAGAGGAACATCAGTGCATTTAATATGGCCTTTTTATAAAGCCATTACACTAGTCCGTACTTCACTTCGTCGCGAAGTCCCCCCGAAGCCCACACCAACTTCAAGCCTTCGATTGCTCGTGTGTTACCTGTAAATCACGCGTGGTATCCTGGCGTGTCACTAGTAAAAAGGAAAATAGAAATCCCGACAGCATTTTAGCCTAAGAGAGTAACTGATAGACTAAAGGCGGCAGTAATAGTAGCGACTATAAAACCGGGGGCGTGTATGGGGGGGGGGGGGGTTTAATTGAACACAGTTTAATGCAGTCACAGCACATGCACACGTCATGGCCGCCAGTGTAACAGCGACACATCGCCGCCACTCACGCCGCATTCACAGTCACCGCGGCGCATAAAATGGGGCATGGGCGCCGTGGCCACGCACCTTCTACGCCCATGACTGTGACATCCGCTGATGTAGCCGCAGAGGGCGGCAAGGTGTCTGGCGCGATGGTGGTGGCCGAGGCCCTGCGCGATCAAGGTTGGTGGGTATGGTCCGCGTGCATACCAGTAGTGCATTGACACACTACTGCCGACAGGAGTGACATGCGTGTACGGAGTGGTCGGTGTGCCCGTGGTGGAGGTGGCCGAGGCGTGCATGCAGCTGGGCATTGCGTTCATTGGGTGTCGCAACGAGCAGACGGCCGCCTATGCCGCCAACGCCCACGGCTTTCTGCACGCACAGCCCGGCGTCTGTCTGACCGTGTCTGGCCCGGGCATGGTGCACGCCCTGTCTGGCCTGTCCAACGCGCTGGCCAACCGCTGGCCCATGCTCCTGATCTCGGGCAGTGCCGACACCTACCAAGAGTCGCTTGGCGCGTTCCAGGAGTGGCCGCAGGTCGAGTCGGCCCGGCTCTACACCAAGTTTGCCGCGCGCCCCGACTCTGTGGAGCGCATACCGCAGTTTGTGGCCCGAACGTTCCGTGAGTCGACGTTCGGGCGCCCCGGCCCGTGCTATCTGGACCTGCCCGGCAACATGATCACGGCCACGGTGTCGGCGCAGGCGGTGATGCGTGCCGCGCGTGTGCCGCCACCGCCGCCGTTCTTGCCGCCCACGGACCGGCTGGAGGGGGCGTTGGCTGTTCTGGCCGCCGCCGAGCGCCCGCTCCTCATCATCGGCAAGGGGGCGGCGTATGCGCGCGGCTCCGACGCCGATATCAAACAGTTTGTCGAGGTGACCGGGGTGCCGTTCCTGCCCACTCCCATGGGCAAGGGCGTGGTGCCATGTGCGCATGTGCAGTGCGTGGCGGCCGCGCGCTCATCGGCTCTGCGTCAGGCAGACGTCATTGTGCTCCTGGGTGCCCGACTGAATTGGATGCTGCACTTTGGACAGGCGCCGCGCTTCCAGTCCGACTGCCGCCTGATACAGGTGGACGTGCATGCCGAGGAGATGGGCAACGTGGAGTCAAGTGTCGGCAGTAATGGCAATGGCGCCATTCAGAACATTGGCCTGGTGGGCGACATTCGCTCCGTGATGGCCGCGTGGGTGAAGCTGGCCGTGCAGAGCAAGCATTTTGGCGGCTCCGAAGCACCAGTGGAACGCTGCAAGGCGTGGTGGCAACTGTTGCGTGGTAAAATGGAGTCCAACCGCGCCGCCACCGCCCAACTAGTGCAGCATGATCGTGTATGTGTGATTTGTGTGCACATATCAACATATTGCCTTATTTGTATACAGGTACCGATGAACTACTACCGACCGCTGCACGAGATAAAGACAATGCTGCCGGCAGACTTTGTGCTGGTGAATGAGGGCGCCAACACCATGGACATTGCGCGCACAATCATTGACCAAACAGCGCCACGAAGCCGTCTCGACTGCGGCACATTCAGCGTCATGGGCCTGGGTGTGGGCTATGCGATCGCGGCCCAGCTGGCCTATCCACAGCGCCGCGTGATCGCCATCCAGGGCGACTCGGCGTTCGGGTTTAGCGGCATGGACCTGGAGACGGTGGCCCGTCTGCAGCTGCCCATCATATTTGTCATCATCAACAACTCGGGCATCTACTCAGGCATTGAGACAGAGGAGTGGCAGGCAAAGTGTGCCGTGCAGGGCGGCGCGGTACCCATGCTGCCATCGACTGCCCTGCTGCCAGACACGCGCTACGAGAAGCTAGCCGAGGCATTCGGAGTGGATGGCTACTATGTCTGCACTCCCGGTGAGTGTATAATACGCCTGTGTATTGTGTCTCAAACAGTTAGATGAGTTGCGAGAATCATTCATGTGTGCACTGTCTAAACCCAAGCCGGCGCTGCTGAACGTCATTATTGAGAAGCAGTCTAAGCGCAAGGAGCAGGTTTGTCACAAAGAATATCGTCTCTTCACAAAATGCTGATGAACAGGAATTTTCCTGGTTGACCCGCGACGAGGAGTCCAAGCTGTGATGGTGGAAGCGTGGTCGGATTATAACGACCTGAGGAACGCATGGCAAGTTACAACAAGGCACAGCATAGGGAATTAGATATGATTTTTGCACTGCTGGATGATGTGTATTATGACCTACATAGTGCTGCAATTAGGGGTATGGGCACTCGCAGGCAGTGTAGCATTCACGGCCCTCGTTATTGCGGCGGCAAATGTCGCGGCACACCTCATAGCACTTTTCCGGCCCCGGCACCTTGATGGACAGATCACTCGGTGCGGCCGTCGAGTCGGTCTGGACGGTCAGCTGCGCGGCATAGCTCTGGCCAATGCAGGCGATTACTGCATGAACGGGTGTGATGTACACTGTTGTGTGATGGTACACGCAGCTTACCGGCGACGAGGGCGGCGCGAGTGAACAGCATGACGTTGATGTGAGAGCGAGGATGTGAAAGACAAGTTGTAGTGCAAGAAGAATGCAAGATGCGCGTGAGAAGCCCATGTTGACACAGTCGCGAAAGTAGAGCGCCGTCATGCACACACACGGCACCACCAGCATGGCCGCGGTTACTAGAGAGCTGCCCTGCACGCTGCCACGGCCGATCGGCGGCCTCTGTTCAATGTTACATTTGTACTGTAATAATGTGGTTAACAGCATTGCACTGCGTGGCAGTGTACAATATGCTGGAAGCTTGCTACTGCCGTGAAAAGATACCCTTCGCATCACAATCGATAAGAGCCAAGAAGCCGCGATGTAGATGGATATAGCTGTAACCATTACGTGTATATATTAGAGACCCTCCAGCGCCAGGGCCTTGACTGTTATGGACAGCTCTTCGTCGTCCAGGTCTTCAAATGGCGGTGCAATGCGCTGCATCTTTGCCGCTGTCGCGCTGGACGGAGCATTGCGTCCATTCGCCGCCATCGCCGACACGTTGGTCACGATATTACCGGCCGCGTGGCGCGTATAGGCCGACGCTGTTGATGCCGTAGATGACGAAGTGGACGCCGAGTACGCCGCTGTTGACACTGACGGTGACGACATATTGGCTGTAGTGGTGGCAGTGGCGAGTGTGGATCCAACACCGCCAAGCGCTGCATGAAGTGAGCTGACACTGCGACTGCTGCCCAGCTGTGTCATCTGCATGGTCAGCGGGAGGCCAAAGTGTGATGCGGGCGGTGAGGTGCGGCTGGATGACGGCGCGGTGCCACCCACGCTGCTGCTGGTGCTGTGGCCCGCGCTGCTCGAGATGGTGTTGCCGCTGCTGCTGTTGGCCGTGCCGGATGTCGTGACACTGTTATTGTGATAGTGGTGATGGTGGTGGTGTTGGTAGTGAGCTGTGGCCGCCGCACTGCTGGCAATTGATGAGGCTGTGCTCGATGAACGTACGGTGCCAGTTGCGCCACTGCCACCGCCACCAGACGTCAGTGCCAGTATGGTGTCTTGCAGGGAAAAGTAGGCGCGCTGTGTGTACGATGTGACCATTGCCGGGTTGAGAATCGTGCGAAGCAGTTGGGCACAGTGTTGTGGTTTGAACTTTACGCGGACATATGGGTGTGACAGTATGGCGTGCCACGTGGACGGAGGCGAGATGCTGCTGCTGTTCAGCTGTGTGCCCATAGTTGCCGCGGCAGAAGATGACGAGAACGAGCTGGAAGTGGGAGTGGCGGCCACGCTGGAACTGGAGCCCAAAGACTGTTGGTGCTGTTGGTGCTGTGACGATGAAGATCCACTGCTGTGGTGCTGGTGCTGCACGGACCGCACGAATTCCGCCGGCAATTCCGCACCACCGTCCCACAGCCACACGGGCAAATCAGCGGGCAATTCCACATCACCTGTGTCGTTGGCTGGGGGTGACGATGTAGTTGTAACAGTCGATGGAACAGGCGCCACATCGTCGAACCGAACTTGCTGGCCGTCCTCGGTTAGTGTGACTCGCACGGCCCATGTGGACTGGAGCGTGTGCTGGCCAAACTTGTCCAGAAACTCTTGTTCCTCTGGCCAGATGTTGCCGTCCCGTGCAAATCGACAAAACTCGTTCACTATACTCGCCATGCGCCACAGCTGCAATTTGCGCAGACACTGCCTTTCATTATATACAAATATATACGTAGAGTGTTGTTAATTGTGTGGGGAAAGTTCATAGCGAAGAAAAGATATAAATATATATATATATATGACACTTACGGCAATGACAACTCCAGTGACATGCGAGCCATCCATGCAGTGAACGTATATCGGTGCAGACGATGCATCCAACAGTACCTGTCAGGCAATACATAAGACCTAGTACACAGTAGACGTATACCTACCTGTAGAATGGCTGCAACCTGCTGCTTCTCGAGAGGAACATGTTCCTTGGCGCGGTCAACGGGGATGTGCAAGTGCCGAATAGAATTTGTGGTGCAGAACTCGGCCAGTTCATCCATGCCCAACGTGGCAGGCGTCAATGACACCACGGTGCGTAACCCCAGCCTTCCAGAGGTCACATCACTGGTGATTGTAGATATGTATGATCCTTCACACGCACCTCCGCAGAAACCTCAAGTTCTGACACCGCGGAAATCCACCGCGATATAAACCGCGCTCCACGCAGGCATACCGGAATGGGGGAACGAGTGGAGGCAAGGCTGGCACGGTGCGGGAATGTCGCGGCGCTGCAATAGCGCGCAGATCCACTTGCATCGCTGTGGTCAGTTAGATAATATTTTATAATATGAAAGAAGCTGCCATTGTATAAGTCAAGTTATATTACAGCGAGTACTACTCTCAACAAGCATGTGCCATGTCACCACTTGCATGTCTGTCTTATAGCTGGTTGCTTGAAAGGATAACGGAGTGGAGAAGCTTGCCTGTACAATTGTGGCAATTGGCAATGAATGCGTGGCATGAAGGTCAGGGTCAGGGTTGAAAGTCAATCATGATTTGCAACGGATTTCTGCTGAGCGCCGCCGCCTTGTTGTGCTCCGGCGTAGCCGCATCGTCTGGCACCAATGTCACCACAGCAGGCAGCACCGTGGCTCTGACTAGCTGCGCATATGACCGCCCCTGTCCCAACACGCAGTACTGCGATCATGTATGCCAGGACAAGTATCCACCGCTGCACCACTGCGACTACGGATATCAGTGCCAGTCGGGAGATTGCTGGCAAGGCACGTGTCTACCAATGGCTGACCGCGGCGAAGGCGAACTCTGCTCCGTCAACAAGCACTGCCACAGCGACTTCAAGTGCGTCAAGCGCGAGTGCAAACGCGTGTCCATGCCGTCGTGTCCGGTGTATCACTCGCACTCACCATGTGGCAAGCCTGAGCCGCTCGCCATGATCATCGGACTGTCCATTACCGGCGGCATTGTGCTGGGCGCATTTTTGGGACTGGTCGGCCGCCTGCTGGTACTTGCATGTGTTCGCCGTCGCCGCGCCGCCAAGACCAGCCAACCGTATCTGTATCCCGTACCTGTTGCCGACGAGAGCGACCCACTCCTGGTGCAGAAGTAGCGTCAAACTCAATACGCATACGCACAGTGGAAATAAAGCCGTTAATTGCTTGAGCCTTTGCCCAAGTGAAATTTTCGCCGTCAATGGATAATGGCCACCGGCCAGAAGCGCAAGGCCAGCACGGCCATGGACTCTGCCGTGGCAGCGCTGTTGAGTTCTGCGCGTCACACACTGCCCGCCACCACAAGCCGTACCATTTCTCCTGCTGCACCTGGTGCATCTACTTCCCGTGCCGCTCCCGATGACAGGTTTGCTTCCATTCATTGCTCTACATACATACCAGCATGTCCTCACTAGTGCATGCAGCTACATTGCACAATTGCTTGCTGTAGCTGCAGCCAAGAAGCGGCAAGACTACGACCGGCTGGGAGTGTATGGCCTGCTGCCAGAGGAGCCACGGTTCGTCGTCTCCATCACAGATGATATCATTGGCTCACTCGCTCACTGCACCTGCAGCCAGCCACCAACGGCCAACAAGACATTTCTGCGCAACATAATACGCAGCACCACTTCCACCAACAAGAGAATGGCAGCCGGACAGAGTGGTGAATCTGCACGACTAGCAACTGAAGGCTCAACAATGAACAACCTAAAGGAACAGAGCGACCGCAATTTACACACGGAGCGCATAAGCAAAAAGAGGCGGCGGCAACGGAGCAGCAGTCGCGATGAGCGGCAAGACGGTGATGAAGGGAATGATAGTAATATTGACCGGGCGGAACATCGGCAAAGTCACCGGCGGCGGCGCTGATTGTCTGCGTCCACCTTCAATGCAGAGTCGCCACGCTGTAAATGGCGACGCACAGATATTTACACAGCAGCCAAACATTGTTATTAGTTAATAGATAGACAGGAATTGTATTTAGCCGCAAGTTTAGCCGTGATAGTTGCATTAATAATGCTTAATCAACATCAAGGGGTAATTGAGTAAAAATTGTAATATACAACCGCAGATATGCACGCGACTGCCAACGACAGCTCCGGCATGCCTTCTCCGCCACCATCGACGCCACAAGATGGCGGCAGGTGCAGGGAATCGTCTACACAACGCGCGATACACCGGCTAGTGGGCGCTGATCCAGCCGTGCTTCGCCGACTAATCACCAACCAGTTCCAACTACAGCGCCAGCTGAAGCGTCGAGAGTTGTCGCGTATTGATGACAATGCCGCCCAAGTGCGCCGTCTAATGCGCCGGATTGCACACGCCATCAATGAGCAACAAAATGTTGATGGTGCTAGTAATAGCCACCATAAGAGCGGCGATGGCACTACGGCTTCATCCCACCACCGTATGACGACTAGGCCGCGTTCAGTCGCGCGCACAAATGGTGTCTATGCACGGCGCTTTGACGGGGTTTATGTCATGTATGTCGTACTGTGCTAGATATGCCTCTTGCTTATCCACACGACTGTAGGCTGGTGTGCCCCGCGTGCAAACGGTTCGACTTTGGCAGCCGGCAGGGGTTCATCAGTCACTGCGGGAGTGGGCACGGGCTCAACTACGGCTCGGCCGAGGAGTGGATTAGGGTGTGCGGCGTGGAGGTTGCCGAGGAGCAAGTGCCTGCCGATGATTTTTGTCGGCGCCACATGACTGTCTCCAATTTCGGCAAGCTTGACGAGTCTGCCGTGGATTTGGTACGCTCATATCGATATACTTGTTTAAAATATTTATCGATGTCGCACAGGATCCACTGTTTGCACAGACGGCGGGAACGGCAACACTGCGACAGAGCACGGCGATGCCGCTGACTCCTTATGGGTTGCCGTCGATGCATTTACCGGCGCAAGAGTCGCGCTTCTACACCAAGCAGCGGCTGGTTGTCGGCACAGTGTCGATGATTATACCGCGCAGTCAAATACCGCCCGGCTCGCGCATCTCCCACCAATGGATGGTGTATGTTCGCGGCTGCAGCGAGGCAACTATAATTGATGTGTACATACATACATACAAGAATTTAATACCATTGCAGTCGCAGATCATGTTGGACACGTTTGTGAGCAAGGTGCGCTTCTTCATTCACCCGTCCTACAAGCCCAACAATGTTATCGATGTCACGGCTCCACCTTTCCGACTGGCGCGCACCGGCTGGGGAGAGTTCCCTGTGCGACTGCAGATACACTTCCACGACAGCGCGCGCAATCCGCCCGTCAATCTCATACATCCGCTCTGTCTGGAGCGCTCGGTTGTCGGACGTCAGGTGCAAGGCGAGGAGCGCGCCTTTGATGTGGAGTTGGATCGGGGCACGCAGTTTGTACCGTCCAGTACCTCGACCAACAAGCATGACCCGGACGCGGAAGAGTATGCGGCGTTCTGTCGTCGGGTTCGAGCTACGCCTGCCCTAACTGCTTCCGCCACTGACATTGTCAAATCTGAAAATGCGGTTCCAGATATTCCGTCTGACGTGATGCCGAAGCAGGACGATGACGGTGCCGAAAATACCAGCTTGACAGGACCCGCCCCACAGCTAGCTAACCCCTTGCCGGAGCGGTGTCGATACTGCGGCCTACTGTGTCGATACCACCCGCACGCTGAGGCCATTACCCAGCTACAGGCCCACCCGCACTACTCCATCCTTTCCACCACACCAGCTTACAATACGCCATACACGGAACTGCTGGCCGTACACGATCCCGCCAGGTGCCAGTTCCGGCCACTGAATAGGAAAGGCAAAATCCTGCGCCGCTTACGCACACTGTCTCGCCTGGACCAGATGGACAACTTATCGACGACAGAATTGGCCGCGCCGCAGAACAATAACATTACTGATAATGATGGCGCCACTTTGCACAGACTGTCACTGACAACATCTGCCGATGCTATTCAGCATTTGCGTCGCACGCTTGGTCACTTGAATGATGACACTACTCGACAAACATCCACAATTGCATTCAACTGCAAAGTTCGCGGCTTGCAAGACATTCTCGCCACTGGCGGCATCCACACAGCGGCCGCCCGTATAACAAGTATCGACGACGATGCTGATGGAAGTTCCGGTAATAATAACATTAAGTCAGCTGAACTGGAGGCGGCGCAAACACTGGCCGTGGGTGCGCGGGCGGTGCGCAACTTTCTCGCCGACTTGCTGGCGGGGTGTGTCCACATTTACCGCGCCGAAAGGCTTGCTGAAAACGACGACTGGGCCGTCGATGCCAACATCATTGAAGCGCGGCGCAAAAAGCTTAATGACGAGGCGGCTACCGACAACGGCAACGATGTGAAGCCGATAGTGGCTGATAGGGCGCAGTCGCAGCCATTCACGCCCGACCGCAAGTTGCTGGCACCGTACCACGTGTTTCGTGCCATATTCCAGCGCCGCCACTCGAATCTGGACTTTCTTACCAACGCATACCTGCAGCAGCAACAGCCGGTGGAAGCTGTGACAGAGTCGGCGACAAAGGCATCAGTGGTTAATGTGATGGATGACAGTGACGATGCGAACTGAATTTCAACTGGCACAATCATATTTATTTACCGTACCGCTGATGGCCGTGGTGGCGACCACCGTGCGCGTGTGGAGACTGCTGGGATGATGGTGCCTTGGCCAGTGGCGGGAAGGAGGCGGCCGAGAGCAGCGGGCTGTAGAACTCACCGCCGCCACCATTGCCGCCGTTGTGTCCCATTGTCGCTCCGCCGTTCATGCCGCTGTTGGACTCTTTGCGCCAGTGTGGCGGTTTCCAGTTCAGTTTGCGACCCTCGCTGTACAGTGCCGCCACAAACTCTTGCACCTGGCCGTTCTCCTCCAGTTCGAGATACTTTTTGTACAAGTACAGCGCCTACAATGTCAGTGAATAGACACACATCTGCATGCCATCAAGCGCGCACCATGCGGGCATCCTCAATACTGTCGTGGCTGTCCATTTGAATGTCGCGGCCGAGTGCGTACCAGGCCAAAAAGCGCAATGAAATCTTGCGCTGTCCCTCCAGACGGAATAGGTCCACGGTGTCTACCACGTTCTCGCGCGGCACCAGAATGTTGATGGTGCGGAAATCCTTGTTCAATCCGTGCCCGACAAACACACAGCCCATATCCACTAGCACACGTAGCTTCTTGTACGCCGACTTGAGCGGTATGACCGAGTGCCGGCTCCGCACTGGGTCCAGGTCGTCGGGTTTGATGCCCGAGTACTCGGTCAAGTAGTCGATGATGGGCTCCGATGTGCTTATATAGTCGTCGATGAACGGCACGCCTTCCAGCGGACCATCGCCGCGCACCACGCTTACGCGCGCTAAATGCATGCGGACCGGCCGCACCAGTGACCGCGTGCCGTCGCTGTGTACCTCCATCTCCTCCTACAATAATGGTGTTAACACCGAGGCCGATATGGCGTTTACAAACACTAATTACCCGACTAAGTGCCACGAATTCGGCGTCCAGTGCAATAAGAAGCGGTTTGGTGTCGGACAGTTCATCGATGGCCAGCGGCTCAACCAGGGATTGCGTGCTGGAGTAGCGGTACATTCCTTCGTAGAATCGGTCATCCACCTCCGTGATCACCTTCTTGTCAAAGGTGGAGGTGAGCGTGTCGAGTGTTGTGCGCTCACGCATGTCAGAGCGAGTGAACTGCAGCACGGCCGGCTGCTTCCACTTGCTGCGGAACTGGACCACTTCGTGCGGCGTCACCTCGCGCACCACAAAGTCGTTGAAAAGGTACCAGCGCCACGGGTACTGCATCCCGGACACATTAGTGTCCTCCACCGGCGCGCCCTCACCCAACACCGGCGAGTTCTTGGAGTCGGCGAACGGGACGCGGATAAATGCCACCAGATGGTTCGGGTCGTGGCCATTGCCGTCCACCTGGCAGATTAGCGACGTCAAGTCATAGTCGGCAGTCTCGCGCGCATCAGCCATAGCGGTCTTAGGCTCCTGTGGCACTTTGAGGCCGCCGCCTCCACTGCTGCTGTACGGATTGAACTCCTCCACCACCACCGCGGTCTCGGAGATACCGATGCGGATCTGCAGCGGCAGGAACGACGAGAAGCTCTTCATGCAATTGGCCAGCGTGACCTCTTCAAACTTGAAGTAGCCGTCCTTGCTGCGCCAAAGCCGCGACTCGTCCTCGGCCAGCACGCCACAGTTAAGCTGCATCACCGTGGGCAGATTGCGCACTTGTTTCGTCTGCGTGATGGGCATGTAGTTCTGGCAGGCGTCGCACCAGGCTTTGGTCTCGGACTCGCGGAGAAAGCTGTTTTCCAGTACTTCGGCAAACGTGCGGCTGTGCAACTCGCTCGACTTGCTGGGAGACATTGTGGACTTCCAAGAGTTAACGAACGCTTACGAAGGTACTCAGAAAAAAAATGCATACCTTTTTTGGGTAGACGAGGTCGAGAGCAAATGGACACTGATCGCGCACCACTTGACTCTGACACTGGCACTTGCTTGTGGTGCGCAGCTGGATGCCAAACATTTGCTGAATCATGCACCAGCGCTCATCGACGCTGCCGTCGCGCAGCAGCACCGGATTGTGCACCATGGCACACTCTTGGTTCAGCTTCTCAAAGATAAATCGATTAAAGCTCTGAATAAGCTGTGTGTATGGGGTGGCCGGCGACGGCTGTGGCGGCTCCAGCAGTCCCAGGGCCTCCACTAACAATTGTCAACATAATCGGCGCTATTGCATAATGATGTACCTTGAGGGATGGTGGCCACTGCGCGAAGCAAATTGCTCGCATGGCAGTTGAGTCCATTTGCGTCGTCCAGCATCCGAATTAGAAATGCCAACTAGGAATGTTTAGATTGCATATACATTGTATTGTTACACACTTCGCATGACAGGCAAAACTCTTTCTTGCAGTCCAACACGACGTGATGGTTGACAATCTTGCGCAGTGGCTCCGTGAAGTAAAGTTGCTGGAGCAGCGCGTTACAGTACGAGTTGACAATATGTGTTTCCAGTCCGCCGAACCGAGTCTGATTAAAGAAGGCAAAGTCAAAGTCTTCCACCCCGAACCGAGAATACCTGACATGAGACATCACAATGATAATTGCTAAAAGCCCTACTTGATCTCAACTTTTCGGTAGCGGTCGGGGATTCCGGCAGTGTATGATGCGGCGCTATCGCCACCAAAGTAGTCTGTCTTGTTCTTGCGCAGCAGCAAAGAATCGCGCTCTTTCTCGCTGCGGAACTTGGGTTCGAGTGAGCGCTTGCCCGACGCCACCGCTGCCTGCTGTGAGACAACTTGGTTGCGTAAGCGCTTGCCGTAGAGCAAATTCGGCGCATATCCCACAAAGTCAATCATTTTCATGTTTTCCAGTACGGCCGCATCTACTCTGACTGGCGGTGCACCCACTGTCACGGTGTACTTGCTTGGCCACAGCGATGACAGCAGCGGCTCCGTATAGTGCGGCATACCGACGATATTCAAAGGTCTACATGACGAAAATTAGATTTATACAAAACATGTTGTGCGTACGTGTCGTCACTCCACTGAATCGGCGCTTCTGGCAGATAGGGAGTGGCAATCTCGACTGGATGAGAGAAGTTGTTGACCACTGCCTCCTCGCTGCTTTGCCACACGCGCACACATGCAGAAGTGTCAGCCATGGCGACTAGATCACCGGTGGACGACACGCTCATGGCCATGCACAGTTGTCCGCGCAAGTCGATCTAATTTCATTATAATTATTAATCAAAACAAATGAAATACTTGTCCAGTACCTGGTGTGCAACTCCGGAGGACGGATCGGCAATATTGGTGAAAGAGAGCAAGCCAGACTGGGACAGAGTAATAAGTTGACCAGATCTTTTCGGATGGAATGCGAGGTAGCTGGGACAAGCACTGCCGTCGCCACTGATGGCCATGGGTTCCATCGCCTGCATATTCCGCAAGTCATACAACTTCACCACTGGCTCTGGCATCATCCTAATTGGTGTGTAAGTAAGAATTTGTATTCAACATTGTTCCTATGAGGAACATAAATGTCAAACCTACTTGCGACTGAGACCGCAGAGGGCCACAGTGTTTCCGACAATGTCCAAGTCCATCACGGCCCCATTGAACGCAGTCAGCACTTGTTCCGTGCGCAGAGTACGCGCATCTTTCAGTAACAGGCGTCCGTTGACACTGCCGCATGTGAGGTAGCGGCCACGCCGCATTACCATCACTCCATCCTCGCAGTCTGCATGCCGCACCACAGTCCCGGTCTCTGTCTGTATGGCGCAGATGCCCTTTTGGTTGCCGGCGACAATAACTTCGCCAGTGCCCAGGCCAACGCTTATAGCATACAAGTCCTTGAACTCGTCTGGTCTGCCGAAGATTATCACATCGTCAAGCATACAATATCCAACTAATATAATATAATATAATAGTAATATATCCAACTTACTTGTGCATCTGCCACTTGACAATGCCGCCGCCGCGGACGGAGCAGTACAGAGTGGTAGCGCCCATGGATATTACTCCCTGCTCCGTGATCAAAAGTCCCCGCACCGGATTCATGTGACCACGGAAGCGGGTGTAAAGCGGCATGGCAAACGACGGTTCAAATGGCGGCTCGGGGCTTCGGTCCATAATCAAGGACTCCAGCCGGCCCTATGGACATGATGTATGAAGTAGGGGCGTGTGGGTGGTGAGCACACATCGCCGTCACGCAGTCACGCACATGCTGGTTGCCGCACCACAAAAGTTCGTAGAGCGGGTCAAACTGAATTCGGGTAGCTTGTATAGGTAGGTAGCCCTGGGACCTCTCTATCCATGTGGGCGCCGGGGGCTGTGGCGGCTGCGGAGAAGGCGTGGCCGAGTTGTTGCCGCTCATTGGTGATTATTGGGCGTCGCCAATCACTAGACCAGGGTAATGTGACATATGCTATGAGATAAGTACATAACACGTATACCTCGAGCATCTGTAGAAGAAAGACGATGTTGCCCACAGGCAGGGTTACAAATTCATGGCATGTTCACATGTGAAGTAGCTTGTTTTGTAATGTCCGTCATTTATGTCACAGAACTTTCGGCCCATTCAAGCTGATGGTTCCTGTGGAGTGGACTCCGGAGTATGACGACGATAAATACAAAATACGGAATGAAAAAAATGGCAGTAAACATGTCGATTGGAACCATCGCGAGAACATTAATACCAAGGGCATGAAATAATGTCCCATCCGCGGAAATTTTCAACCAGACTGGCAGTAATACAGCATACTTGCAAGATGCTGCATTGCACAGCATAGTACTGCACCGTTGTGTCACTTGGGAAAACCAGTTTGGCACCTTACAGATGAAGTCGTAACATCGTGAGCTTATTAGTTAACACTAATTGCATTTTTACAACTTGAAGATAAAAGACGAGTAGGTCACTTGTCATCCAGCTGGTTTGTCTTCAGATGGACTCGCGACACTTACATTAGTTTAACATTGCTTTATTTAAATTAGACTTCACGCACAGGTGTGAGCCGGTCGAGGTCGAGTCGTTGAGGTCGCTGTCAGGCATTCTAGTCACTTTAAGTTCGAATCGGGTGTTTTAGGTTTCTAAGTCACTGCTCCGTCAGTCCTCATCCTTACTGTCGCCAGGGGCCCCCGAGTTGCCATCCTTGGTGCCCTGCTTACATAGGAATTGGCCAATCACACAGCACAGTAGTTTGTGTAACCAGTGCGAGACACATCCAACTTGCTGCATTTTGATTACATTTGTATTCGATGAGAGGCTGCGCGTACGCTGCTATTGCTGCTGGCTTGATTGCTAGTGTCAGCAGTGCTGGTGATCTCACACAGACTTATGCGTATTGGTTCAAACCGACAGCAGGCGGTACATATAAAATGAGAAATATGGTGCGCGACGTTAATAGCCAAACCACGGGAGCACAGTGCACTACCAGCGCATGCAACCAGACAAACAGCGCGCGTACGGTGCGGGCAGAGAAGATGATAGTGGGCGGCTCTTATCTGTTTTCCACTGCTGAACTTAGCATCACAACTGCTAGTGATATTTCGTTTAAGTCAATCGTACAAGAATGGTTTGGCCATTCTCCCTCCACGCCAAATAGAGAGTACATAGGTGACGTTGCCGACAAAGAAGGGTCGCAAACCACTGCAATGTACGCTACTCCGAAACTACTATTCATTGGCAGAAATTATTTGAATGTTACTAGTCAGTACGACACTTTAACAGGACAGCTGATGCACCAACTGGCCACTGGGACCCCGGCCGACATGCAAGTTGACGGCGACAGCTTATTTGTCGAAATGACGCCGGTTAGCGCCATTATTCAGCAGTGGGACATTAGTTCTAATCGTATGACAAGAACCTACTCGGCAAGAGGTCCTCTCTTTGCAAAGGATGGCTCACTCTTTGCAGCAAATGTCGCCAGCGGAAATATTTGCCAGTGGGACATAATAACCGGAAAACTATTACGATCCTTTGACGTGAAAACTGATGGCGCAACTCAACTGCTGGCGAATGGCACATCGATATTTGTCGTATCCCCGTCCACTGGAGTTGAGCAGTGGGACATCATTACGAACTCGCATGTGCAGACCTTTAGTGTGTCCACTGGTAAATTTGGCAATGAGCAAGTTTTTATTGTCGACCACTTGCTATTCAAGCTCGGCAACAATACAGACCTACTTCAGTGGAATGTCCCAGCTGGAAAAGCTACTCCATACAACCTTCAGCGGTTTGACACATGGACAAACCCAAACGGCACGATATTGATGGACGATAAGTACCTATACTATCACGCTCGCGACGAGATATATAGGTATGGCCCAAGCTACACTGTCGAGCCAAATATGTCAGAGGCGACTTCCAAAGCCGATGCATCGGCGGCAACTGGGTGTGCATTCGCATCGGCATTGCTTGCAGTACTTTTTTCGATTTAGTTACCTCGTATAGAGCACGGGCCAAATAAAAATTCAAAAACATATTACACCAATATTCATCATATGTTGACGATATGTAGCTCCTCGTCTGGCCATTGTTGAGTTTACAATTAGTATAATGTGGAACAGTGCTATTTGCACGCTTCATTTAGTATCTGGAGTCCTGGGTCCCAAAGGACAATATATATTGTCCGCCATTCTCCGCCAATCGGCATCAAGCAAGCTGTGTAACAGCTAACAGATGGCAACTACGGATTCTAATCATACTCTCATACATATCGCTCAAATGAAGAACGTCCTACTTGCTATTGTCGCCAGCGGTGTCGCTAGTGTCTGCGCTGACCATTCAAACACGTATTGGTTTCACAAAACAAACACTGCAACATATGAAATGGGGGATATGGTGCGCGAGGTAAACCGCCCATACACAATTCAAGAATGCACAACTAATGCGTGTTTTGCTGAAAACGATAAACGCGTGGTCCGCGCGGAAAAAATGGCATTGGATAGAAATCGCCTGTTTTCCACTGCAGAGATCACTGTCATCGACAGTGGCAACACAACGGCACGTACAAAACAGCTGTGCAACAATGGGATTACTCCTTGGATCCGTCGCATGAATACATTGGAGAAGTAGCAGATTCACTGGGCTCGCAGGTCAGCGCAATGTATGCAGCGTCTGACATGCTTTTTGTGGGCCGCAGCAACGAAGACGTGGTCAGCCAGTGGGATGCCAACACTGGCAAGTTGATGCAGCAACTGAAAACTGGAACGCCAATAAGTATCCAAGTCGATGATAGAAGCTTATTTGTCGAGAAAAAATCAGGCAATGGCTCGATCCAGCAGTGGGACATCGACTCTGGAGACTTGATCAACACCTTTGCCGCCAACGGACCTTTTGCGGTGAAAGATAAGTCACTGTTTGCGGCGGATCCTTCAGGTAGCATGTGCCAGTGGGATAAAAAGACCGGAAAGCTTGTTCAAACTTTTGGAGTTGGCAAAAATGATGCCACGCAACTATTGATCAATGGCACTTCAATGTTTATTGTGTCCCCGTCTACTGGTGTCGAGCAGTGGGACACGGTCACCAACTCTCACGTGCAGACGTTCACCGTTTCCACTGGCGCTTTTGGCAATGAGCAAGTGTATCTGGTGAACAATTTGCTATTCAAACTGAGCAACACCACAGATTTGCTCCAGTGGAATGTTCCAAGTAGACAAGCTACGCCATATAATATGCAGCGGTTCGGCGAATGGACAAACCAGAACGGCACCATATTGTTGAACGAAAATTTTCTGTACTATCACGCCCGTGACAGGGTGTATCGGTATGGCCCAAGCTACACAGACGAGCCAAATATGGCCTCGGATTCCAATAGCAGATATGATCAGGTTGGAGTGGCCAAGGCACTCGTAGCCGCGTTTGCACTGGCCGCGATGCCGTATATTTAAGATTAGGCGCAGTGATGTGATCACAAATTATGCAGATTCATAGATAGTATATAAAATATAAAAATATATAATATAAAAATTATACACATGTCAGACACCGTCGTGCAGAGTATCGCCATTCGCCAGTGGGAGCTGCGAGACCGTCCCAAGCCGCATGTGGTGCGCTCTATACTGCATATGATGCTGTCCCGGTCAGTGTAGATACTTACCGCACTCTCTCAGGCGTACAAGATGGAGGTGTACACCAGCACGCGCGTCTGGGCGCTGTGGAAACGGTACTCGGACTTTGATGCCTTGCACACGCAGGCACGTGGCTTAATATGCTATCTGACTGCCTGCCTGCATCCGTCCAGCCAGCACTATGCTGATGCCCGCAAAGTTTGTGCAGCGGTTCGCGGACCTGGCACCAAACCACACACCGGCACCCATGCCGCCCAAATCGTACTCCATCGTCCCGTCCAGCAAGGTGTGTGTGGGTGTACTGGTTCACGTGAGCCGGTGAACCGCAAATCTCTAACGTAGTACCAGATGTCTCCGGAGAAGCTGGAGCAGCGGAGACTAGGCCTGGAAGCGTATGCCGTCGCAATAATCAAGAGTCCGGACGATCGGTGGCGGAGGACGGCCGAGTGGCGCCAATTCATCGGCAGCGGCAGTGCCATGCGTGGAGTATGTCGATAGTGTGTCTGTGTGTTGGAGGATATGTGTGACCAACCACCGATGCAGAGCGCCTCGCTGGCCCCCGTCAGCGCCGATACGTGGCTGGATGATTTGCGGCAGTTGCAGTCCCTTGTCGACGAGACCCAGACTCTCATTCTATGTGTGTACACGTGTACTTTTAGTGCTGATGTGTGGCATTAACATTAAAGGCCGCGACCGACTACTGGCGGGCGGAGAGTCGGCGCAAGAACAGTCGTTGAGCGCACGCAAGAATGTACACATCATATCTCAGCGCATATTGCAACTCTCGACCGTGCTAAACAACAATGATGAGACGGCTGCCGTGTACGTGCTGTGCCGTATATACTACATCTTAACTTATCTGCTGGCAGTGCCGAGGGAGAGTTGCTCAGGCGGCAAGACTTGTTGGAGAATGTGAGGCTGCGACGTGATCGATTACAAAAGGACCTGGCAAACAGGCACACGGCAACTGCTGATCGCAACCGCCTATTGAGTGGCGCAGAAAGCAACATTGGAATATCTGCGCCTGCATCCCCGGGTGGAAGTGAGCCGGGAACTAGTCGCCCATCCACGGCTGGCTACCCAGCATCATCGTCATATAACGCAGCATCCACGGCAACTTCGGCGCCGTCATCAACACAGTCCAGACGTCGAGTGTTTGGTGCCGGCGGCGGCAACGTGCAAATACCCATCGTGGAGGAGACGGAGCAGACACGGGACCTACCCACATCCCAACTACTGGTCCAACAGCACCAAGTGGTACAGGAGCAGGACGAACAGCTGGACCAACTAATGTCCGTCATTGTGCGGCAGAAGGAGATGGGGCGCGCAATCGGCAATGAACTGGACGTGCAGAACCGTATGCTGCAAGACATTGACGCCAAGGTGGGCACCACCGCCGCCAGAATGGCGAATGCCACTCGACAAGCCAACAAGTTGCTGTGACATAAAGTTTTGTGTGATTTGCTTGAATATATTGGCTGCCTGTATATCTACCAAATAACAGTTGTCGAAATCAAGTCGTAATTGACTGTCAAGTTCAGTTCAGCAAGTCTTATAGATTCCCGCACTCCCCTTGGCCGTCGTAGTGCTGCTGCTATTGCTGCTATTGACATACATCGCACGTGCAATTGCCTTACGGCACATGACAGTGACATACAGCACTGCGGACCAGGTGTCCAATGCACCCACCAAGTACGTGCTCATGCCATCTGTGCCTCGCACAAATCACACTGCCGCCCAGACCTTTCGCGGTGCCAGACCCGGCCACACTGCTGCCACCGCGCGATGATCCCATCACCGTGGAGCAGCTGGCGCGACACGACGGCACCGACCCAGCGCTGCCCATCTACGTGGCGGTGAAGGGCACCGTGTTCGATGTGTCCGGCAAGCGCGAAATGTACGGCCCGGGCAACTCGTACAACCTGTTTGCGGGGCGAGACGCCTCCGTGGCACTGGGTAAGAGCTCATTGAAGGCAGAAGACGCGCGCTGGGACTATGAGAGCGAGGGCGCGCTCAGTGGCGAGGAGAGAAAAGTGCTCGATGACTGGGAAACGTATTTCAGGCGGCGCTACAACATTGTCGGCCGTGTGGTTGGCCTGGGTGCCGGCAATTGACGCCGCCACGTGTTTACTGCTCAGAAATGTCTGCATAGTGTGTTCAATACATATGTCTTAATATTTCTTAATATTGCTTTATCAGGTGGGGATGATATCGAGGGTAGCACCGGTACCCAATTACTGGCGAGGGTCATTATTGTTTCATCGGAATCGGAATCGAGCACTTCGTGACGTACTTTCAATGGTTCGTGACCGCTGACCTTCAGGTGGAAAGCGATGAGCGAATCAACTGATTGAAGCGAGTTGCCCGTGAAGGCACATACGAGCCGCCACAAACATGCCTTTGGAATCGCGATCGACCGATGGACTTTCGATACGCAGTGCCCCTACGGCGGCGACGGCAAGCGCGCCGAGGCAGACTGCAATCGGTGGCGAGGCGAACATTATCACGCGCGATTGCAGATTGCTCTGATGGGCATTTGGCCACTTCCATTTCAACGCCACATTTCCAAATGATTTGATTGGCCAACTTGCAATTGCGCGCATTACGTTATTGGTGTAGAGGCCGTCCAGCGGCGAAAGAATATTTTGCGCTTTTTTCCCTTTTTTCTTCAGTCATACATACAAACATGATGATATACGCAGTATGGTGGGCATTGTGGTGGAGCGGCGCTCATGCAGTGCCTGTCAATTTATTTGGTCTGGCCTTCAAAGATACACCATTCGCAACGACATATCGAAAGGCATTGGAGCGATATGTTGGTGATATGTGGGAATCAAGTGAGCAAATGGTGACCGCCACGGATTGGCGGTCGACACTCTTTTCCCTGAAGAATAGCGCTCAAGATAACTACAAAGCTTTTGTTGACGGCAGCAAATTAGAGGGAATGCCACTGGGCTTTTACCATCGACGGGTGATTGAATTTGAGAATGCGGAGAGACGGTCAGCGGGACTAGACGATTTTATATTGCGCGCACTCACGGCGGCCGTGACTGGCGATATAACGCTGGCAGGTTGCTGCACTTTGAAGCTGGACAAAACTTTTGGGTTTTCACCAGGGCTAATCGCGGGCAATTGCCAGGACGACCTCATCAATTCCCCCTCATTCGCCATGCATGCAGCATACAGCGATTCCACAGATAAAAGGGAATTTTGGCGGCAGGACAGTCACAGGTCACGTGCTGTCCACACTTACTCGTTAGTCGGTGCTGAAGATGGTACACGTGTGTGGCGCACGCAGACAGTGTTACTGGTCAAGCTACGTGAGCAGGAAACAAATGAGAATGGCATCTATGGTCTGCATCTTGTGGTAAAAAGTCTGCGTGGTCACGTTGACTGCACTGCCGAGTGGATGGGAGCGGATGGCAGGCCGATTTCACAAGTAGAATAAATTATCGTCGTCGATCTCACTGCTGCTGTGGCAACACGTCACGGTGATATGCATGCGTCGTTCAGTGACCACAGCAAGTTCACTCAATGATGCGTGCAGCTATTCTGGCTGCTTTTGTGGCTGCGTACCCCGTGTCTCGTTGCTGCCAGGCAGCGCAACTGGTGGCTTTGCTGCGGCCGACGGCGGATGTAAATCAAGCCGCCAACTGTCTGGCAGCTTCCGCAGCCACATGCGGCCATAGCTCCACGCAGCATCAAATGTTTGACCTGGGCACTCTTGCCGGGCTAATTGTGTCCACGGCGGTGTTGGATACCACCAACACCACCGCCGTCAATGACAGTGGGTGTTTGGCATCGCGGTGTCACGAACATTTCAGCCTGGTGGAGACGGCTGGTGTCTTTAGCATAGCACAGCGTTCAATGCCCACACCACAGCTCCGTCCAGAGCAACAGCGTGACCCTGCCAATTGGGTCAGTGCACTGCATGCATGCAGGCGTATGTCCAACAAAAAAACCACAGGCTCTGGACCGCATTGATCAGCGCCGTGAACCGCTTGACCGCACATTCACTTGGCTGCGCGGCGTGGAAAACGTGACCATTTACGTGGTGGACACGCAAGTGAACGGTCTCTAGCAATTTGTGTAGCCTGACAGTAGCTGCTCTGTGCAGGGGTATCGCCGTGTGGCACCGCGAGTTTGCCGGTGGCAACTCTCTCGCAGACTGTGTGACACGTGCCGAACTGGGTTTTGATGCTGTTGGCACCGACACCGCCGGCCCCAATGGAGACCCGAATGGTCACGGGACGTTTGTGGCGGCACTAGCAGCCGGCAATTCGTGGGTGCTGCCAGACTGCCAAGACATGTATTATTGTGACACATGCATATGGCAGGTTGGGAGTGGCGCGTGGCACTCGAGTGGTGGGCGTGCGTGTGGTAGACGCCGACGGTCAGGCCCAGCTGGGGGACATTATGCGCGGTCTGGAGTGGACCGTGCGCCGCATCCAGCAGCGCTCAGAGGCCAACGGACGCAGCGTAATCAAGTGAGTGTCACTCTGTGTCTGTCTGTGCATCTTATCTTCTCTCTCACACACTGAACGTTTATACGTGCGTATACTTTACGTACATAACCATGTAGTCTTTCATTTGGCTCTACGGGCGTGTTCAGCCGTGCTTTGAATAGTGCCGTGGACGCCATATCGGCACAGGGCATCCCGGTGGTGGTGGCTGCCGGCGAGTGGCCATATATCGCAAATTGATGTGCTTACGCAGTGCATATATAGGGAACGAGGACCGCTCGGCGTGTTTGGTGTCGCCGGCTTCGGCATCCACGGCCATCACCGTGGGGGCCACCACGCGCGACGACCGCCTGGCACAGTTTTCAAATCGCGGTGTGTGCACAGATGTCCAGGCGCCCGGGGAGGGGGTGCGCTCAGCAGCCGTGGCCAGCATGCTGCCTGCAGGAACCACGGCGCCAGTGTTGCGTCAGGCGCGCTGTCAGTGGCTGACCGGGGAAGCAGAATCATCTGGCACCTCCTTCTCCAGCCCGCTGGTGGCCGGTGTGACTGCGGTGTACCAGGCGTACGCGGCCGCCATGCAACCATCAGCACCGCCACCAGACACCGGCGCTGCATATGTGCGGCGGTTGAAACAGTCGGTGACAGAGGCGCAGGCGACAAGGGGCGTGCTGTCACGGGGCTTATCGTTCAGCACGCCCAACCGGCTGGTTTACGCGTTCCCGCCCGGACTGGGGGTGGGACAGTGAGGCTGGCTGGGTGCGCACGTGTCTGCCTGGCTGTGTGCCTGGTGTACATTGCAGTTGCGTGCCTGGTTGCCACGGCGCCCGTAAATAGACCTTGCATTGGCCTCTCCCGCCAAGGCTTACCCTCACTCCCCGCACGTGCACTTGACTGCACCTCGGCACACACGCACACACACAGACTCACTACTTCATGCCCTTTTCATTCCACTCGCACTCGGGCCAGTTCTGCCAGCACGGGCACGGCCAGCTGGAGGCGGTGGTGCTGGAGGCGATTCGCGTCGGCTGTCGCGTCTACGGCCTCACGGAGCACATGCCGCGCTACACCGCCACCCACCTGTACCCGGAGGAGGCGGCGGCCGGCTACGACTGCGCGGCGCTGCACCGCCAGTTCGAGGCGTACGTGGTGGAGGCGCGGCGTCTGCGTGACAAGTACCGCCACAGCATCACACTGCTGGTGGGCATGGAGACGGAGTGGTTCGGGGACGGGCGGGACGCGGAGCGGGTGCGCCAGCTGCAGCACCGACACCAGCTGGACTTTATTGTCGGGTCGGTGCACCATCTGCGCGACACGCCCATCGACTACAGCGTCGACATGGTCACGGAGCTGGAACACTACTACAATGGCACTGCTGCGTCATCGAGTACACCCACCACCTCTGCCGCGGACAGCATCAACAGCAGCAGCACCGCCAGCAGTAGTAGTAGCAGTAGTAGCAGCAGTGCGGCCCCGGCAGAGGAACCGATGTTTCTGGCCTACTTTGACGCTCAGTTTGACATGCTGACCGCGCTGCAACCACACGTCATTGGCCACTTTGACCTGATCAGGCTGTTCCGACCGCATGCAACGCTTCTGTCTCCCCGCGTGCGCAGCGCCGTGGAACGCAACATAAGGACGGCTGTCGCGTACGGCGCCTTGTTTGAGGTGAACACGCGAGCGTGGAAAAAGAGTCTGGACACCGCCTACCCGTTCCCCGATGTGCTCAAGGTCTGTATATATATATATATATATATATATATATATATATGTATAGATGCTGACGTCATCAACTTCTATATACATGTTAATTTTTTTGTTTGCAGACTGACTGAATGTATTGTAGATGATTATCGAGTGCGGTGGCAGAATAACAGTGTCTGACGATGCGCACGGACCGTCGGATGTGGGCATGCACTTTGACCTGCTGGCCCGGTATCTACAAAAGTTTCCCGCGCTGCAAAGCGTGCACTATCTGGACCGTCAAGATGGTGCCGACTGCAGCGCTCCTGTTGTTGTCAAGAGCGTTTCGATGGCCGAATGGCTGGCGCACCCGTTCTGGGAGCTGTGGTCGCCCGTCAAGCCAAAGTCTGCCGCATAATTGGCAGTTGTTCGTTCATAGATAAATAGTTCTACATATCCAAGATTATGTCCGTGTGTAGGTTAGAACATCATAAGCTGGTCACGCTGGTCCAACTAAGCGTCCCGCACTGACTGAAAAAGCATGGTTCCGGGCGCAATCCAATCCAATCACATCATCGATTGTGCCTTGTGTGACGCCTCTTTCATTTAGCATCGCTAAAATGGCCGACCTGAAAGCCAAAATTTTAGCGGCGCTGGCCAACAAGGTCTACCCGCCGCCATCCGACTTGATCAACGAACTGAGCGCAATAAAGGACGACGATGCGATCAGTGCAATAGCTGCAATGTGGATGGGTTACTCCGAGTCGCAGTGGAAGACGCTTCGCAGCGAACGCGAATTCTCGGATGGCTTTGCAATATACAACGCACTGCATCCAGACGGGGGTAAGCACCGTGTTACTTTGTGATAATGAAGACTGAAAACAACTATATAGGCTCCAAGTTTGCCGTTTCGTCCGTCGCCGAGGACGAATGTGCCGCCCTGGATCGCAATCTGGCAAAGTTGCGTACTCTGATACCTGGTATCGATATTTCGCTCGCCAAAAAAAGCTAATTGGCTCCGACTTGTACTTCAAGCGTCTAATTGCCGAATGTATGGGATGGGATCGTTCAGCCGCGTATTCGTTTATGAAACAGGTTAATGCTGCTATCAAGTCCGAAACTGCCGCCGTTATTGGCACACGTTACGCAATTGTATGATTATTTGCACGAAAAAACGACGTTGCGTTGTATCGATTTATTCGCGGCGGTAATTATTATTGTGCTAAAGTTGGTCCGAAGTCTGTAGTTCGTGCGGAACACGATATCGCTACAACTGTCGTTGGTCCCTGCGTGATGCCACCTTGTGATTTTATTGACTTACCGGATGATCGCGGATGTTTCATCTCGCCATATTACATTGACTCTTTAGCTGATATTTGCGGTCCAGAGTCGCCACTCGATGTTCTGAACGACTTTGCGATTAATACGTTATTGTGTGGTTTTTCGGCGATATACTCATTTGCGCAACACTCACTCGGCCATTGTGATATAAAACCGGGCAATATGATGGTAGGACAGGGCGTCATTGTTCTGATCGACTTTGGATCGGTGTCCAAGTACGGCGAATTAGTTCGTTCGCGTACTGCGGGCTATGCCATGAATAGGGCACAACCGTCAATCGGATTCGATTTGACTCGCTTGGCGACTACCGTTGCTCAGCTGATACGAAAGGACATTTGACGAGGACATTTCTGGGGAAAAAAGATTTGCTTGCATTTCTCAGCGGTGCTGAAGAAGCGTTTCCCGCTGCCGTTGAAATGTTGATCGACATGCCAATTGACACGGAAGTGCATTCTGCGAACGAATTGCTTCAGATCTGGCGCCGTCTTTACGCAATCGCCTCGAAATACAGCTTCGAAGGCAAAAACGACTCTAGACTGGCGCCGCCGCCTAGTTGAATTGTAAAAATACTGGCTGGACATGATCTGTACAGAAATTATCCCACTTTTCCTGAAAAGACAAGCTATTATTATGAGCCGTGTAATTGAAGCAAGCAACAACATGAAGCAGGGAGTCGGAGAATTACTCTGCTATACTGGTATATGCTGGTCTCGTATGTAGATACGGAATGCCTTTTTAAGGTAGCCAATTCCAGATCACCCTTTCTTCACCTTGCGCATGGCAGGTATCCGTGCACGTCTATACATTGTTATTATGCCACCACCTCTATGGTCTTCGACAATACATGTATATTGTATATATATATATATATATATATCTGATGATGCGCAGGGTATTTGCGGCATTTTTCGCGCTGCAAGCATGCATTATCAAGCCTGTCAAGATGGTGCCGTGTCAAGAAGTTTTGCAGTACTATTATGCAAATAATACTAGTTCTAAGCACCACTCAATGTCATAAACCGCCATACACCATCCTACATATATCTTCCCGTGCATATACAGTGCAACCCATCAAGCCAGCAATCGATGCGATCGACACGCGCGCGCGCGCGCGCCACAAACATTCCCGAGAAGAGATTTCAGCTCCGCCGCCGGCCGCGATTGTGTTTGCAGTTTGCAGTTTGCGAGAAACACAAACACACATTCATTCATCTTGTCCGCCATCTCTGCCTTAAGCCAGCCAGCCAGTGCGACACCCACAAGCTATGCCATCCATGACCACCGACTTTAAAACCAGATTGTGCTGCATTGGTGCCGGCTACGTTGGCGGGCCGACGTAGGTGTCGCTTCTCTCTCATGCACTCTTTACACTCTCTCTTATGCGCTCACTCCATACGCACACATACATACCCACATCATACCGACATACGCACACACTAACTACCCTAAAATGCAGGTGCGCCATCATTGCATTAAAGTGCCCCGACATCTGCGTGACCATCTGCGACATCTCCAAGCCGCGCATTGACGCCTGGAACTCGGACAAGCTGCCCATATTTGAGCCGGGGCTGGATGAGGTGGTCAAGCAGTGCCGTGGCAAGAACCTTTTCTTCACCACCGATGTGGACAAGGCCATCCAGGACGCCGAGCTGATCTTTGTGTCGGTCAACACGCCCACCAAGAAGTCTGGCATGGGTGTTGGTATGGCCGCCGACATGAAGTGGGTGCATCATATAGATGTATTTGTTTATACTAATATATATTGTTAGGTGGGTGGAGGCGGCAACTCGTCGCATTGCCCAGGTGGCTACCTCGTCCAAGGTGGTTATTGAAAAGTCGACGGTGCCGTGCCGCACTGCCGAGTCCATGCGCGCCATTCTCGAGTCCAACTCGCGCGACGGTATCCGTTTCGACATTCTGTCCAACCCCGAGTTTTTGGCCGAGGGTACAGCCATCTCTGACCTGAAGACCCCGGACCGTGTGCTGGTGGGCTGTCTGCAGACGCCGGAAGGTCTCGCTGCACAGCAAAAGTTGGTGGATGTCTACGCACACTGGGTGCCGCGTGACCGCATCATCACCATGAACCTGTGGTCGTCCGAGCTGTCCAAACTTGTATGTGCTTGTTCTCTATCTACATTCACTGACTTGATTTAATCAGGCTGCAAATGCGCTGCTGGCTCAGCGTATTTCCAGTATCAACGCATTGAGTGCCGTGTGTGAGTGCACTGGCGCCGACATTGACGAGGTGTCGTACGCTGTGGGCCGTGACTCTCGCATTGGGGCCAAGTTCTTGAAGGCCAGCGTGGGTACGTGTCATATTGATGTGTAGTTTGACACTTTTCTCATAACCCAACATCAATACTGATTTAATAGGCTTTGGTGGCAGCTGCTTCCAGAAGGACATTTTGAACTTGGTGTGGCTGTGCGAACAATTGAATCTGAAGGAGGTGGCCAGCTACTGGCATCAGGTTGTGCTGATGAACGACTACCAGAAGCAGCGTTTTGCGCAGCGAATTGTGAAGTGCCTGTTCAACACTGTCACCAACAAGACCATTGCACTTTACGGCTTTGCTTTCAAGAAGAACACTGGTGACACCCGGCAAGTCAATGCTTTATTTATCATGTGTACTAATTGTTTTGTGTAGTGAGTCGGCCGCCATTGCCATGTGCAAGTTCTTTATCCAGGAGGGCGCTCACATCAACATCTACGACCCGGAGGTGACCAAGGACCAGATCTACCTCGACTTGACGGAGCCTGGTATCTGCACCAACGCCGCGGAGGGTAAGAATCATGTGAATTGGTGGATACTATGTATTGACTCACCTATTCAATAGTTGACAAGCACGTCAGCGTGCTGTCCAGCCCGTACGATGCTGCCAAGGACGCCGATGCCGTTGTACTGATCACTGAGTGGGACGAGTTCAAGACGCTGGACTACGCCAAGATCTACGCAAGCATGAAGAAGCCGGCCTTCATCTTTGACGGCCGACTCATCCTGGACGTGAAGCCGTTGAAGCAGCTGGGCTTCAAGGTGGAAGTCATTGGCAAGTCTGCTTAATGCGCCGCAGTTGGAAACGTCATTCGAGCCATCCTTCTCTCTTATAATCTCTTAATGAATGGCGTTGTATCAGACAATCTCTCATGAATAGTCACGCAGTAGCACTGTCTCTCTCCTTCGTTCTAGCGCTCTCTGCGTTGATGACACTGCGTAGAACACCCCAGATGTCCTTTCGTATCCTGCCAGTGTACTAAAGTACTACTCTATTATCGTTGTATGCCACAGTGAATATGCCGCTACGTGGAAGCAGGGGGCAGCCGCATTGAGCCAAGCTTCTGTGCCAGCCGCTCCTGGCTGCCCTGCTTGATGGAGTTGGCATGTGCCAGCGCCACCATGTTGCCGCCGCTGTGTTCCTTCTTGCGCAGCAGTCCTTGCAGACTCGCCGGTCCCAGCGCCTCGTCAAGACCATTAGAGCCGCTGCCACCACCCGCCATGCCCACGATCCCGTTCGCGGACACTGTGCGGTCCAGATGGCCCTGGGAGCCGGCCATCGGGGTGCGTGAGACGGGCGGCGTATGCACCGGTGACACCGAACCGCTGTGGCCCAGCTGCGGAGTCACGGCGCGACCAATACCGCGCCCGGCCTTGCTGTCCACGTAGGGCGCGTAGCCGTGGTCCTCGCTTGTGGCGCGACCCGTCTCGTAGCCCGTGTCGTCGGGAGAGCCGCCGGCGCCCGCCTCATCGTAGCCACTGTTTACATCGCCGCTGCCGCCATCTTGGCCATCCTGGCCATCATCCGCCCCGTCGTCCTCCTGGATGGGGTCGGTATCGTCAGCGGCGGGCCCGTCATTGTAGCCGCCGCCATTGCTGCTGCTGTTGTAGTCGGCCCCGCGGCGAATGGCCACCGCCGACCGTGACTTGGGCATGGGCGCCGGGTGTGCAAAGTTGTTGATAGCGGCGCTGCTGCTGCGCGGTGCCGGTGACACGATGGCAGGCCCGCCGGCAGAGGGGCGTCGCGCGGGCGGCCGAGCATTCGACTGGCCGTTGTCAATGCTGCTTCGCGAGGTGGCTGCGGAGCCGCGGCCAGCCGGGTCCGGAGTGGAGCGGCCCGACGAGGACTGCTGTGCCGCCGCAATGTTGGACTGTGTGCGCGGCATGGATGCCATGCTGGCATTGCGCTGGGACCTCGGTGGCGGTGCCGGTTGCTGCACGTACTGCTGCGGCTGTTGCGGCACCTGCTGGTCCTGCACATCATCCGCATACTGCTGCTGTTGCTGCTGGCCGTACTGCGCCTGGCCGTACGGCTGTGCCTGAGCGTGCTGCTGTTGCTGCTGCAGGTTGTAGTGGCTGTTGTGCTGGGAGAAGTGTTCGCCGCTGGCAGACGGTGTGGGACGGAACGAGGGCGGCGCAGAGTAGTCGGGCACGGCAGCGCCGGCCGCAGCTGGATCTGCCGCACCGTACTCGTCCTCATAGTACGGCTGCTGTTGCTGCTGTTGCTGTGGCGGAGGTGCCTGCTGCTGCTGCTGGTAGAAGGGCGGCGAGGGCGGCTGTCCTGGCTGGCGCGTCACATTGACACTGCTGCCACGGCTGCTGGGGACACCCTGGCCAAAGTAGTCATTGCTGCTGGAGCCGTGCGGTTGCGGCGGCGTGACGCGCCCCGAACCGCGACTCTGGCTGGGACGCTGTTGTCCGTACGGCGGCATCTGGTGTGTCGGCGAGCTGGGCAGCGGCACGGTCTGACGCGACGGCGCGACGGGATAGTGCGGCATAGTGTTGCCATTGCTGCCGCCATTGCCGCCTCCGTAGTACTGCTGTGCGGCGGCGGCGGCGGATCCGGCGTCATACACGGGCATCTGTTGCTGCAGCGGGGACGGCTGGTACGGCTGCGTGACATTGTTGCGGTACAGCTGCAGCGTCGGTGTCTGCTGTGCCGGGGTGGCCGCAATTTGCTGCTGCGAGTAGGCCGGGTAGAGCGCCGGCGCGACGGGAATAGTGACATTGGGCGACATGTAGGGCGAGTGGGTGGCACTGCCGCGTGTCGGCGTCCCGGTCGGACACACCAGGCACCGGTAGTCACCCTCCGCCGTCTGTTCGTACTGGTCGGCCAGCGGTTGGTTGCAGCGGACACACGCGATGCACTGTGTCAGGCAGTCAGCGCAAGTCTGTCTGCCGGGTGTATGTATCGCATGTCTGCCTACCTGCTGGTGGTAAAACATGCCCCGAAGCCAGAGCGAGTACGCGTCCAGGCGGCCGTAGCACGAGTCGCAGTTGAAACAGGCGCCGTGGAAGAAGAGCTGGTCGCCCACCTGGAAATTGGTGGTCTCTGTGGTGAGCACTGGTAGTCCGCAGCGCGCGCATCCCGGCGAACTAGTCTTGACCTTGGTGTAGCACTACGCAGACAGTTATTGTTACTGGATGCTTCTGCATGTCACCACCGCCACGACTACCACCACCTACATCCACATGGTAGTAGAGACCGTTCTTGAGCGCGAATTTCAGCGGGAGTTCACGGCGGCACAGGGTGCACGTGAAGCACGCCTTGTGGTAGCATGCGCCATCTTTCAGAGCCACGTAGCCCACCTCGTTGCAGATACGGTTGCATTTGGTGCAAATATCCACCGAGGGTTGTTGCATAGTTGCGTGCGTTATAGACTATATTGCGTGTAACAGTATGCTTATATAAATATATATAGTTGTGAGGGTGCGCTTCCGTGAACACTGCCTGACCGCACGGTGCTATAAATAGGCCCGCCTGCAGACAGCCGGGCGCGCTGACAAACAACAACGGTCAGTCAGCGCGGTTCGGGGTGTCCAATCGCGTTGCACCTGGCGCTAATCACACGCCACAGATTAAATGGCCTCCAATTGCTGCATATTAGTCGTTGTTGTCGTTCCATATCATACCAACATAGATAGCTGGAATATAATATTATTTGTCTACTGCGCATGTATAAGTGTTGGAACTAGTCTCTCCGACACTCATCTTCGCGCAGCAACAACAGGCTTGCCGGGCGGAACGGGTGGCAGCGGCTGTGACAGGCGCTGTGACTGTTGTGGCTGCATCTGCGGTTGCTGCTGCGGGGGAAATGGCGACGATTGACGCGGTTGGTGTGCCGCCGCAGAGTATCCGCCCGCCTGACCACCCACGTTGCCCTGGAAGCTGTATGTGCCGGGCTGACTTCCACCATTCTGCCACGCGTACTGCGGAGAATATAGTTGCTGCTGTTGCTGTTGCTGCTGTTGTTGTTGTGCCCAGGGCGGCAGTGCACCTTGCTGCTGTTCACCGGACCACGCCTCCTGGATGCCCTCGGATGCGCCATACGGCTGAAACTTTTGCTGCAGCGGCATGTGTGGCTGTGGCTGGTAGTACATTTGTTGCTGCTGCTGATATTGCTGCTGTGGTACGCCGCCATTGCGGTTTGCAATGTGCTCTTGCTGGTGCATCTGTGCGTATATGCACTGGTCACACATGTACGTGCCGTCCTGCAGCTGGCTGTAATTGCGGCCCAGCACCGGCACATTGCACGACACACACGGCACGCACTGTCAGTCCG
Organism: Aphelidium insulamus; assembly: GCA_036784855.1. NCBI lineage: Eukaryota > Fungi > Aphelidiomycota > Aphelidea > Aphelidiaceae > Aphelidium > Aphelidium insulamus. The sequence continues at coordinate 112,910 of JAZDSV010000013.1, read as the reverse complement.
TTAGTCAATGTAGTATATATATAATATATATATATATACATTTGTATGTAGACACTTTGTATCCAGACTATATATATATATATATATATATATATATACACTACGAACCTCTTCGTGCAAAAAGTTGCCCGCCACGTTCTGGAACCGCTCATTCAACGGTCGCTGACAACTATCGCACGCAAAGCAGCGTCCATGGAACCGCAAATCATTGCCAACCACCACGCTCACCTCGCTGCCAATGATTGCCTGTTCGCAGCGCAGACACTTTGGCGCGTTGGCCTTGGCGTTCGAGTAGCACTACATTGTTATATACGTGTTTATACGCAGCATACGTTTAACTACGCACCTCGGTGTGAAAGTATTTGCCGTTTTTGAGGGCGAATTTGAGTGGCAGTTCCTGCTGGCACAGTTCGCACGTGAAACAGTACTTGTGGAAGACGGCGCCGTCTTTCAGCGCGATATAGGCCTCGCTGTCACACACGCGTCGACACTTGTTGCACGTGCGCACTACTCCCGGCGGTGCAGACATATTTGTTTGTGCGTGTGTAGTTGCGGGTGTAGTTGTTGTGGTACTTTGTGTCTGTCTGTTCGCACTGACTCTGTGCGGTGATTCTATATTTCGTCAAGCGCTATAAATAGCCTTGGCGGCAACCGCGGAATAATATTTATCCTTAGGTGTACATAACTGCATTTAATGTAATTATGGTGAGTCATCTGGTTCCATTAACTGGTTCCACTATCACATCAGGTGCTGGGCGAATAATATATCAACGTTCAAAATCTTTAATGCAACAATAAACTGTATGGAATGTTGACTGTTAATCCCAGTCGTCGTCGAGATCGCCCTGACCATCAGCAGCATGATCGCCGTCATTAAGTTCCGACTGCACCAGACGGTTCTTGCTCAGTGCCCGCTTCAGCTCTGCCTGCAGACCCGTGTCAGACAGTGTACCGGCGCCACCAGCCAGCGCCGCCAGTGCCCCGTGACTGCTGCTGGTGCTCAGCGAGCCGGCGCCGCTCGGCGATGATCGCAGGAACGGCGGTGTGGATGCATCGCGCCTCTCAGTATCCGGCACTTTGCGCAAGGTGGGTGCGGTGGCAGTCTGTCGGATGGCGGCCAGCAAATCGGTCGGTACGGCCGGTGTGTTTACAGTGGACTGTCTGGATGATGGTCGCCGACTGCTATTTGTGGCTGCAGAGTCTTGAGTAGAAGCGGCTGGAGGTGGTGGCGGAGGCGGAGGAGGAGCAGCAGATGCAGTACTCGACTGCTCAACTTGCCTTGGTGGCTTGCTGGCTTGTAATGTTATATCTTGAGTATCAGTGCCTGGCAGAGAAGTCGGTGACGCGGTAGTATATGGTGACGCAGCACTATTCGACTCCACAACTTGCCTTGGTGGTTGATAAACAGCGGCGGCGATAACGTCACCTGACCTGTTACTGCTGCTCGTGGACGGGACCACTAAAGCCGCACTTGCAGTAATCGACTCCGGCTTTGGCACCATAGCACCTCCTGGCGCCAGATTTTCGTATGCACTAACATATGGTTTGCGCGAGACCGACTGTGTGGCCAGCGCGCTGTTACCCAATTCAGCCAGCTGTGCACTGAGCTGTTCCAACAGTTGTGCACTGCTTGATGATGCCGGCAAGTTTGTCGTTTCTGTGTCATTTCTCTTCTCTAGCAGTGAACTCGGTGCCTTTGTTACTTTAGCTGGCGAATCTTTTCCGGTGTCTTCTGCAATTAATTGTGATGGTCTAATTTCTGTCCCGGTGTCCACTGGAACTGCAGGTTTATCATCTTGGACTGCAGGTGACAATGGCGGTTCGTCAGGCGGTTGTGCCGCGGAACTGCCGCGGTTCTCGGTGTAATCGATCGGCTTTGCGGCAGTACCAGACGGGAAATCAGAAGTGATTGTAGATTTTGCCGCAGCAGTTAATAAAGAAGCATCGTCGGTCGGTTTGAATTTGGCGCTGAAGCGGTCCAGCTGGCATTTGCGGCACTGCAACTGACCAGACTCCAGCTTGGTAAATGGCACGCCAGACAGTTGACATTTGCAACTACTACATAGCAAACACTATGCAAATAGTTAAAGTATACCATACACACACACATATATATATATATATATATATATATATAACACGTACCTCTGGGTGGTAGGAGCGACCACCATAGACAACGTATTGGGTACCAGCCGGAGCTGGCAGTTTGCACTGCGCACACCGCGGTGCAAACGTATCCACATAGCACTACACGCGCATACGCGCATTAAATACAATACTCAGGCACATATATATGATGTACCTCTTTGTGGTAGAGCTTGCCCTGATGGCTGGTGTAGGTGGCGGCAAGGGCGAGATGGCATTGGGCGCAAGTGAAGCAGGCGGCGTGCATGCGCGTCTCTCCATCGGCCAACCGCACCGACGGACCGTCCACAATCTTGTCACCACACGCGGAGCACACGGGCGCCTTGGTGTTGGCGTAGCACTGCAGCGCAAAAACCACATGAGACACTGAATGCTACTAATGTGTATGTTTGTACCTCTGGGTGGTAGCGCTGGCCGTCCGTGGCCGACACAAACTGGCCGCTAAGTGTCTGGTGACACACGGCACACGCAAGACACCGGCCGTGGAACAGCTGGTCACCCAGCGACAGCACCGTGTCCTCCAGCCCGATCGGCGCGTGGCATTGCGCGCAATTCATTTGTGTTTGTGAGTGCTCAGTGATTGAGCGTTATTGCGCGCTGTGTAACCATCACCGCTGTATGTTGTTAGTTGTCAGTGATTATGGGCACGTGCAGTATATATATATATATATATATATATATATGTGTGTGTGTGTGTGTGTGTGGTTTCATTCTGCCAACCAGCATCTTTTATTAACGATACACTTCGTATCTCATTCTCTTAGATTTGCCTTCGTCTGCCTCTTGTTGCTACTTTCATATCTGTCATCTACCGGAGATATGTCTATGCAGGATATATGGTGACTGGTGACCAGTACAGTCAAAATACTTTTCTCAAGATATTCGATACTTTGCTGCAGCTTTTTCATGCCCGTCCAGCAGCTCCATTCAACAACAACAACAACAACAACAACAACAACAACAACACTCACATCAACCATTTCGACTCGAAAGAGCAAAAAAGCACCGCACGCAAAATTATCACCGCCCCGACTGGGGTCCATGATAACTGACGGGTTCGGTGCTCTAATAGATCTTTCCATGATACAGCTGATGATCGAAAATTTACATGTCCAAGGACACTGTATGACACCAAAAATAACTCTAGTTATCTGTAATGAGAGCCGACTCATTGAACCAGTGTCGATGCACATGCTCTGCAACAATCTTGAACTGCGCGCGCTTGAACGTGCGCCACCAGTTGGCGATACGTAGCTGCAGCGCAACCAACTCATCTGGCTTGGACATCAAACGCGCAATAATCGGCAGCGTCTCGTTCCATCGATGATAGATGGGAATGCCCGAGTCGGCATAGTACCGCATCACATAACTCTCTGCTGGCAGTAGTGGTATGGCCCCGAATTCCAGCGCCTCGCAGAACCGAAAGCTCTCGGGCACGTTTCCTATAGTCAATCGTTACACTCATATGCACTATTTGTCTCCTACACAGATGAATATACCATACCTGCAGGGGATAGAGCAAAGATGGTGTCGCCCATATGCGCACCATATTGTAGGCCGGACAGCGAGTCCGGGCTATTGTTCTGCCACTCCACGGTGCAGGCAGACTGGCCGCGCAAATTCGGCCACAATTCTCCGGCTGAGGGCAGAACCTCTTCCAGTGTTTTCGCCCGCTTCCCCTGCACCATCTCGCGGTCAAAGTAGCGTTGCATGTCGGTGCGGTCCGCGGGCGTATGGCTCTCCCGTAGCCATCCCCGAAAGTAACAAATGATATTGCGTGCAGTGCTGGGCAGCAACTGGCGCACACTGGTCACCGGCCCGCGCAGATCCGTGTAGCCGAGAGGCACAAATGCCACGCGGTTGTCCACGTCTTGATGCGCGTGAAAGTACTCCTTGACCACAAAGTCAAATGACACGTACGCCTCCAGCTGGTCGCTGCCCGTCTCATCGCCCAGCCGGAACAGGCCAATGTTGTTGTACTTTCCCGGATACTCTTTGCGCATGCCCGCCACAATAATCGTCACCTTTTCCACCGTGCCGCAAGTGGTGAATACGGCCGAGTTGCTGCGTAAATATCGCGGCAAATCATCGTAATCTTGCATAACAATAAAGCGCATGCTGGCATTGACCTGTGCCAACACTTCGGTGCGCCAGTAGTGCAAGTTGGCTGCCAGGCGGCGATCGTGCTCTAGTAGCAACACGGTGAATATTGTCGCGTTCTGTGCGAGAGGCGTTAGTACACAGTGAAGACATTGTACGGTATGTACACTGTACACGTCTACTACCTGGGGAGCGGGCGCCAAAAACAGGCTGGAAATGTTTGCATCGGCTCCACGTACCAAGGACCGCCAGGCAGACTGGATGTCGGTGAGCGCGGCACCGTGTCTGGCCGACTCCACAGGCCACAGCCGGCCATACGCAGAGTACAGGTACAGCGTGGCCAGCAGCATGGTCGCCACTGCAGCCACCCGTAGCAGCGCCAGCTGTCGGGCCTTTTGGAGGCGCAAAATCGCCGGGAGCATCGCGTGAAATTAAATTGGTGCAAAACGCGGAGTTGACTAAAACTGTGATTTCTGTGCCAACAAACAAACTGATGTCTAGTAGTTGTCTAGTACACAACTAATATAGTGCGCCTAATTGTGGCTCTTACTTCAAATGCCAGCAGCTACAAAGATACAGCTGTGTAGACGTGTACTCTCAATCTAGCACACGCCACCGCAGACTTGGATGTGCCCAATCAGCTTGCGCCATCTGATTGCTTTGCTTCATGCGGCCAAGCACCGCACTCGGTGCCTCCTATTAAATCTATTGGATCAATGGCCAAGTCGCAGCATCATTCTGGCATGCTACATACGTCGGGTATCCAAGCGATGTCCAACTCCTCCCACCCACTCATCACCACAAACACGAGGCTATTGTACGAATTTGAAGTCTGGCTCTTGTACGATTTCGATTTTCGATACATTTTAATGCTTGACATTTTGTCATGCAGAATGCATTCCGAAAAGAACTAATGACAGCAGTAAACTGGGCATGCATCAAGGACAATACAGATTACACTAAACAGCAGCCATCTATGTGTCAACATTTGTCATCCAACCGTACATCCTCTCAATATCATAGTCGCCACGCCGGCGCAGACTCTGCATTAGCTCGGAATCCATGTGCGGCTCACACTGCCGCAGTAGGTCATCTGCTGGGTCACCTGGTTGGTCCACTTTCTCTGCCGTCACAATGGAGACTATTTGGTAGGCGGGCTTGCTGAGTCGCCGTTCGCCGTACCGAAATGTGGCCGCGGTGGCACGGGCGCCGTTCCGCATGGCGTTGCGAAATGTCCGCTTGGCCTGCGCGGGATCGAATATGAGCAGGTTGAGCACGGTGTTTTCTTCTTGACTGTCGGCGACACTAGAATCTGGTTTCTTTGTGCTATTGTTGTTGTCGGCGGTGGTCGTAGTGGATGGAGTGCCGCGCCGCCTCCGGCACACTTCCATCCCAACAATAGTCAGACTGTGGCCCTGGTACTGGAGATAGAGTGGTGGGAGGGCCGTCTGTTGGATGCGCCGGCGAGTGGGTGTTGCCGGCTGAGCAGCTTTTGCGGCAGCCTTCATCATCACACTGAATGCATTTCTGTCCGTAGGTGCTTTGCTATCAGTGCAGTTATTGGCGTCTGGTGGAGTCGCGTCGGCTTGGTCGCCGTCATTGCCGGCAGAGTGCAGCACGGTTGAGGGTGCCGACTTGAAGTAGCGCAACACCCATTGCAGCATTGCGGTATAGTTTTGACTTGGTTTAACTGGCGGTTCCGAGTTGTCTACAGGCATTGTAGATGGTTGTGGTGGCGGCGCAACAGTGTCTTGGCCAGTGGGAGCTGTGGAACCTTCCGGTGACACCTCCAGCACCTCGTCGTCATCGTCGTCACCTTGTGACTGAACAGCGGCGTTGCTTATGGATACATCTTCCTCGCGCTGCGACTCCGTACTACTCCTGCCTTTACCAGGAGTGCCACGCTTGGTACCACCGCGTCCCCTTTTCCTGGGGGCGCCACGCCTGCCGGCCCCAGGCGGCCGACGAAACTCGGTGATGCGCGCATGCACTCGCCAGTAGTACAGCAGAGTCGCCACCTCCATACTGCCGATCCACTGCTGCGTCCCGACCACCGAGTGTCCGAAATCGCGCGCACCCGCCGCATCCCAGCCATCCTTCCATGCGCGCTCCAGTGTTCGCTGCACCGTCCATATCGACGGTGTGTACGTGGTGGGGAAGCTGCGGCAGTACGGCCCGCACACCGAGGCACTCATAGAGGCGCCCATATCAGCGAGTATGGTATGCGTCGAAGCATCATGACTTGTCTCGTCAATGCTGACAATGCCGTCGCGGTCGTCGGTACCGGCAGCAGGCACCGGACTGCCGCTGTCGGTGCAGCCACGGCCGCCGTTCGCACTGGCCAGAAATGGACTGAGCAGCATCTGTAGATTACGATAGCCACACGCCCAGCCGCGGTCAGTCTCCCGCCAGCCGTAGTGCGCGGTGTACGGGTGTGCCAGGTACACGTCCACCTGGTCGTAGGCGGGCGGCACGGGGGAGTTGCGCAACAGGTGCGACAGCAGATGCACCCCGCGAAACGTGGCCGTCTGGTCGCAGTCTGCGCGGCACATCATCTGCGCCGACATGCGCTCAAAGTCAAACAGGGCGCCGTCCACCGGAGAGTTCTGCATGGGCAATGCGGCGCGCGTGTCAACAATAATCAATGCATGCACGGGTAAATGCGGCATACCGCGCCCGTGGTCGGTGCGTACAGGCTGGCGCGTTCATGACCGTCCGTTTCGCCGTCACTGCTGTCGCCATCCGCGCGGTACACGGAGCGCAGGCGGCCCTGCAAGCGCTTGCTGCGGCGCATTGTTTCGTCCTGTTGGCGGCGATTGTGCGTCAAGGCGGCTAAACTGCGGCAAAATTGTGAATTCACACACACTTTAATTTGAAGTTGCTCTCTGTGCATTGCATGAACACGTTTAGCGTATTTATGTGTATTGCATGCCTTGTTAATTTGTTCATTCGCTCTGTGTATAGAATGCTCTCTGTGTGTTGGGCTCTATATGTGCACTTTGTGTTGAGCGCTAATAACAGCATTTGCTCGATCCACACTCCTATGCTATATATATATTCATACATAACTTGCATGTCGTGTTTGGTGATGTTAATGTGCACATACGCTCTGCAGATTCGTTTTTTGCTTACACCCTGCACAAGGAATGCTTTGGAAGCTTCCTTTGGTCACTAGTTATATATCAGCTACAATATAGAGTATTTAGCTACTCAGCTATTGCAACCCTGCCACCATCATTAGCATTGATAGCCAGATTGAGCCCTGCCCCACACTATATACATGACATCGGGTAGGGGTAGGTGTCCTTTGTTGTATTCACATGACAACAATTCATTGACACTTGCCGTACTATTTACGAACCCTCAAGGATATATTCAGCATCTAATCTAATGGAAAGCAGACTGCAGCAGCATAATCGCCGCTACTGACCAGACCGGGAGCAGCAGGTTGTCATTGTGGCAAGAAAACGCTTCTAGCATGGCGCCCCAAATGGCCAACAGCGCAGCCGTGGTAACAGTGCCGCTGTCAGTGCACCAAGGGAAGCGCATCGCCACCGCCAGCACAAACAACAAGCCGGCAAAACAGCCGACTGCAAACCCCAGTGAACCGGCCACAGTCTTTTTGGCCATGGCGGATTCGGTTTTCCGGCTCCCGGCTGGTGTTATCCAGCGCTGCACGCCGTAGCGATGTCCCACAAACGACGCCAGCGCATCGCCCACACCAACGCTCACCACACCCACTGTCGCGGCTATTACGTCCAGGTTGGATTCGAAATGTGCCTCTGATCTGCAGTCGTCGTCGGTCGCATGCAGAGGGTCCGGCAGCGTCGCCGGCGCAACCATCCACAGCGGATATGCACAGCCGACAATCAAGTAGATGTGGCTGAGTATGAGGGGTCCCATATCCCAGGATCTTGAACTTGTCATCGACTTGTCCTCGGACGTGGACTGTTGATCATGAGATGCCCCGTGGTCCCGTTCAGTGAAAGAGTCAAGGAAACGTTGCAGTGTTCCAACGTTCACGAGTGGCAGCCACAGCCTGCCAAGTCGCACAAACTCGGCCAAAATAAAGAGAGACAACGCAGTTGCGAATGCCAGAGCCATGAAATGCGGCTGATATACATACTAGTAAGCAAATGATGGCCACAGAGACAGATAACTCCAACGTACCGTCCACACAATTGAAGGTACAAACAGCAGCACGGCTACGACGTGAAAAAACTTGCGCCGCGAGTCCAGCAGCTGGGAAGACTTGTGACGACGTCCGTCAATCTCATCTGACGTTGATATACGACGTCGCGGATGATAGGCCAGCACGGCCGCCATGCACGACACGCCGCCCAGCCACCAGCTGGCAACGTACATGTGCCGCTGACTGAGGAACGTGAGCTGCAGCGTCCACCGGAACGGATCAATGCTAAGACTGTGATGCCGGCCCACCATCAGTGTGACCCACGGGGCCACGCCGAACACCACTGCGGTCGCAAACGCTGCGTAGAGAGTCGCGGAAAGCAGCCTTCTCCTCTGAGCGTCCATGGCGTCATTCTCGCCCCCAAGCAGCTTGATCAGCAGCCAGCCACCGCCTGTCAGTGCCAGCATTCCCAGCACCAGCGCCTGTGACAGATAGTAGACCATGGTGGACTGGACGGCGGTGTCGGTGTCACGCACTGCCGGCACCAGCGACAGGTAGCCCACTTCGGAGAAGGTGCGCACCGCCCCATCTAGCAGCCAGAGACCAATGGCCTGTGCCATCACGCTGGCCTCGGCCAGGGAAAAGTTGCGCGGTGCCGCGGCCAGTACCGCGCGCAGACACAAATGCAGCCACGCGCTGCACAGCCAAATCTTGCTGCTCCACACGCGGTGCGTAGAGGAGGTGGAGTGCGCCGCGGTGTTTACTGTCGACCACTCGTGCAGCGCCGTGGTCATCACGGAGCACGCAGTTATGGACAACAGTGTCAGTAGAGTCCGTTGGGCGCCACGCAGCACACGAGGCGATAGTGCAGCCATCACGCGCCACTCGAACCACAGCGACACGCCAAACGCGGCACTGAGTGCCACGCACAGCTGCATGAACCCAAGCAGAGGGTCCGCGGTGTCGCCCTCAGCGCCGCCATGGACACCAAGCAGCCGCATGCGCACCGCCTTGGCCATCAGCGCCGTCGGAGTCAGCATGAGCGCGGCCGGCCAGCCCACGTACGCACAAGGCCTACATGTATTTGATATGCATAATGCGTAGGTACCCACAGACGATACATACACACACCACAAGCAGCACACACCTCAGAAACGCTGACGACGGGGAGGCAAATGCCAGGCAGCCACAGCCAGCATCACGTGACGCTACACTGACGCGTCGACTATTCACCAATATCGCCGTGGCACAGGTTACAGCCACCAGGGCAGCAGCCACGGCGCTGTCAATGTAGAGCGCGACCGCCACCACCAACGTCACGGCGAGAATGGCCGGCTCGATCAGCTCCGCGGTGCGCAGTGTCAACATGGCTGCCGGTATGTATTACATACAACACTTGCAATGAACATTCATAACATTCACGTGTGCATATTCATACAGGCTGCATAGCGAGTTCTTTCGATGCCATCAGTAGTCTACTGATGGCATCGATATTTTCTGCATAATGAGTTACCTTGTGTATAATCATATGGCGCAGGCTGCAGGATTCAAGTCAGTCACAAGATCGGCCAATAGAATTCCTTCGGGGGGCAACTGACACGTGCTCAGACTGAAGTAGCCAGCTCACTACGCGCTCGGCACATCTCATCTTATTGAAATAAACATAACATTATGCGCATCTCCATCCCCATCGCGCTGTTGGCCGTTGTGGCGACATCTGCAGTGTCCGTTGATGGTGCGCCCATCAAATATGGCGATGCATTACGCGAACTGGGCAAAGTGATTCTTCACGGATTCACGGGGGGAGCCGGGTTCGCCGCGGGGAATGCTGCGGTTGGCGAGCTTACCAAAAAAGATGCAGCACCCACGGCATCGCCGACGCCCGCTGCATCATCTAGCGGCAACAGCAATGGACAATCTGCCGTTGACCACAATGGCACCGACAAAAGCAGCACCGGCAATCTGTGCACCGACACCGCGGAACAGAGGCAAGAGGCGATTGCAGACTGTGAGAAGGGTAATGACAGTGCACACAAGTGCACATACGACCAGAAGCTCTGCATGGCAGTCAAGGCCGCAGTCCCACAATAAGGCGTGATGAAATACACTCTTCAAATTTGACCTAAAATGTGGCGCAGATCTTTTCATCTTGCTTCCATTCGTCACCTTCTTCTCTGCCATTCTGCTCCCTCGTAGTTTCATTCACCATAATGCGTTCCGAGAGTATTCTGTGCGCCGTCGTGGCCCTGGTCGCGGCTGCGGTGTCCATTGATGCGGCGCCCGTACACCTCAACAAGCGTGGAGGTATCGTTGATTCTATCGTGCATGGCGCCGTGGGAGGGTTCAGCGCGGGTGCCGGCATTGCCGCGTTCAACAAATTCTTTGGCCGCGGCGGCGGCGACGACGATAAAAAGCCTGCTGCACCGGCCCCGGCACCCGTTGTTGTCAACACGCCCCCAGTGACACCGGCACCGTCGCCGCCACAGACTCCCCAGGCCAAGGTCCAGTCTCCGCCGGCGCAGACGTTCCCCGAAGAAGCGCCCAAAAATTCCACCAGCAGCGATGAGAATAACCGCAATTCTGGCAACGCGTCCGAACGTGGAAAGGGAGTGAACAGCTCCGCTGGCGGTGACAACAACAGCAAGAACGGCAATAATACGGGTGGTAAATCATCTCCGGCAGGCACAGGCTCCCCGCCAAGCACCGGTGGATCTCCAACTGGCACGTCACCGGGCAGCCTGTGCACCGACACTGCACAGCAGCGCACGCAGGCCATCAGCGACTGCCAGGCCAAGAACGGCAGTGGATCGCAGTGTCAGTACGACCAAAAGATTTGTGCGGCGGTCCCGGTGCAACAATTTGCCTTTTAACGCGGCGAGTGGCATGAGGCAATGGGTGATATTTTTGAATAAACGTGATACTTATATACTGGGATTCATGGTATCGATATCAGCCAAGCCTCATCTTGTTCGCAGTGGCCGCGAATACTTGGCAATTGGTGATCAACACTGGCACCAACTGAGAGCACAATTGCGTGCTAGAAACAAGACGTTGTATATATATATATATATATATATGATGTGTGTCTAGTCGAATACACGGGCCTCGTTGTGTCTCTCGGAACGTTTCAGGCTTCAGGGAACGCATGTCGTTATTGTAATTTGAGCACTCTAAAGCGTAAGTGATGTATAATATGGGTAATTTTTTTTTCTGTAAACAGCGGCAACCAATGTGACGGCCATACAAAGCTGTTGGTTATGCTTATACAGGTAAATACCAGCTGGCTGCCGGCTGTCTGGGTGCCGCTATATGTATTCATTAGAGCTCTGTTTATATGCATATCTACGCTGCACAGAAATGTATTCAAAACTCTTCCTCCTCCACCACCAGGTTGCAGATGCGACACCGTCGGCGACACGCATCTGCTGCAGTCGCCGCCTCCTCCTCCTCCTCCACATCATCCACGAATTCGTGCTTGTGCGTGGTTGTAGCAGTGCCACCAGAGTTTCCAATTGCAGTGTTCCCACTGGCACCACCCGAGGTCCAGAGACTGGTGCGCGTGCGCCGCCGCAAGTCCGCCAGCTTCTGGCGAAGCTGCTGCTCCTTGCGGCCGGCCACCTTCGACTGGCGACGCTCCCACTCGGCGTCCAGACCGGCCGCGTCGCCCCACTTTTGCCACGCAAACTGTTCCACCTGCACGCGCAAGTACAGCAGCATCGGCGCATAGGTGCTCTTCAGGGGGTTCGGGCGGTGCATGCAGGGCACGCGGGCAGAGTCACGCAGCTCCTCGTCGGTGAGCAGGTAGTCCTGGCGCGCCTCCGTCTTGGTGAGCAGGGTGTAGAGCTCGGGGCGGTCGTCGCGGCACTGCCGGCACACCGCGACGCCAAAGTGGCGGTACAGCTCCACGTCCAGTGAGAGTGACGGGCAGTGCGTGCAGTGCGCGTTGTTGGCCGCATTGGCAATGTCCACCGGCGGCAGGGCAGTGTGCTCGTACAGCACCGTGGTCGGCGGCGCAGTGGAGGCGCTGGCATCGGTGCTGGGGCGCGTCAGGTACACCGAGGCCAGCGGGTTGACCGCCGCTGCCTGCACACCGCGACCTCTCTTAGTATTACTACTGTCTGCCGGTGCGGCTGAAGACGTGGCCTGTGCCTGTGTCGTCCCCGCGGGCACCAGGAAGCCGGCCTTGGTGTCGGTGAGCTGGCTGAGGTCGTAGTCAATGTACTTGCGCTTGGTCAGCGCGGATTTCGGCAGTGGCTTCGGTGCGGCATTGCTGGTGCCTGTGCCTGTGGTGGCGGTTGTAGTTGTACTGGACGGCGGGGTGGCCAGCGGCGGGGTGGCCTCGGCAACGGAGCCTGGGTGATCAATCTGGCGACGCGGCCGAGATTCCGTTGTCATTGTCGACGCGCGCCTGGCAACCGTTGGCAGGTTGAGGTGGTGGCAGAGTGCCCGCAGTCGCCAAGGTGGACGTCTTCTGTCTCCCACACACGCAAACTGCTCGTGTGTGTGTGCTCTGCGCCATGAGAAGTCTGTTTGGTGCCCCGCCGCTTACATTGCCGCCACTGCTGCTGCTTGCGTGGCTCCCGTACTCAGCACACTGCACTCACATTGTCGGCGATGCCGTGGTGGTGACCAGGCCGCCCGTCTTTCTCTACCAGGACCACTTGGAGTTCCGGTGTCCGCACCTGGACGACTTTGCACTGTTCACCGACACTGGACGCTCAGGAGACGGCGGCGCAGACCAGCTGCCGTCTGCACAGCCACCCGTGCAGAGAGTGGTGCTCACACGGCAGCTGAAGCCCGCCATGATCATCCCCATTGACGACGCCGACTCCTTCAACGCCACCACGGACGAGTACACGCTCCAACTCTGCTACCACCGCAGCGATCGGCGTTTCTTTCGCGTATGTGCTTTGCTGGGTCTGACATGTTCATATCTTCTTACATATGTGCTTGGCAGCCAGCTCCAGCAGGCGAGATGGACGTCTCTCTGGTCACATTCGGCTCCGTGGACCGGCTGGACAATCTGGCACAGGCGGCTGTCACCTGGGACGGTTAGTACAGTGAAATTGCACTACTGCATTGGAACTCATATACACACCACTGGCAGGGCTGATCAATATCGCCGTGTATGTGCACGGCGAGGAGGACGTTCGCGCGCTGGACTATTTGCTGCTGGCCGATGCCAACGTGCGTCAAAAGTGCAACATTCACCTGGTCTTTGCCAAGGTTCGACAGCTGTGCCCGTCGTCACCGGTGATTAACATCCGCGTAGCCAGCCTCGCCGTTCCCGTTCAATATGCTGCGCAATGTGGCGCAGGTTGGCGTGGAGACGTCGCACATGTTCCTGGTGGACATTGATTTCATTCCCATGATGAATACTCGCTCCAAGCTGCTGCAAGTGCTTATGTATATATATATATATATATATATATATATATACGTCCTTGTACGCCATAGTGTCTTACATATATATCATGCAGGAAGCATCAAGACTTGTTGCGACAGCAATTGGATGGCTCGCTAATGCGTCTGCTGGTTGTGCCGGCATTCGAGATGGACGACAGGCGCACGGACGAGGAAGTGGACACATTTCAGCAGCGATTTCCCGAACTCACACTCAAGACCCTCAAACACAAGTACAGGAAGCGCATTTTACGTGTATTTGGTACGTTTATATTGATATATATCTGTGCCAGCATGCTTATAATGTTGTGTACCAGATTACGGGTGCAAAGAGTGCCACTATCCCACTCAGTACGAGCGGTGGTTGTCGGCAAAGAGTCCATACGATCTACCTGTGCTAACTCCTGCATCCGTTGTGGAAGGTGAGTCAGAGACGACGCAGCAAGAGCCTCCAGCCAAGGTCGCCGTCATCCCCGAAAAGTACGAACCGTACATTGTGGTGCCGACGCGCCTCCAGCTGGGAGACAGCGGCGCCCTGTCGCACTTTTTGTACTTTGACGAAGCTCTGGCCGGGTTCGGCCGTGACAAACTGATACACCTGAAGATGTTGCGGCAACAATTTGGCTACCGCTTCACTGTTCTGCCGGGTGTGGCACTGTACCACCGCCGGCATCCCAAGACCCCGATGGCGGCCGCGTGGGCAAATGTGCCGGCAAGTCGCAAGACGCGAATGACCCAGTACCTGCGCCGGATAATGTGGTGGCAAGAGTTTGTCGATCCGACCACACTGGGCAACCCGGATCGCTGGAGCGAGGAGCTGGAGGCGTCGTCGGATAGTGGACGCGTCTACTCGCCCCTCTCGACCATGATGGCCACTAATAGGTGGGCGACAAGTGACTATTCGGCAATCGAGTGGCTTTCCGGACAGAGCTTGCCCGATTTGACACCGACGATGGGTCCAGTATTGGCGGGACTGGATGACGAGGCGATTGCAAGTGGGCGAGCACCATTCATTGACGAGGATGATGATGATGACAGCGGAGGTTTGTTGTACCACCTGGTGCAAGTCGCGAAATACTGCCTGATTATATTCTGTGCCGTGGCCTTGGTTACTGTGGGTCGGCAAGTGTTGGCGCGCCGTCGCATCAGACTATACGGCCCGTCTACAATGTTGCCGTGGTCCACCTCCAAGCCTTCAACCAACATAGACTGAATAGATACTGCATTGCATACAGCGGTTGCTTTACGAAGATGCATAAAGTTTGAAAATGCACTTCATTCCACATGTATTGCATGCTATTTGAGTGTCGTCAGATAGGCATTAAGGGTGGGCATCGAGCCGGCTCGCGAGAATAATTGCCCGCTCGTTCTCGTCTCGTTCTCGTCTCGCTGCTCGCGAGCCGGCTCGTCTACCCTTAATAGGCATTAGGTTACACTGACAAGACAATGCAGTGTTAACGCGATGTTGACAATTGCTCAACAAACGTAGTCAAGGACAGATTATGTTTATCAGCTACTAATACTAACTAATACTATAATACTACTAATACTAAGGCACATACACATGCAAGGCAGCGCCATGCACGGTCAGCAATCGAAAACCGACAATGTTTTCTCTCCACGTCGTCAATGCCGCGCCCGCCACCTCGCAAACAATGCCGATTTCACATTCCGCCGTCTCCTAGCTCGCTGTTTCTCTTTGCTCGATTGTTCACGTGCGCCAACCGGCACTTATAGATTATAGATTGCGCTATATACAACACTACACTACACAATACATGCAGCCACTGTCGCCACTGTCCCCGATGAAGTCGTCACTGATAGTCGCAATGGCAGTGCTGCTTGCCAGACCGGTCCACACTGCCATGGTGGTGGACGACGCCATCTATGTGCAGCAGCAGCCGATATTCATACACGAGAACTCGCACGACTTTCGGTGTCCGCGGATATCCGACTTCACCGACAACCCGACCATCAGGCGCATCGTGCTCACCCGCCAGATCAAGCCAGCAATGGTCATCCCCATCACCGATCCCCTGTTCAACGAGACCACTGACGAGCACGTTATGCAACTGTGCTACAACCACGGCCAGCTGTCCAAGGTGCGGGGGTGTGCCTGGTTGCTGTTATATATATGTGTGTTAAACACAGCCGCAGGCCCCTCTTCCCATCGATGTGACACTGGTGGCCATGGGCACCGTGGACCGTCTGGAGAACATTCCGTTCCACGCACAGAACTGGGACGGTGTGTGCCAATACACATAGTATGTCACACTCATATATTATCCATAGGCCTTATGCAGTTTGCATTCTACATACGCGGCGACGAAGACTTGAAGAAGATTGATGAGATGCTGTTGACGCACAAGGACATCCGCGAACGTGCCACAATTCACTTGGTGTTTGCCCGGGTACTTGTCTATTATTGTACATTGAACGTATGTATGCTTAAAACTTTTTCACAGCCGGCCACACCGTTCCCCTTTAATATGTTGCGCAATGTGGCGCAAATTGGGATCGAGACATCGCACATGTTTTTAAATGACATTGACTTTCTGCCGCTGCCCCGCACCCGTGCCGATATCTTGTAAGAAAACAGTTTGCTTGGTATATTTTCACTAACATTCTTGTAGAAAGCACGATCGCCTGTTACGACAACAAGTCAGCGGCGAACTACTGAAAATGCTGGTTGTGCCGGCGTTCCAGCTGGACATGAAAGTAACTGATGATGATGGCAAGGTGTGGGAGGACGCCTACTACAAGGCCAGTGTCAAGGATATTCGCGAAAAGTACACGGCCGGAGTTTTGCGTGTATTTGGCAAGCAGTCTCTTTTGGTTGTATGTTTACAGATTGTTGACCTGCTGTAGACTACTACTGCGTCGAGTGTCACTATCCCAGCGACTACAAGACGTGGATGGATGCGCGCAAGCCGTACGCCATTCCCGGCCCGCACTGGAACGGCTCAATCCCCGAAAAGTA
The DNA here is from genome assembly GCA_036784855.1 of Aphelidium insulamus. Lineage (NCBI taxonomy): Eukaryota > Fungi > Aphelidiomycota > Aphelidea > Aphelidiaceae > Aphelidium > Aphelidium insulamus. The sequence goes on along the minus strand of JAZDSV010000013.1, from coordinate 96,150 downwards.
TGAGCCGTACATCGTGGTGCCCACATTCATTTCGCCACCCGGTTCCGGCATGCGAATGCACTTTCCCTATTTTGACGAGATTTTCGCCGACTTTGGCCGCGACAAGATTATACAGATGAAACTCGCTCGACAGGCGCTCGGCATCGGGTTCATCATCTTGCCGGATGTTGCGCTGTATCACCGTCGTCACCCGTACACCCCTATCGCCTATAATTGGCGCAAGAAGCCAGAGACACGCTGGTTGCGTTCGGCGCAGTATGATAAGCGTGTCCTGTGGTGGCAAAGTCACCTGGACCCTGCTGTTCCAGCCTCGCTTGACCGCTGGAACGAGACACACGAATTCGAACAGGAGCGTCGCTTCTCCAACATTGACAAGATTGTCACGATAAATAGGTGGGCGACGGGCGACGCGACACTGCTGGAGTGGCTCGAGTTGCAGCGCCTGCCCGACCTGTTCCCCATCACACCGCCTGTGATGCCGCATGACCCGCGTCGCATGCTGCAACGCCTGGAATCCGATACATCGGTGACACTAGCGGCGCTGCACGTGGTCCTCATCGCCACAACTGTAATTGGTCTGCTATTGGTACTGAAGAGGACAAAATGTGCACGACGATTTTTTGCTCCGAAAGGCATTGCCTTGAAGCCTTAGACTGACTTCTCTCCACTTAAACTTATTCCTTTGCTCAACTTTATAAATGCAGTAAAGCTATTGTACACACTGAGTATTTATTCACTGACTGACTTTACTCTGTCAACGATAGCAGGGCTGTTTATCACGGTGTTGACAGATTAGCGTGTACAGCGAGTCGACGTATTTCCTGGCCGCGCTGTCCGCCGAACTTCCCACCGCATATGCGTCGGAAATGAGTGACCGTATATTATCGTCGACAGCGCCTATCCTGGTAGTGATCGAGTCGGTTCCAGTTTGCAACAGTTCCCGCGAAGCTGAGCGTCGCAGTTGTCTTGCAGTCACATTGGGTTGCACTGTTGTTTTTCCTGTTGGATTCCCCTCCTTCACAGAGTCTGGTGGAATAGGCCGTGCGTAGTTGTATCCAAGCTTGGCAAGCAGCTGTCGAGTTACCTCAGTCTCTTCCTTAAGTGATTTTGTCTTTGAGATTCTATTCGATTCCACGGCCTCCAGAAGGTTCTTGGCTGAATAGGTGGTGGTGGTGGCGTGGCTAGTGTCGGGAGAAACGTCCTCGGTGGGGCTGAATATGTCTGGAACAGATTCGACGCGGGACAATGTAGTTTCCTGAGCATTTAATGTATCATTCCTCGATTTCACTTCGCCGTCCGATGCGGCATGCAGCGCGCTTACGGATGCAGGCTGACTGGTATTTCGCTCTAACTCGTTTCGATTGTCGGCTATAAATATTGGCTGAGGCAGCGCGGTGTTGTTTTTCTCGTCACTGGACAAATCATCCGGATCGTAGTCTTGGTTGTCTTGCCTATCGTCGGCTGCAAATACGTATGAACGCCAACGCCTTCCGACCCATGCACCCTCCGCATGGCCAAATTTTAGCGACGGCGGGCTGAGTAACACCGATGATTCGCGGAGCCACTCTTCACTATAGTGCAGTGCCACCACCGCATCCCTTTCCGGAACTTGCCATCGTGCTGAACGCTCAGCCAGATGTGGAGATGACGATGCAGGGGCCAAAATGCCTCTCTCGACTAAGACCTGCTGACGAGCCTCCATTTCAGCCACTGCCAAATCATCTTCGAATCGCCAAACAAAGACGCATCCATCGACGCTAGCGCCGACAACAGTTCGGCAATCAGACCACCATTGCAATCCCACGATCAGCGCACTGTGACCCGAACCAAAAGATCCGGCATTCGTACACAAGTCTCCAGTGAAAAAGTCTATCACGTGTACAATCTTGTCGCCGCCTCCTCCGGTGGCCAAGCTGACGGCACAGAAGAGCCCCGATGGATCAAATGATAGGCGCGGAAAGCACTTGATGCTGCTCGCTCCGACGGGTTTTGCAGTTTTCTTGGGATCGCGGTCAGCATGTACTATTTTGCAGCTGCCTTGCGACAACTCGCAGGTTCGTAAAATATCCCCTGTCGCTACGTCAATCGCGTGCAGCCGACAATCTGAGCCGATAGCGGCGATATATCGATGAGTCGGATCAAGTTTGGCATCGTAGATGGGTGCACTACACTTGATCGTACGAAAGTGGAGAAAGTTCCCGTCTGTAGATGGTCCAGCTCGACGAATAATAATAGACTTGTCCAGAGATGTTGATATCAATGAAATTGTAGATAGGCTGTCCTTATTCGAATCCGCTGGTAACGGCTGGCGGTGGGACAATAGAACAGAGGTGACGGATGATGTGTGCTCGGAAAAGGTACACAGCTTTTGCGCGGTTAAAAAGTTTCCGGCATTGTCTAGCTTGCATTCTGTCAGGTGAATATTGCGATCTCGGCCACCAGATGCGATGGTCAGCACTTGGTCCGTTGTTGTAGTCAGTGCGATGACATCAATGCATAGCACTTCAGCACTGTGTTTTCCGGGCAATTCTATCCACTCAGAATTCAATTGTGATAGCCTATCCGGTCAAATAGCCTTGAGAAAACATCCGCTAGTCAAAATCGTACATACCACAATTTGCCATTGCGATCTCCGCCTACAACGATTTGGCCATCGCCGCCCACCACCTTGATGACACGCAAACCATCCGAGGCTCCCATCAGCGGTGTTGCAAACTCCATTTCCACTGAAAATGAAGTGTCGCTAGACATGTTCCACATCATAGCGCGTCCACTGTCGCTGCTTGTGATCAATCGTTGAGCTCCTTTCCATTCAGCGGTCTTCAAAAGCAGTGAGTCAATGTACTACCATGATCAACATCGAACGCTACCTCCATTCCAAGAAGTGATCCAGGAATTCCATTCTGGTAATATAACTTTGCATATTGACCACTTTCGCTTCTCTGCCAGATGTACAGACTCTTGTCCGAATACAGGGCTACCGCTTTGAAAGCTTGGCTTGCATCATGGTGGCCCGAGCAGATAACGGTAGCAAACAATGCATCGGGATATGAAGTGTTTGCGTCGCGATACCGTTCCAGATGTCGGTCTGAACCAGATTTGGGAAGTGGCGGTGGCAATGTGTCAACATATTCGCACGTGAACACGTTGAACAGTCTGCGAGGCACAGTATGAGAATAAACCGGGTCAAGATTATGTTATACCTGATGGCTCCGTTGGATGAGCACAATGCTAGAAAATTACCTGCGGCAGATATTGAGTAGTATTGTTCTTGTGCCTAGTAGTTACTTCGTTCCATTTACACCATTGATCAAGTAAAACCTTTAATTCAACCCATGAAACCATTACAAAGTCGACAAAGCGTAGAATTTTCATATCGGAGCTCAAGGCATACACTGAGCCATTTGACCCGATGCAAATTGAGATTATCTTTTCGTCCCTGAATGCCTCGGGAATCTCCATCAATTCGCCAGTATCCACTACAAATGATTCGGTGGCGGCTGTTGCAAGTCTCTACAGTAATCATTATATAAGAACAAGCACGCAGGAACAATCATGAGCAGAGCACCGACTGATGAAGTTGGGATGAGACTGTCACGCGAGTCGAAACGCCAATATCGAACTTCTCCTTTGTCAGCCACAACTACCAAGTTACTATCCACGGCAATTGCCTATCCGAGCCATGAGATTATATCATTACCAACTGGACTTCTTCGATGTACCTTGGCGCTTGCAATTCTGGCAGTTTGCTCTCTGGTTACAGTAGCCGAATGCCACACATTCATGCTGCCAACTCCGTCTGCAAGCGCCTATGGTCAGAGATAATTCACGATACGTCGCCATACCTTGGCCGCTGTCACCGAGGAAAATTAAGCGCTGTCCACCTGGACTGAATGCCAGTGCATGGATACTGGTATGATGCGTCGCTTCAATAATCGACACTGTCTGCTCAAGCTGACAGTCCCACACAATTATTCTCGCCTGGTTGCTGGCCTGCCATCATGTCTGCATTAACAATGCGGCGATAGACGCCTAGATAGAGTGCCTACCTCGCCGACGGCCAAGTAGCGTCCATCCGTGGACCAAGCTAGGCAGCCTACGGCGCGCCACGGCGTAGCTGTCTTGCTGGGTACTTGTTTACGAGGCTGTGCGTCTGCCAATGCTTTGCCGCAAGCATAATGTCCCACTTGCCGACACCGCACCGTATCAAACAGTATCACCACGCCGCCGGCAGCATACGCCAGCAGTGAATTGGCTGGACAGAATGCCGCTGTCCGTGAGCTGTCTGCGCCAGTGACCGTATGGCCAATGACATGCTCAAGTCGCAGCTGCGAGCAATGAGTGTGGCGGTGTACATATAATATGCACATACACCAGCAGAGCTCCTGGGAGCTGTTCGTCGCGGTCTCTGACTGGCCTTTCCACCGCCACTGCGTCCTGCAGTGTCTGTGAACCGCGGTGATGCCGCCTCCATCGGCAGCTGCAGCGCAGTTGTTGTCTCGCTTCACTGGGAGACACGCGGTGCCAACAACACGCGCGTACGTGCACTGGCATTGCTGGCACTTACATCGTTGCAATGACGGTCGGGCAGACTGGGAAGACAGGTGGCTCTGAGCAGGCAGTAGCCTTCGCCGAGGAAGCTGCGGGCCACAGGGAGCGGCTGGACGAGGCATTGCGCCGGCTAGCTGCTGCCGAGGCCTTGCTACAACAACGGGACACTGGTACTGTTCACCAGCACATACACATACACATACACATACACCCTGTGCACACACACACACACCCTGCCACGCACACACACACCCTGCCACGCACACACACACCCTGCCACGCACTACTGACACAGTACTGACCTGCGGCAGACCTGCGACTGGCTGCCGAGATAGGCGAGTCACTACTGCGAGACAATGAGCAGCTGCGCCACGACTTGGCCACTGTACAGGCGTCCATTACAACCAGCAGCCGGTCCACCACACCATCCTCCGCTGCCACAGCTGCTGCTACCGAAGACCGCGGCACAGCACAGCACATTGCCGCGCTAGAACAGTCCAATGCCGAGCTGCAGTCGACGGTGTTGGCTCTGCGCGCCGAGCGCGACAACCAGGCCGCAGCTTCACAGCGCCGCGAGCATGCTCTCACCGCCGAACTTGCACAGCGCCGAGCCGAGGCAGACCTGGCCGCGGCAGAATGCGCCAAACTGGCAACACAGGCCGAGGAACAGCGACATCGTGCCCGGCAGCAGCGACAATCAAGCGCGGACGGCGCCGCCAATGCCGACGGCGAGTCCGCAATGAGACAGCAGCTGCAAGAGGCGTGCGTGGAGCGGGACCACCTCCGCACATCGCTGGACCGAGCGCTGGCCGAGCTGGATGCGCAGCGTGCCGAGGCGCGGCAGCAGTACACTGAATTGTCCGGCGAGTGCGAGAGGCTGGCGGCGGATGCCACACAGCTGCGGCAGGCACTAGCACGCGCCGAAGAAGGCATGGAGGCACACCGAGAGCATGTGAGCATCCTGTCTGCGCGCCTGGATGAGTATGCAGCCGCGGCCGCCCAGGATCTGGGTACTGTCATTTCCGCGCCTGATGCTGCAGAAAGTGGCGCCAGCACTTCTGCCGCCACGCCGCCCAGCCTCTTCGCCGAAGTGGAGGACAGGCGAGTGGAACTGGAGCGGCAGCATGCGCAACTGCTAGCGGCTCACACGGCTCTGCAGCGCGCACACAGAGCCGCCACCCGGCACTGTCAGCGCCTGCGCAACCATGTCACACGGCTGTCACAGTTGGCCACGCACGGCGGCCGCGCCAGTGACGTGCAGCTGGCACAGCGCGACCAGCTCCTCGCGCAGCTCACTGCAGACAACCGCGCACTGGAGATGAAGTTGGGCGCGGCCGAGAGGCGTTTGCTGCGGGCGCACGATGCTTACGCGGCCTACAGCGGCGACAGATCGGCGTCGAACAGGGTGGCCACCGTGGACGAGGCGGTGGCGTTTTTGCGCGTGCGTGTGGATGAACTGCAGGCACAGCTGGAGCGCAGTGCCGCCGAGTTGAAGACGTGCAACTTTCTCCGCCTGGGCGAGATGGCCAAACTGCGCGAGTCCGAGGCCAACTTCGTGCGCCTGGAGGCCGACCTTGAGGCACTTCGAGTGGACAATGCGCAGCTGCGGTTCGAGGTGGACGAGTGTCGCCAATTGCACGGCGCAGTCGACGATGATGTTGCCGTTGATGACTTTTCTGCCGATTGTCTGCCTGATGCAACTGGTGTTGGACACAACGATGACTACACTGTACAAGTCGGCGGAGACAAAGTTGAAGTTGGGGATGTCGGTGTTGGCAATGACTCAAAGGAAAATGTCCCCGCTAGGAATGCCAGTGAGGAGAAGAAACTGGCAGCAACCAGACCCGCCACGAGCTCACCGAAACAGATATCAGACACCGCTAATGTCAAACGGGTCAAGCGGCATGCAGGACATGTCGATGTATATGTCAGCAAAGCGCAGAGCACGGGGGATTGCAGGCAGCAATAGATAATGCACTTGGTAGCACAGCACTATATTGTAAAGAGGACGTTATTTAGACTGAAGTGATGGCTTTGGCCAGGTCAATGTCATACTCTGATGGCTCCGGGTCGGAGTAAAAGACCTCCCAGCGCTGGCGAATAGAACTCGTCAGTATACCATGCAGATCAAAGTCGGTGCACGCAGTGCCCAAATATTCCCCGGCATTGCGAAGAAACGCGGCTGACCAGCAAGCCCGCTGCAGCACAATAATCCGTTCAGCTTCCGTCACGAATGAAACGATTTCTGGTTTACGTGACAGGACAAATTTCAGCAGCGAGGAAAGCCGGTATCTAACTGCAACCTGTACCATCTCCATGTTGTCTGCCCATTGACACAATTTAATATCAATACCATTCGTATTGGCACCAAAACGAAGTAGCAAATCAGCAGCTTCCCAAACTTGCCTCTGCCAAGTAAAATCTGCAGTTTTAAATTGCACTTGAAATAGTACTTCGAGGGGAGTGTTCTTTTCCATTGATGTAACTCGGTCAACTTTGGCACCACTTTGCAGTAATAGCCGCACTATGCCACTTCTTCCGTTTAGGGATGCGGTCTGCAGAGGAGTTCGAGAATCGTAGTAATCTAATTCCACCGGCGTTTTAGGAATCGAGAAATCATCGTCAGGGTCGACTCCGTGTTTAAGCAACAGGTTTACAATGTCAACAAGGCCCAAGGTAGCAGCAATTCTCAGGGCACGAAAGCCGCCGCACTTGCTGAGTCCTTTCTTGTCATACTTCGAAAATAGTCGTTGAACCAAGTAGCTGACCACTCTGTAATTCGGATTTCTTACTGCAACTTCGAGTGGATAAATGCGACTGGCGCTTGTGTCACTTTGGTCGATAGGAATACCACAATCTGCCAAGTATTTGACTACATCATACTGCTGATCTCCTAGAGCTATCAGCGCGTAATGTAAAGCTGTTTGGCCCTTGCTGTCGACTGCCGATAGGTCTGCACCTTCAGTTACCAAGATCTCAATAATATGCAACTGTGACTTTTCAGCAGCCAACATTAATGCGGTGACGCTCCCGCTTTCGCTCGTGTCTGCTCCGGTGTCGATTGATAAAGGACGTTCTTGTAAAAGAAATTCCAGTGAGTTCGCAGCACCAGCAGCTGCTGCATGATGTAGCGAAGGAAACAAACAATCGCCGTCTAAACCAGGAAGCCATGCATCCAACAACGATGCGTCGTCGGCCGATAAGCGTTTAAGAGCATCAACATCATCGGCGATGACATGATCAAGCCAAGTCAAAGCACGGTGATCCGATGGCGTAATTTTCTTGATTAAAATTCTAGCCGTGGAAGCTTGATAATTCTTGACTGCAGCATCTAGCGCATATTTCATCTCACTTGGGATGCCCGATGCAACAATGGACCAAAAACTTCGGCACCATTGAAATTGAAATGAAATATACTTCGGGGAATTTAAAAGGCGTTTTATAGCAGTCACAGCGCCCCACTCGGCAGCCAAATCCAGTTGATGTCTGTCATTGATAGTTGGAGCATTTGCATCGATAAGTACTTGCGCAGTACGATGCCGCCGGTTCTGAGTAGCATACCAGAGCGCAAAATCATTTTTGAAAGTACCCAGCCCTTCAACTTGTAATCGATTAAGCGCAACTAATTCAGACACCACAGAAGCCATGTTCATTGCCGCAGCACGTAATACGAAATCCTTCCCACGCGACTTGATAGGTAGACGATGCAAAAATGGAAAGGTCCTAAGCATTCGAATCGCACAGTCTGAATTTCCCTCCCTGATCGCAGTTCGTAGCACTTCTTCCACAGATTCTTGATCTTCAATCATCACGACTCCAGCATTTTCCGCAGACTCCATCAACATGATGCAGGAGCCCATTCTCGCAGCTTGCATCGAAACGGGCAATCAACCTCTCACGAACGCATCCATAATATGCCATCTCTCGTCCATATACAGCTAAAGAGGAATGCAAATCGCAATATATTTCCGCCAGTGCACTCGGGTCCGATGAGGCGAGGTCGACGAGTAGATCAGGATTGCGCAAAAAGACGTTCTCGGTAAGCGCTGACAAAGACGGTGGTTGCGTGGTGGTCACCGGGTAAGCAATGAATTGCGTTGCTCTGACTGATGAAGATACCATCAGCGCGAGAAGTGCGCGGCATATGAATTGCGCAAGCATGGTTTGCAAGAAGCGCAAAAATCGTAGCGCTGAGTTGACTTGGAGCGTGAAGCTTGCGTGTCCTGATTGGACGGCGCGATTTCCCCTTTGCGCTGCGAGGAATTTGCTCGCCGTTTTGTTGAATGGTGGCGCTGACGTGTCCCGTGCATTACAAGTGCTCAGACACACTTCAAGTAGCTTGATTTACTTCATGACACATATGCGCATATATTTTGATATTTTGATGCATTGATTAGTCGTGTAGAGGATTCTTGGCATCATGCATAATTGTAATTAGTTACAGCTGATATCAGTTGCAGAACGTTGAGCTAGCATATATTTAAGAATATGAGCTATTCCCTATGCGTTTGCTGATATATATATATATATATATATATGCTGTTAGTATTTAGACACTAGCGTGCATTATCAAGTGCATACAACATATGCGGCTATGCACCAAGTAGTGTATGTACATAGCAGAGGTCCGTTGCAGATGTATGTGTGGTCATAGATGTAATAGTATATGTAAATACACATGTGCCTTGACCTGTAGAGGACACCGCACCCATCACACAATCAAATGGCCGACACTGATTCCACGGCGGCCGCCACGGAGCGCGCCCAGGAGCGGCAGGCAAAACTAGACTCGCTACGGAGACGCAGGGTTCGTGGTGGTGCGATACCGTTGCTCACATACATTTCATGCCGTCATTGATACTCACTGGCTGCAGGTAGCCGAGGAGCAAGCCAACAAGGAGGAGGTGTTCATTGAGCACGCGCGCAAATCCACCACGGGCCGCGAGAATCTCACGGCGCTGCGGCATCGCAAGGAGGCCGAACTGCTGCAGGCCCAGCTGGATGCCAAGGAGCGTGGTGCCAATTTCGAGCGTGAACAGAATCTCACCTACTCCGCCGAGGAGGTGGAGGCGTGGCAAAAGAAGCAGCGCCGCCGCGCCAAACTGCGCGACACCGGTTTCGCCGACTGGGCCGAGGCCAACATGCGCAAGCACCGCAAACTGGTCAACGCCATCCGACCCGAGGAGTTGGTGGGCGCCGCGGACGAGACGGCGCTGTCGCTCAGCAGCCATGAGCTGGGCGAGATCAATTCGCTGCAGTACATTGACCAGGCGCCTCCGCCGGCCGCCGCTGTCAACCGGATGGTGAAGGATTTGGAGCAACAGCTTGCCAAGCGCAAGAAGCACTCGCGCTACCGTGGCCAGGACGAGTCGGCCGACGTCTCATACATCAACGAGAAGAATCAGCGCTTCAACCAAAAGGTGGCGCGCGCCTACGACGCCTACACCACCGACATCAAGGAGAGTCTGGAGCGTGGCACCAAGTAGAGGGCATGTCATGGTTGTATTCTAGCGTGTGTAGCCGGTTGTAGTACTATTGATGTCTACGCATAATATCATTCTGTTCTATTGCAGCGGAGATCTAGTGCGCGGCCACGGCAGACTGTTGCTGGACAGGCTTCGTCTTTTTGGACGAGGCCGACATGCGCTTCTTGCGCGCCTTCTTGGCCGCCTTTGACGCGCTGGTCTCCGCGGTGTACACCTGCTCTGGCGCCAGTAATTGACTGTCGGCCACATGCACCGGTATCTTCTCCTCCATGTCCAGCGCGGCGGTGTCGGTCACACTCACCACCGACATCTCGGCCGTAGAGGGCTGCGGTGTGAAATGCCAGTTGCTCAGTGCGTCCAGCTTGCCGCTCAGCGCCCGGAACAGCGTCTCTATCTCGGCGTGGTCCCGCTTCTGCTGCTCTGTTCGCGTGTCCACTGGTTTCGAGTCTGTGGCTGATTGCTGCTGCTGTTGTTGTTCTGTCACCTGCTGGCGCTGCTGCTTGAACTGCTCTTCGTACACCTCGGCCAGCGACAGTTTGGACTTTTCGTCCGAGATGTGTTCACGCGGTTGCCGTTTGGCCAGCTGGGCGGCCATCTGCGCCGGTGCCAGTCTCCGCTCCACGTCGTCAAAGTTGGCGTCGACAATGCGCGACTGTATGATGGCCTCCAGCGACATTGTGGTCTCGGCGCTGACCACGGGCACCGGCTTGGCGGCCACGTCGAATTCCAGTGTCTCGGCCAGCAGACTGTTCTTGGGGCGGTTGCGTGCGTTCGACTCGCCCACCAGCTGCCAGTCCTTGGCGGCCATATTCTCCTGCTCCAGTGCGGCAATCTTTTCCGAGATTCGCCGCCGCTTCTGCTGGTGCGCCGTGAGCTCCTCTCCGTCGGCAGTGGATGATGCACCATCACCTGGCGCATTGGCACCTGCTGCAGCCGACGCATCGTCAAACAGATCACGCACAACGGCCTCGTCAGCCTCCTGATCATCGGCAAGGTCGTCCTGTTCATCTTCGCTGTCGTCGAATACATCGTCCTCTTCTTTTGCCTTTTTACGGTGCTGAGGTGCATTGAACATTGAGGGCTTTTTCGTAGAGCGCTTGGACGGCGCAGCATCGAAGAAGTCGGCATACATTACATCGCCATTCTCTTCCTCATCGTCCTCGTCCTCGTCGTCATCTGCTTCTTCTTCATCTCCTTCACCGTCCGACAGCTCATCCGGGTCTGCATTTCCACACAGTCAGACACTGCTGCATATATATACACTTTTAATACAATGCTGCATACCACGCGAATAATCAATGTCGCCAGTGTCGGCAATTTCACCGTCGGCAAACTTTTCCATCTCGGCCACGGAGAAGAAGCGGTCGTCACCTGTGGAGGGCTCGTGGTCGTCTTGTATTAATTCATCTTGGTCTTCTTCGTCATCGTCCTCGTCCATGTCTTCCATGTCGTTCAGATGATCAGGTGGTTGGTCTGACGCGTCGCCATTGTCAATGTCCGATCCGCCGTGTTGGTCATCGGCATTGGACTCGGCGTCACTCTGCTGCTCCAGCACTGATGGCGTGGCTACATCCTCATCTCCCTCGTTGTCGGTATCAGCAGCCAATGACAGCGCACTGGATTCCCCCTCGTCGTCGTCACGGCTAGCAATATCCTCCGCGAGCTGCTCAATGCCAACGTCGATGAATTGGAGTGTGGGCGTGTTGCGCAACTCTATCACCGCCCATATCTGCTCGTGGTCGAAGCCATCCACAAGCAGCGCGGGCACAGGTCCCAGCTCGAATGGCTCCGTGGCTTTGGCTGCGCATGGAAGGATTAATTGATGAGAGATATGATATGAAATATTTGTCGGCATACCGCGTGCAAAGAGGGCCACGCACGCGTCCAGTGCCCTCTTGGCCAGTGCCGCGTCTGGCTGCACAAACACCTCTGGATGGTCCACTGCCGACGCGATAAACTCGTCCATATAATATTCTGTGGCGCGTTTAATGGAAATGAATGTAATTGTGATCCTTTTGCGTGCGGTGCTTTACTGACTACTTGGAAGACTTGGCTGATAAAAAGTTTTCTAAACTGCTTGCTGTCATTGCATTGCTGTAGCGGTACTTATAAGGCTAATAGTAATGGCGTCAGTTCTATGCACTGAAGACGCTAATATGAATAATTCTGTATTGTATTCTGTATTGGAATACATGGACGTAATGATATGGCGTTCGTTAAGGCGCTATGAGTAATACACTATCATCTTGGTCTAGTTAAAACGTGTTGAAGTGTGTGCTGAACAATACCAGTCAAGACTGCATTATGTTGTGTCTCTACCCTTTGTATACTGCATAAGGGCTCTGAAGCATTATAACCTTACATATCAATAATATTATAATCACCAACCCACGCCATAAACAAGAATATCAATACAATGCGACTGGTGCGAGCGAATATCGCGTCGCCTTTCAGGGCGGCATGCACGCGTCGCTTGTACCACTACACACCCCATGGGGAGCTCGTGTCACAACCGCCACTGTTGCGCACACGCACTCTCTACCATCCGGTGCTGGGCAAGTACTCGTCCGAGTTCATTGACGATTCGCCTGCCGCCGCCGGTCCATCCACGCTGTCCGCCAGCCGCGCGCCCATCGCCGACGCACCGCGACTCATGGCCGAGCTGCGTGCCGCACATCAGCAGGAACGCGTGGATGCCGAGATGACGCGTCCCGCCGACACTGAGGCATTCCGCCTGGGGCAGGTGGTGGCTGTGACGCGACAGCTGTGCATCAGCCAGCCCGACTCGGCATCCACCCTCGTCGGTGTCGTCATCGAGTGCAGCCATGACGGCATAGAGTCCGCTGACGGCGAACACAGTGATATAGACTCTTCCAGCAGCAACAATTCGGCAGTGCCACGACCCCTGTCCGCCGTCAAGCCACCGCGCTTGCCCGCCGCGCCCTTCATCCGGGTACGCGGCGCCATCACCGGCTGCGGCGTCGAGTGGAAGGTGCCGCTGCACTCGCCGCTGGTGCGGCACATTCGCATACTGAAGCAGCCGGCCGCTGATAACGTCCCGGTGGGCTCCAACTTGTTTGGACTGCGGGACAATGTGCGCTCACTGGGCCGGTTCATGAACCCGGCGGCATTCACGGAGAAGGGACGCGTCGCCCTCCTGCGCAAGCTGGCTGCCGGTGTCACTGACCCCGCCGAGCTGAACATCTAGGCTGGGCTATGGCAATAGAGCACTATATATAGTGAATGTAGGTTTTATTTCTGGGACTGTAATTGACCCGGGATCACAACTTCAGGAATTAATTGCCAGGGATTAGATAGAGTTCCCAGGCGAACTATCCCAGGAAAGTCCCGGACATTAACCAGGTGTTATGCGCGTCACATGTAAATATACTTCTTTACTTTACTGCACAAATTCAACACACTCTCACTGATAGATACACACGGTATACTATATAGCGTCTATTCGGGGCGCTTGCTGGCCACTTCACGCGCCTGCGCCATGGCTTGCATGACCTCATGCGGTCGGGGTGGGCTGGGCATGAGTCCCGCCTTAGCCAGCAGTTTGGCCACCATACCCGTGGGCTCAGCGCCCGCAGCCAGCCATCTTCGCGTCTCCTCAAAGTCCAGGTTGACGTGTTTGTAGCCGTGGTCCGTGGGGTGCGGGTTGTAGGTGCCCAGCAGGGCGTGGTGCGTGCCGTTACGTCGGTGTCGCGCCTGTGCCACCACAATGTTGTAGAAGGCGTAGTTGGTGCGGCCAAAGCGCTGCAGCCGGATGCGCAGCGGCCCAAAGTCGACGGCCTCGCGGAATACTTTGCGAATGCGGTTGCGCATTTCTTTTTGTGATTGTGCGCCGAGTGAGATAGTGAAATGAACGCGAAGCAGCGCAAAAAAGGTTTGGCTACGTGTGCTGTGTGTGTGTGTGTGTGTGTAGATACAGATGTATAAACTTGTCTCGGTGCAGAAAAGTTGCAGCAGTTGCGCACGGTCGATGTGGTGGCGCCTCTGGTCCGCGTGGAGCAGGGTACTTAGATATATATTTTTATCCTTCATTATTATGTACTTATGGCTTGCAGGAAGCATCAACGTGGAGCAGTTTGTGCAGGTGAGTATCTCTATCCATGCCGGATTTACAGCTATACTGACGCGTGACGGTATGGCAGGCACGCGCTGCAGAGATCAACGCCATCCGCGCCGCCGTCCAGCAATCAACCGAGTGCGTATATTTTAGTTCGCGATATACTAAACTTTGCTATATATGACATAGTTCCCAAATTGGCAAGCGTGTCTTTCAGTCACTGCCGCGGTATCTGCGTCGTCGCTGCACCAGCCACAATGTGAAGCGGCTTCCGGCTAGTCTGCGGCGTATTGCCGGCACCGAGGCATGTTGTATTACTAGTTCTAGTTGCATTAACAGCGACTTTAATTTGACCTCTGCGGCAGACATCCAAGCTGGTGGTGTCGGCAACCACGCGGCTACTGCGGCGAAAGATGCGCCGGATGCGCAACACGGCGGCACAGTTGGATCTGCGGCGTGGTGCCACCAAATGGTTGTCCACGCACCTGTGGCACGCCAAACGCTTTCACATGGTCAACATCTGGGGCTACCGACTGGTATGTATACAGATGCGTTATCGTCATATATTGATACCATTGCTTTCCATTAGGCGGTGCGGCCCACGGAGAAATGCCGACGCGGACTGTACAAGGCCGCCATGTACAAGACGCTAATGATGGACAAATCATACGTGCAGCTGTTGCGTATGACGGCACCATCTAGCCAAGATTTGGCATTGCTATTGTCGCAGCTGTGTGCGATGCCACTTTACCGACTATCAGAGGCGAATGCCCCAACATTCTGGTCCGGGCAGCGTGTGATGGACTGTGATGCTTATTGGCCCGGCCAGCATGCATTCGGCTACATCTGCCCGCTGTCCGTAATGTGTGTGCGCCACGAGGAGCCGCACCATGGCTCCAGTTTGTTGGTTACGGTCCATCCGGCCGCTGTATCTGGTCTGGAGGAAGCCATATCATCGCTGAAGTTGAATGTTGAAGTGGTCAATGTGACGGCAGAGTACAGTCAGCTGTCGTTGAGAGGGCCGCGCTCTCATGCCTTGCTGCAATATGTGCTCCGGATAGCCGCCGACAGTGACAGTGACGCCGCTGCATACTGGAAAAGCATTGCTAGCGCTACGTCGGCCGCGGAACTCGCACCACGATGCACTCTGCCACTCCGGGTCCGTGATCCTCGTGAACAGTGAGTTGCTGGCATAACGCTCGCCGTACTTTTACTTATGCCCAGATTCCCACCAAAGATGCCACCACGCTCAGAAGATAACTCATTGAACAGCTGTGGTGCAAACTTGGCCGCGGTTAAACCACCAGCGCTGCAAAAACACTCTGTCTTCTCCTCGTGGCTGAGTGCCGGCAGTTCTGTGCCTGAAGTGCCCAAAACATGCGACTCAGCAGATGACAGTAGCGCTGCCGGTATTCCCATCTTGCTGATCAATTCAACAAGGGTGGTGCAGACAGGGATTAAAACTGCGGGGACGGTGCCACACACCGACGGCTGGGACGTGATCCTGCCGGCCACCTGGACTCGACATTTCTGGAAGACTTTAGTGTATGCCGGCGCACGTGTGGGAGGTACTTTCAGTAATGGGTTTCTATCCATCTCTCACATGGGACAGGTTTGCGGGAAACACGGCTGTTGGACTTTGAGGCAGGCCGTGCTGCATACCCGCACGACTTTCCCGACTGTCAGCTGGCGTACGAGAGCTGTGCAGTGCTGGCGCCATACAAGAAGCCCAGGCCGCAACTGCCGAAAGATATTAGCAAGCTGTCGGCCACCAGGGCAAAGAAGGTCAAACGCCTGCCCTCACCTGTTGAAACGCTGCCGGTGGGATGCTGCGCAGTTGTGCGCGACAAGCTGCAGCAGTGCCGCTACGTACAGTCGCTACTGTCTGAACAAGGCGAGAACTCTGCTGTCAACGTCGAATCAATATCCAAGTTGCCGGCAAACACATACTTCCCCGTAGAGTTTACTCTGCCATATCGGGGCGTTCCCACTCCCGGTGCCGTGATAGTCATGCCACGTAACGCGGACGAGGTCACGGAAATGGAATCACTGGCAGGACAGGGGGACATGTCACTCATCTATCAGCGTAGTCGACGGTGGCAGAGTTGCCGCACCGTGGGCCATGTGACATCCGGCGACTACTCACTGAGCAGAGCGCGTGGCTACGCTGTCGGAGTGTGCAGCGCCGATGCCATCGCTCAAATAGTGCGCAGATCGCAGCAGCGCCAAGGCAACTCCAAGACGGCCAACATGGCACTGGCACTGAATGAGGGCGGCCGCGCGCTGTACCCGGTGCTAGTTAAACTACTGCCCAACTGAGACATAGAATATTGACATAGTGATGACTGTCAATTGCTGTTGGCTGCTGCTGCCTGGTCCAGGAGGATATTTGACGCGCGCTCAATGTTGTTGTTTGTGCGGCCCAGCGCGCTGATCACCGCTTCCCTGCTGAAACCCATCGAGGTCAGCGTGGCAATATCGGCCTCTGACGGCGGTGCCACTCGCTGTGCCTCCACCGCCTATTGCATTTCGGTTGTGGCAATACATGTCAATACAGGTTGTCACATACAGTTTCACGGGGGCGCAAATCATCAGACGGCCGGGCTACGCGGACTGCGGACTGTTTGCCATGCAGCGCGTTTGTGAGCCACGATGGCGCTCTCAAATCAGAGAAGCCGCCAATGTTATTGCGGTAGACAGCACCGCACGCCATGCCGCACACTGCAGCCACCACAGATGTTGGCCACCGGGGAACCAGCAGCTGCATTATAACATTATGTTTACCTTATTGCATGACACGGCCACACCTGCAAAGCGAGTAGAAATAGAAAAGTCTTGTCAGTCAGAGCCACGCCGCCCACAGACGCCTGCATAGTGGACGGCACCATTTGTACAAACTGCAACAGCGTGGCGAACACATGACCATAGCTGCAATGGTTCGCTGTGAGTTTCCCGGTGACTGTGTCAAACAACTTGCATCCAAGCACTGCCCATGGGCGCCATGGGTACGACCCAGCGTCCAATTGCACTCTGCATCAGCACCGACAACGCAGGAACCGTCGCCACGTATGCCTACAACGATTATAAGAACCAGAGAGCACTAGAGAGACTTCAGAATGCATACATACCGCATACTTGTTGGAGCCCCAGAGCCGTTCAACGCTGCGCAAGTGATACAGCAGCAGCGTGCCAAACACAATCTCCGTGGTGCTGTGCCACAAGCAGTGCCGACCAACCACTCTCAGCGGCCACAGCCATCGTAGATATCCCTGAGGATGTTGTAGTCCATACCACAATAATTACGTAGACAGAGTATTGGCCGTACCACTGCACCAAGGTCCGAAGTGGCCAGTAGCGGCACTTTTAGCACTGTGGCCGCCACCGAGGACGCGGCCACACTTACGGCAAGTAGTCTGGACACCGGTGCTCCCTCTACGTAGTGGCATATCAGTAACACTTGCATGTAGGCGTGAAGCCCCGACGCCGTACTTACCAAAGTTCATTGCGGCTTAAATATTGCTGCTGTAATTCTTCTGTGCGCTCTGCCACAGTTATCTGTGGTCTATGCAAATATATAAATATGTGTGGGGAAAACATCTCACATGCACGCAGACAAATGCCAGGGAACTTATTATGGTTCAAAAATAGACACAGCCACCGACGATGCGTGAGTGGTAGTATATTAATAGACACGCTCACCTTTCTCAAACGCGTCTTTCTGCTCTCTCAAACGCCCTCTCAGCCTTCACGCTCTCACGCTTTTATCCACTCTCGCTTTAACGCTACCAGAAACAATTTCATATCAACGTCGATATCGATATGTTCAACACCAAATTGTCTGTTAAAGCTGCCGCCGCTTCCCAACTTTCTTGCGACAAATTGGCGCTCAAGAAGCCGCGCCGGTAAGCAGCACTGTAACACTGCAACAATATTTACGTGATCTCTTACGCATACGCCCACATGCAGTCTGCGCGTCAAGAAGCACGCAGCACGCAGCCTGCACTGGATAAGGGCCAAACTGGCCAAATCGGTGCACTCGGTGACCAAACTGTTCACAATGCGCGCGTCGCCGTCCACTGAATATTTCGCGCTGCAAAGCAACGCCGACAGCCCCTACTCCAAGCGCGGCTCCATCGACTCTGTGGCCACGGATGCGCCCACCCGCAAGTGCTCAGTGGTGTCGCTGGCCGATTGATTGCGCCACTACTCAGCCCCATTCTACTTCGACTACCTTTACGCAGCATTGCTCTGCCACTATAGACACACCGTTCTGTCTCATATCAGATGTGCACTATGCAGGCGACAGAGAAACAGACTTCACAACATTGTTTTATGAGAAAGAAGAAGGGCCGATGCCAACCAGTCGGCATATCTCGTGAAAGGTCGGGGCTGCTTCGGCTTTGGCACGCTCTGCTCCGCCACGCAGAACACTGTCCACGTACTCGGGGTCTTGCTGCAGATGCAGGATCCGCTGCCTAATCGGAGCCAGATGCTCAATAAGTGCTTGAGACAACTCGCTCTTAAACCGGCCCATCTGACCATCTGCACTAGAGTACCGCGCCACCACGGTGTCAATGTCGGTGTCGGTGCATGCCGAGAATATGCTTAGCAAGTTGGCCACGCCTGGTCGGTTCTCGGGGTCGTGGGCGATTTGAGGCACCGAATCGGTGACTGCGCGCCGTACAGCTCGCCGTATGGTGTCGGGTGAGTCTGCGATAGTTATCCTTGACAGAGCGCCCCTGTCCGACTTGGACATCTTTTTGCCGGGATCCTGTAGCGACATGATCCGTGGCCACTGGTCTAACATTGTGTAACGTGTATATATAACACAGCGCAGACATACTGTACAGCGCGGTGGGTAGAGTTAATTTAAAGCCACCTTCGCCAGCAGAGGAGCTGAAGCATGCATTGAATGCCGAGGCGATATTTCTCGTCAGCTCCAAATGCTGCCTCTGGTCATCACCCACAGGCACAGCGTCAGCCCTGTGCATGTATTCATTAAATTTATATGGTTATATGGTGACAATACCGCTGTTAGTATACCTGAAGAGCAAAATATCGGCCGCCTGCAGCACCGGATATGAAAACAGTCCAAACACGCTGCCGTCAGTTGACGCGCCAGCCTTCTCCTGCACGTACATATTAGATGTTGGTTATACATATGTAGTGTGACTGTATATCATTACTTGCCTTCCACTGAGTCATACGCCGCATCTGGCCATACTTTGCGTAGCAGCCCAGTATCCACGCCAGCTGAGTGTGATACGCGATCTATGGCAATTAATTTAGAGCAGTTTCAATGAGAATAGAGAGACACTCACATGGGACTGCACGTACAGCGTACTCTGCACCGGGTCCACACCGCACGCAAGCACCGCTATGGCCATCTGCCGGGTGGCGGCGCGTAGTTCCGCGGGATCAGGCGCACTGGTGAGCGCATGCAGATCCACCACGCAAAATGTACATTGCGCCTTGCTACTGGCGGCTCCAGTGGCAGATGTGGCGGGCACAGCGGAATTCTGGAGCCGTGTCCAGTTGCGCAACGCGCCAAAGTAGTTGCCCAGGTGGATTGTGCCCGTTGGCTGGATCCCGGAGAATACGCGCATTATTTAACAATGTTTTAATCTTGCGTGTAAATAATCTTGCGTGTAAATAATCTTGCGGTAAATTCAGCTGCAGATAGTATACACTTGCAGTCCAGTATAAGTCGGCTATCAAGTAGTTAACCAAGTAGTCGCCCAGGTGAATTGTGCCCGTTGGCTGGATCCCGGAGAATACGCGCATTATTTAACAATGTTTTAATCTTGCGTGTAAATAAATAATCATCCACTGCCATCAATTCAGCTGCAGATAGTATACACTTGCAGTCCAGTATAAGTCGGCTATCAAGTATTTAGTAGTAGTTAACAATTATGATATAGCATAGCATTATTCACTCTATCCTCCATATACACATAAGGGAGATGAAATTCGCGTGAAACGTATGACTGCTGTCCAACTTCCTTAACATTAGATTACATACTGATTTGCCCTCTTTATGTCACTTGTGCATTGGACAAGTTGCTTTGGTCGAGTATAAATGGAACAGTGTACCAATGCATCTGCATAATGATTTGCCATCATAATCTGCACGTGAAAATTATATACGTACGTGAGGAAAATATTATACATGGCAAAAGAAATAAAATATTTTGTTAGCAAGCGACAAGCAGCACACACACACAAAGTAACCAAAAATAGATACAGGCACCGACGATGCACACGTGGTATAGTGTACTAATAGACACGCTTACCTTCAAAGACGTCTTTCTGCTCTCTCAAACGCCCTCTCAGCCTTCACGCTCTCAAGCTTTTATCCTCTCCCGCTTTCACGCTACCAGAAACAATTTCATATCAATATCGATATCGATATGTTCAACACCAAATTGTCTGTTAAAGCTGCCGCCGCTTCCCAAATGTCTTGCGACAAATTGGCGTTCAAGAAGCCGCACCGGTAAGTAGCACTGTAACACTGCAACAATATTACAACAATATACGTGATCTCTTACGCGTACGCCCACATGCAGTCTGCGCGTCAAGAAGCACGCAGCACGCAGCCTGCACTGGATAAGGGCCAAACTGACCAAATCGGTGCACTCGGTGACCAAACTGTTCACAATGCGCGCGTCGCCGTCCACTGAATATTTCGCACTGCAAAGCAACGCCGACAGCCCCTACTCCAAGCGCGGCTCCATCGACTCGGTGGCCACGGATGCGCCCACCCGCAAGTGCTCCGTGGTGTCGCAGCCCCATTCTACACTCTGACTACCTTTTGCAGCATCGCTCTGCCACTATAGACACACTGTTCTGTCTCATATCAGATGTGTACGGCAATTAACATTGCATATAGCACATTGAACGGATATGTATGTAATACTAAATACCTTCAACTGCGCCTGTTTTACGGACTTTGTGTTGTGCCCCGTTAACCTCTCTCGGCGTTCACTGTTGCGGCCAGCGTGTGCAGTAACAATACTCCATTTGCACTATTTGATGGAAGCGCTTTCGGTGCCCGGTGCCCGGTGTCTGCGCTTCGGCCCGCCCAGTGCCGGTCCACTGATGGCATGCGGTACGCTGTAGTAGTCCGTCTGTCTCGCTGTTCCGCGCTCACACTGCCACTGTATGTAGGCGCTGACGACGGTGTGGCGTCAGTGTGGCAGTGCAATGTCGGCGGGAGTGCGGCTCTAACAGTGCGTACTCACATCTCTCCTAGCATACGTCTCACCCATGCAGTCTCTGAGCGGTCATGCGTGTGCCGTGTCGGCCGTGGCACTGGACTATGCCGGCTCGCTGCTGGTGTCGGGCGCGGTGGACGGCACCATGAAGGTGTGGGACCTGCAGTACGGCAAAGGTAGGCATTACATCATTTATGGACATACATACACTACATATACACTGCAGAGGCCGGACTGCGCTTCACAAAGACCGCGTCCACTGTTCGCGTGCTAGAGTGTCATCCGTTCGGCGAGTTCTTTGCCAGCGGCACGGATGACGGTCACGTAAAGGTGTGGGATCTGCGGCATCGGAGTGCCATGCAGACCGTGGCACCGCAACAGCAACACCGCATAAAGTCCATACAATTCAGTCCGGACGGGCGGTGGCTGATGTCGGGAGCGCTAGATGGATCTGTGGCGGTATTAATGGACTTGGACTTGCATACTTTGTGGCGCCCTGGCTAATTACTTTGCGTGCAGATATGGGACCTGACAGCCGGTAAAATGGTGCACCGTTTTGACACCATGGCGGCCGTAGCTACTGCTTCAGCAACAACTAGGCGGCAATTGGTCTGCGCCACATTCCACCCGCAAGAGCTGGCTGTGTATGCGCTATGCGACACTGGCCGCATTGTTCAATGTGACTTGGAAGCGTTTAAACTGCGAGGTCATCACGATTTGGTGTCTGTTGGAGCTGGTGGTGGCAGCGTCGATGCCGGTGGGATTGTGTTTGACGAGCGGGACAGTGTGATGACTGTTGCGCACCCGGGTGGCTGGGAGGTAGCGACGCTGTACTTTTACTTGCGCGTCGGCATTCCTGCTCACTGCTTGTAGACCGTGCAGTGGTCAGGTTCTGTAGCAAAGTCACTGAAGCGCTGTGATATGGTGTGGAATGGCATTCAGGACGTCATATTGCGGGCTGATTCTGGGGCGCTCCACGTCGGCACCGCACTGCATGATACTGTAACCGTGTGGGCTGTGGACACCAATGTATCTGGCATTCCAGTTGTCAATAGTGATGATACAACGGTGTCCAAGAGTATTGTTGGTGCCCATTGGCAGTCTGGCGATTCAAAATTGGAATTTGAAGTTGATCCAGCGCAGTCGGCCAATGTTTCCACGGACAATATTTCCGTTTCAATACCGGTGCACATTATGCCGCCATTGGAGAAACTTAGCATTACTGATGACAAGGTCCTGAATGACAATAATGACGACAATGACTCGAGACCCATTCGATCCTCCGCGTGGGTAAAAGCGTGCGGTGAGTCTCCTCTCGGTATCGACATGGCGCCCTTTGTTCAGGTAAGAGTCATATTAAGTTTAGTAGTTTGCCTTTGAAACTCATTGTAGAACCGCAAAACTAAACCTGCGTCCATGCTTACCACATTGCGGTTGGACGACTCGAAAGGAAGTGATGGCGAAACAGATCTCATTGGCGCCATTCAAGCTCGTCATTTTCCAATGTGTGCCATATTATCACATCGCTTGTCCAACCTGCGGTCCATGAAGACGGTGTGGCAGGACTCGACAGTGCTAGAGTCTCTAAACATGTGCCTGGAATCGCGAGACGTCGGAGCTGCAGTTGATATCGTTCGAGTGCTGCTCAAGCGTCGAACTTTAATTACCCTTGACGTGGCTATGGTTCTACTGCAATTGTTACGGGAAGTTGTTCCCTTGCCGTATGAAGAGTATGCACAGAGTCAGCACCATAATGCCAATAGCTAATATTATTTCCAATAGCTATCTTGTATTGGTTGTGGCGGCGCTTGACGTTGTTCTTAAATTACACAAACAGCTCATTGTCACCACAGTCAACTCGATGCCACGCCGAGGCTCCATTGGAGTGGATATTACGCATGAGGAGCGGTAAAAATTTACGCTTACTGTATAATCAAGTGATTGACAACACGGCCATAGGTTGGACAAGTGTCTTCGGTGTCGGAATGTGCTGCAAGACATTCATTTTGTCGTTGAGCAGAGTTTAAAAGGCGCCCCTGTCGGAATAAGGAGCGCGTTGATGGAAGCAGATGGGATGCTGCGAGATTTTGACACATCTGTATCGGCGCAGAGATAAAGATACTCACTGCAACCAAATGTGTCTATAGGTTTATCACGCGAGGTACCGATAGGTCTTCCCGTCCTTTTCCAGGTACTCGCGTTCAATAAGCACTTCGATGCGCCGCTTGATCAGCTGAGGGTCGGGAGTGAAGCGAGCTGCAAGCAGTCGCGAAGTCTCCGCCACTAGCAAGCTGTGCTCTGACTGCTTGACACTCTTCATAACCCGCACAATCGCTGCGTCAACCATGTGTTTCCGTGCCTCATCCACCTTGGCTCGCGTCTCCTTCTCCTCCGCGGCGGCCTCCGAAACCTTGGCCACCGTGCCGGTGATGGCAGGAATTTTTATCCGATAATGTGGTGAAGTGAATCCATCATTAAAGGTGAACTTGTCGGAATGAGAAACCTCTCGAGAGCGCGGCTCCTTCAGCAGCAGCCGAAACTTTCCGCAGGCGAGCGACTGTAGAGCGCGGCTCAGATCATCCATCGGTATGCATGTCTCATCGGCCAGTTGCTGACAGGAAAGTGTCTGTCGGTCCCGGAAGCATAGAAGCACTATGGCCTGGTATGTTGAAAGACATACTTCATGCTTCTTGACCTTGAAATTCACACGAATATCAACACTTCCCTACGGAGAAATTAATCTCAGTAGAACAATAGAAACGCCAAACCATATGTGGAAGCCATGTGAGTCTGCGGCCGCTGTGGCGAGTGAGATACTGCTTGTTGAACATATTTGTTGCCATCTGGAAAGTGTTCGGCAAATTGCACGCTTTTTCCACAGCTGAAATCGGCCAAAATGTCGATGTTAATACCTTGACAGATAATTCAAATGGAACTCGATGCTCGGCATCCTGCTTTATGGTGGACATTAAAGGAACAACCAGCTACATTTTTACTCACTAATCTGAAATCGGCAAACGACTTTGACAAATCGATCGAATAGCGCATGTCGTTAAACATTCCTTCCATCTTGTGCGTAAACTGACAGCCACAATCCAGCTGCAATTTTCAGTCAGCAGATGAGCACTGCACTGCAAGTCACTCGCCTTGAGTCTGCTTACGACAGTGCGTTCCAGATCTTCAGACAAGCTCTTACCACCGAGAAGCCGCTTGGCCAGCAATTTCTTGTAGTACATTTCAAAAACATCCTTGTCTTCGATAAAGCGGAGCAGCGAGAGTGCAGAATTAACAACCGATTCTGCGCGGTCCTCGTCGTGTCGGGCCTTGGTCGACATGTGCTCGTCGATAAACATTGCGAGATATTCCGCGCTTTTCGGAAACTGGGACAACGTGTGCTGCATCGCCGCATTAAAACAGGTCTCGAACGACTTGTCTTTGGCGCAGGCTACATTGAGAGCATCCCGCAATTTTGATTCCAACGTTAGCAAAGCAGTAGTCCATCCAAAGTGGGCATGTAATGATTGAACTCGGGAAGCATTTTCTGAGCGTAAATCCTGCCCTACAGCTGGCCGGCTGACATGGTTGCTACCCGAGTACTCATCATTGATAGCACGTCCAGCGGCTTTAACGTATTCATCCAGAAACACAGACATTCTAGTGTGCCCCTCAGTAGTACGGCCAAACAGTCGGTACATCAGCCCAAGGTCTGCTTGATTGTCAAATGATGAAGGATAATTCCCCGCAAACATACCGTCCCATCGTCCGCCATCCATGATATATTTCAAGCCGGAGCCGTTCATCTGGAAATCAATACTCAAAAAACCTTGACTACAAGTACAATGTACCTCAACGATTGCGCTCATGGGAGTGTTGAGCAGTTCATCCACCAGAACTCTGAATAGTCCAGCTTCAGTTGTGTGATGCAGACACTGGGCGACAAGCTCTTTCTCTTGGCTGAAGCGCGATTCAACCTATCAGTGAGATATATGATGATGTGAGCATTACAGAAAGATATAAAACAGTGCAATACAAGCCGTCTCACCTTCTGAAGTAGTGCTGGAGCATTGTTCTCTGCCAACAGCTTCTCCGTCTCGGCTCGGTAATATGCGGATGTTTCAGCCAAGAACTTGCTTTCAAATACTCGGGTATAGACAGTGTGCTCACAGTCACTGCTCAACACTGCTCTCTTATCGTCGGGTAGGGACACAAGCATCCGCACCACGGACTTGATGTCACTTGTGTTCACAAGCTCTCCGTCACGCAGCCTCCGTATCTGTGCAAGTAGTAGCGACCCGGTGCGAGCCTCACAACCATCGCCACCATTAGCGCTGTAGAATACATTGCGAAACTCGACCATGCACATGTCATAGGTGGTGTCCAGTTTGGCGGGGCGAACAAAGACGCGATCCATATACATCAACACGTCGCGTATCATCCCCGACGCCAGCTGATGGTCCTCCCACTTACGGCGGAGGACAGCCAGGAAATTGGCATCGCTGGCGGAAGATATCTGCGGCTTGACAGTGGATGTCAGGTGAGAAGTGATCAGCTCGCGAACGGTTCGATACAGCTCGTCCCCGCGCTTGTGCAGCACCAAATTGTAGGCGTTTCTATCGCACGTAGTCCCTCCATAAGCGATATGACGCGATATGCATGCAACTCATACCTATACAGCTCCTCAAAGCTCAATTTGGCAGAGTTCTTCCGCTGAATCTGCAGAATGGCCACGGTGAGCGTCTGCAGTGACTGATCTGCGTGTACGCCTGGCTGTCACGCGGTATTAGTCAAACATGTGCAAGTTGACATGTTGATACCGACGGTCGCGCTATAGGCCGTATGCGCTTTGGCTGCGGCTGCGACGTCATTTTAGCTAGAGCCGAATAATTAGCCTTGGTCTTCTAAATAACAATAACTCTCTTACTCTTGCTTCAAGTATTACTTAGCCACAGCGTTTATAGTACGGCAGAGATATTTATACTATACTAAAGTCAAACATCCTCAGTTATATTCTCAGCGCGCTAATCATTGGCCGGGTTTCTGTTTGCGCGGCAAACATGTACTGAGCCTGCAGCTGGATCCTTTGCCGCTCATCATCCACTTGCTGTGCCGACACCTGCTGCAGATATTAGTCACAGATATATATGTATCGTATCACAACTCACTTCTCTTTGCTTGCCCTTTCGACGTTCAGACATCGGGGCGCCGCTAGGCGGCGGGATAATGTTCAAGCATTCGATGCACTCCAAGTCGCCTGCAGTGGTACTGTCTACCCCAGCGGCTACTGACAAGCACAGCGAGTGATAGCTGTGTCCACAGGCATATAGTAGCACATCGTTCAGCGATACATTGCCGATAGTGTTTGACTCGGTGTCACGGATTCGAAGCCAGTACTTGCCGCCGACGCCACCACGCAACTCGTCAACTCCGACCAGCCGCCCGCGGCAAATCCTGCACCAATGTGTTTCAAGATCGTGTGCATTCTGACGGCATGTTGTCGCTTGTCGCCCTGTCATATAAGCCTGCTCCGCCGCCAGGAATGCATCGGTTTTCAGAGCCGACTGCACCGATTGCACAATGGTGAGTTCATCGTGGCGCGCAGAAAAGATGCGCATGAAGATATCTCGAAAATCGCAAAGTGATCGTGCGCCAGTCTCCGGGTCAGTGATGAGTTTGAGCAGAAGAGCGTTGGGGTTGGTGATGTTGCCCAACATTTCGTTGAACAAGCTGGCAAGGAATCCCTTGGATGAGTCTGTCAGCAACATTGCCAGTAACGCATTTGCGCCGTCCACACGGGTCAGTGAAGAAGTCTTCTGGTGAAACTGTACGAGACAGTCAAACAGACAATACCAAAGAGCCTCGCATTGCTCGCGTGATATTGTTTTGGCACATCTCTGACAAAGTCGAACGCCCATCTTCAACAGCCCAGTTAGCTTGAGCGTCATCGACCGCACTGATGCTTCAGTTCCGGTCATCGATGCATCGTCAGCGGCTTTAACGACTTCATTCAACGGACCAGATACTTCTCGAAAACGCTCCAGTATCAGACCAAGAGCCTCAGAGTAGTTTCCAGTTTTCTCCAGCAGCCATACAGTCGCATCCAGCAGATGATGGTGCTGACATAATTTCAGCACTCGATCTATCCGGTATTCAATGCGGCAGTCTTGCAAATACCGTTTTACGCGCGTTGGATCCAGCTGACAAAGTAGCTCTACGAAGCGTTCATGCACGGCTGGATTGATCTGATTTATGTCAAGCGACTCCGCTGAACCATTCGGCTGGTCAAAGAGGCCTCGGAGGTAATTTAACTGGAGTCCAGGCCGACTTTGAATCTTGTCCAACACAACCAAGTGTTCAAGGGGATACACCGTTTGAACAATTAATGCGAGCTGGGCACCGTTGATATCTGCTAGCTGTGGTACACTTGCAAACATCGTGCGCCGCACGTCTTCTCGCTCGCGGACGTTCAACTCGTCCGTGCCAGTTATTAACATGGCAGAGAGAGCAGAAAACACATCTGCACTTCGCATCCTGTCCCGAATGAGACAATCCAGCACCTTGTCAAATCGCCGCATCTTTCGATATATACGATCACAGACTCGCCAGTAGCCAGCTGTTTCGAGCAGCGGTGCCAGCTTTAGTTCATCCTCTGTGCGAAACGCTTGAGTAGAGTAGAGCCTGTCGACCGCGGCGTGACACTCGTCATGAAGGAGAGGATCGCTGTACGCATCGACACCAGTAAAGACTGCCATCATCTTGTGCAATGTTTCCTGAGTAGCAGGGACTTCGGCTGGGTACTGCGACAGTACTTTGGCCACAAAACCATACAAGTGGATAATATCGTGTTTCGAGAACGGAGGTTCGTGCTCGGCGTAGACACGCCACAAGATGTCGAGCATGGTCTTTCGATTAAGAAGCGCGTACGAACTTGTAGCATTCGTGCGGACAACAGGAATACGTATCCCGAATTTCAACGCGTCGTTATCAATGGCGAGCGACATGACCTTGAAGAATTCCTTAGAGTCGAACTGAATAATTGTGTGTAGTTGCGGATACGCAAGATAGTCTATTCTGTGCGGCGGCGAAGATTGGCGATCACCCTGTACATTTTTGGCGCTGAACAGGAATGAATACACGTCCGTCCAAACTCGGTCGATACTATCCGACGAAATAATTCCAGTGGGAAATGCTTTGCCAGTAAGTATAAACGCCAAATAGACAAACAACTTGTAGCAGTATTCGCGCTGTCGGGTACGCATTCCATCATTAGGGCGATCGCCATCACCCATACATGCTTGCATCAGACCAAGGAGCTCACTAATCGGTGTGGTGTAGTCGAGAAGCGCTGCGTTGTACACGTAAATCATTGCATTGTAGAAATGGTGTTGTCTACACAGGCGCACTACAGAATCAATGTCGAGACTGAGTGGATCTACGTGCATAATGCACTGCTCCAGCCGATCGAACCATCGAGAATTGCGCGCGTGATAAGTGACGAATTCTTGCATGATTGAAGGGGGCACCGTTCGGATTTGATCGTTCAGTATGAAATGTGACAGAGTCTCCATATATAAACTATCGACGCCAAGCGAGGCCGAGCGCCCAGCCAGCCAACTGAACAGGAAAGTCTCTTCGCCAATTGTTATGCACGTCTCAAATGTCAGACGGAGCAAATGCTGAAACTTTGTTAATAAGGGAAGGGTCGGCGAGTCCAAGTCCAATATTCCATTCACAAATGAATCGACATCTGCGGCTTGAAAGGTGATACTAGAGTCCAACCGCAACTCGCGATCCAAATACTGTCCCAGAACATGGATTACGTAGGCGCGCACTTTTTCTTCCCTCTGCCGATCGTCTTTTGGTATCCCCGCGACGGCCATTTTAACCCGGCCGCGAAACATCTCGATAGCCGACGCGATCACAGCCTCAAATCCGGCGCTGGGCACCAGTCGATCCAGGCGCTCGTACCAATGCATGAAAGATCCAATGTGAACACCGCTGGTTCCCTGGAAAACACATTATGCCACGTAGATTTTGCGAGAACAATTAGATACCAGAGTAAAAACTTTGCCCTTGAACACCGAGATACTATAGGAATACTGGTAGCGCGATACTTTTTCGGCGTCAGAAGGAAGAAATTCTTGAAACATCAAGTTGAGCGGATTCAGAGAACAAGATTCAATCGCACGCCCCTGTTCAACATCGAATATGGTAAGAGCATCATCCGACCCAACCAAGATCAATGACTATTATAAAATTTTAATGCATACCGAAGTGACGGGCAACTTACGCTGCTGTTCAGCCATTTGGCTGCCAGAATGTCGGTATGGTGAGTGTATGACACATGCTCCACAACAGTTAGGCGGCGTCTCATTGCCGATCTAGGTCCGCTACTCCGTTCATTTGCCGGTGAAACCCTTAGTATACGCAGCGAGTTGTCCCAGGTGTGGGCAAGTAAAGCACTCCCAATCGTCAGTCCTCGCGCACACCATGCCACACAGCCGACTTTAGCTGCATTGCCAGAACGGTTAAACGAGTGTTCGATTCTGATCTTGGGCAACGTTGACAAAACAACAAGCTGTATTATTAGCTGCAGTATCTGCGACGCAAGAACTACCAACCTTTAACGAAGTGGCAAAAGCCACAACTTTCATATCATCAAGCGCCGAGTGAGTACGCGAGTGACGAGAATATCGACCGCACACATCCATTGCAAGAAGCGGCACAGATCCCGTAGCCAGCGAGTCGTTGGCCAAATTTAGCTGATATGTGTCGACGGAATAGGACAGCAGCCCACTGGTCACATGATGCAAGCAAACGTTTCCCTAGATGAAACAATCAATGAAAAACATGCGAAAAGATGATCAGAATAACTTCAACTCACGTGTGAGTCACCGGATATTATTTGCGAAGAGTGAAAGGCATCGAAAGCTATCTGAGTGATGGTGGCACCGAGGCGGTGGCCGGCCAAAGCA
Source organism: Aphelidium insulamus (assembly GCA_036784855.1). NCBI lineage: Eukaryota > Fungi > Aphelidiomycota > Aphelidea > Aphelidiaceae > Aphelidium > Aphelidium insulamus. The sequence goes on along the minus strand of JAZDSV010000013.1, from coordinate 65,852 downwards.
GACTTTATTTGCTGTGCCTGAGAGGCGGGCAGCGGTTGCATGAGCTTGACCAGGGCAAACTTTTGCAAGTCCCAAACTAATATAGAACCAGATCGATGGCCGCTGACAGCACGCAATCCATCGGCAGACAGTGCTATTGCCGTCACAGCGCCGTGAGCAACTGTGATAGAATATGAGATACAAGCTTTGCGTATAAGATAACACGGTGACTGACCAAATGACTCTTGCCAAAATTGCGCCAGTAAACGTTGCTGAAAGTCAAAGACCAGCACTCCGCCACGGCTTGTGCCCACAACAATCCGCCGACCAACCTGCAGCGCAGTGTCATAATATAGTGTGGGACAAGTAATTGAGGCGCACCGCCATGCAAGACGGCCGGCCACAAGTGACACCAATTGAACTGGTGGACAGGGCGTCCGACACCAATGCCAGACCCGTCCAGAACAGCGGCGAGTCCTCGGCAGCCGTCTCCTGCAGCATGGACGTGTTGGCCAACAGTTCCGCCAGCTGAGAGTCGCCAACAGACGCAGCGTCCGTCAAGACATTTGTCGAGCGCGCCGTCAACGACATTTGAGAGCCATTAAGACTGCGCCCGACCGCATAGATGGGCAAAGCACCTCCAGACACACTTCCACCGAACATGAAGGACCGCGAGAGCAGCGTGGACCGTTCCGAGTGCACATCGCTCCCACCGCCGCCGCCAGCTTGTGGCCGTGTCGCAGCCAGTGTCCTGCCGCCGCCGTCGCCCACATCCTGCAACTCTGCTTCGGTACCAGGATGCACATGCTCGCGCATGATATTCTCCAGGAGTAGGTGTGAGCTGTCGCCGCTCTGCTTCTGCTGTAAGAACTCGCGGTAGACACCGAGTTCCAGCTGGACGGTGCCCGCGAGCGCCTTTGCCCGCTTCATGTTATCTCGCTCGTACTCGCTCACCGTGTGTGCAGTGGTGGCGGCAGTAGTGGCTGTCACGGATGCACCGCCGGGACCTTCCATCAGCACAGCCAAGTCTGCCAGGATCTGTTGGAGGTCCGTGCAGGCAGCATGCAGTGTGTCGGCGCTCGCTGTCGGCAGATCCGCCTCCCCGATGCGGCACACTTCAAACTTGTGGCGCAGGTGCGGCAGGGAGGATGCCGCGGAGAATGGTGACGGCGATGCTGGAGCCCCCGAGCTGTCTGCCACGACGGCTGCATTCAGCGGGCCGGGCGGGCCGCGGTGCATTGTCGTGAAAAGTTGTGTAAAGTTCCCTTTCGCTTTACCACTAAAAACAGCCGTATTTTCTATAGCTGTCTATAGATTCTATGTATCGACAGCTATTCACAAAACGTGTACAAGATGTGTGAATATATATATTGTACAATGACAGCGTCACGGGGCCGGTGGAGATGCCGTGGCGCTTGGCGGTGCAGACCGTATCGGCGGGCACAAGTGGAAGCGCACAAGCTTTGTGTGAGACTTTTGCAAGAACGCGTAGCTGCGTGATGGGAACAGCGGCAGCAGTTTGTGCCAGTTGAATACGCCGGCACGCTTCATGCGTCGCGCCTTCTTCTTGACTCGCGCGGCGACGGGCGGCGATGTAGTTTGAGACCGTCCACCATCTGTTTCAGATGTTGACGCCGTAGTAACAGCAGCATCAGCAGGGGGGGCAAATGTGTCCAGAGATCCGTGCTCGTTGTGATGCCTCACGGCTGCGACTAGAAGCAATGCTTCTGCCGCAGTAAGCTCAGTCTGGACTACTGCCGGGTCCAGGTGCATGGTGTAACGCTCGCGACACTTTACGTCGGTGCGTCCCGGTACATAGCGTGCAATTTCCGACCATTTGACCGGCTCATCCTGACCGTGCTGTGCGACAAACCTCTCCACCGCAGCCGTGAGCATCTACGAATTAGAATTATAATGAAGCAAGAATTCACATCTACATAACCTACCTCATCCTCCGCCGGGTCCCAGAAGCCGCTCCGTATGGCCGGGTCCAGAACTTTGTTGTAGCGCAGTGTGCACTGGCGCACCGTCCGTCCGTTCATGTTACATGAAATTGATTCAAAGTCATCAGCGCCGTATATGTCAAACATTTCCAGCAGCATGGCGTCTTCCGCTGCTGTCCATCGTCTATGCGGAATTGATTAGCAAGTAGTTTATAGAAAGAGACATATACACGTCCAAACACACATATCCAACTATTATTAGAAATCCACAGATACAACTGTAGACGTTCATCCAAATGTTACGCACCTCCCAGATAGCGCGGCAGACTGCATGGACTTGAATTGCTGAAGACAAGACACGGCAGTACGACCAGCACCCATGGCCGCGGCAATCTTTTGCCATTTGCGCGGCTGCTGGGTTTCGCTGGCCAGGCGCAACAGCATTTCAGTGTCCTCGGAACTCCACCGCTGCATGCCGCCGCCGACACCGTGACCACCACGACCGTACAAGTACCACAGTCGACACGTTTCCCACGGCCGATTCCGTACGGATATCCGTGACCATGCCGCGTCGTCCAGGTGTTCGGCACGGCAGTTGTACACTTGTTCCAGCTGCTGTGTGGACAGTGTGTGCAACCGCTGCATCTCGCCGCGATAGTCCCTCCCAGCTTCTAGCGCCGAACCACTTTGTCTCCGCAGACACGCCGACAGCTGGAGAAAGACGCGCTCCAGTAGCAGTGACCGCACCTGCGCCTCGACCTGAGACGCCTCGGCGTCCGAGAGCGGCGTGCCGAGAGTACGGGACCGGCCGGCCATAGCGGGCAGCAGACACGAGGCAAGCAGTCGTGGTTCTTGTTGTCGGCGCTGCACCGAGTGCGCGTTCGGCTGGGGAAAGGTCTGCTCGCGGCGGTCCCAGAAGAAGGGCGGGCGCAGCAATGCGGGATCCACGCGCGCGGCCAGTCGTCGCGCCACGGTGGGATGAAGCGCCGGCATGTCGGCAGCATGTCTGCCATCAAAGCCATCTGGAGCCGGTGTATCGGCGGAACGACGTTGGACAATTGGTTGCTCTTGGTGGCGGTGGTGGCGATGGTGATGCGTGGCCGAGTTGCGCGTGGTCTTGCGCAGCTGTGCCGCGAGTAGCTGGTTGCGCTGCAGCAAGTCCCCCACGAGAGCCAGCTGTTCGCCGAGCGTCTGTCTGGCAACTCTGTTCAGACGGAGTGCGCGCTGCAGCCTCAGCTTGTCTCCCGGCTGAAGTACCGTCGTCGTCGAATCGCTGTCGCCATCGGCCATTAGTTATTGATGGTGTATGTCGATACATGTGCAACGCGGAAGCCCTTGATAATAGTCTGCATACATAAATAGCACGCATTTGTATTTACCAGCACATCGCACCAATAAACGGGAGACATTTTAGTCCACGGAGTAACGCTTAAGGAGCCCAGTAAAGGGAGCTCTGACAACGAGCACGGAGAACGGCAACGATATCCATTGGGGTCATACAAGCTCAATGTACACCCGTTGCCATATATATGTTAAATAATGCATTCTGCATATTTCGTTGCGTGATAACTAACATATCTACTCGAGGTATTTGGACAACTCGCCTTCAAGTGATGCAACTTCAGCGATCAGTAGGTTCTCGGTGCTGGCAACCAGGGCCGCAGTGTCAGAGAGTTCATTGTCAGAGCCAACCATTTGATCAACGGAGGATACTAAGCGCACCATTGTCTCCACCATCTCGACAAATGGCCTGTCCGGTCATTAGCTATGGTATGCATTATACGCAGATCATTAGTGCACCTTTGCTGCTCTGGCCGACATGGCATTACTTCGGTCGACTTTCGTCGCCCGCCCGCGATTAGACTATCCAGCGATGCTTTCAACTCTACCTCCTCCATCCTCCTTGACCACTCAGCCATCAGCTTGCATCGCGCCTCTACTCAAATTAGTACTTGAACAGTAGCTATGTATATTTAGTGTCCACATTAAGAATTTGTATATTCACAATACTTGCAACCCCTGATATGTATCTCCTACCAATGCTTTGATGGCCATTGATATCGGCTGTGCGTGCATTTCTTTGACGTTCTCGCAGCAGGGATTTCATCTATGTGGTGGCTACATATGCTTGTCTACATGCAGACACTAGTACTCACCTGTCGCAACTGTTGCGACTGTTGGAACCAGCGTTGTAGTTGCATTATAGCCACCTCGGCATTGGTGGTGGCCGCGTTGCATGCCGGGTGTGCGCTAGTATCCGTCTCGGTGACTGCTGCAGAGCCGTCTATGGCAATATCGTTTGCCCCGCGCAGCAGCTGGCACACCTGGTCCATTGTTGATATGTGACGAATTATTTTTGTGTTCGTTGTGTTCAACCCAATTACGCAATTGCATTCAACTCTGCGGTCTCAAGGATGCGCAACATGTTGCCTCCTGTATCGGCGCGGAAGATGAAAATATTGTCCTACATATATGAAGATGGTAGATATTGAGAGGCAGCAGAGATAAGCACCTTGAACAATCTCTCTATTGATCATGCAGAAGCGTCTTTACGTGCCAGCAACTTTTGGAGCAACTTTTTCGAGTCTTCATGAGCTTTTGACAGCTTTGCGCCCATTTTAGACTTTGCATTGGTGTCTGATACCTTGCTTTTCGCTGACGAATTGCTAGTGCTGGATTTAACCTTTCCCGCTTGCTTTCCGTTGTTATTTTTCGCCTTCTTACTAGACTTGCTTACAGGAACGTCTGTATTAGACGTTTTCACTGGCTTGATGGAAGAGCTTTGCTTCTTGGCCGACTTGGCTTTGCGCTTGGGAGCCTCGGCGCTCTCGTCAACGTCCGCTTCTTGTGACTTTCTCTTCTTTCCCTTGATAACCTCAATTGCACCACGCTTACCATTGTAAAGTGGCGGTGGCGTGGAATGGACATCTGTCCAGCACTTGCCCTCACCCAACAGCACCAGTGCGGTGAATACATTCTGGTCCTAATATGTGGCATGAGCACGCGACATAGGGTTCTAGCAAAACAAATAGTAGCAACCACATACTTGAGGCTTCAGATCGCGATATCCGCGCACCATTTCGGCGGGAATGCGCAACAATTGTGCCGGCACTTTGAAGCACGCGACGTGGAACCAGGTGACGTCGGCGAATAGCTTTTTCACGCTACGGTCGCGCCGGCTCATCCGTCCAATGCGCATTTCACCGTGCGCTATCGGCATTGAGCATCCATCGCACTGCGTTGCGTCTAGTCAATTATAACGATAAGTGTATGGCAAAGTACCAATGAGCGCGAGGATGACGCGTATTCCAGGCAGTGCGATACAATTGGCGTTGACATTTTCTTCTTTCGTTTCTTATTAGGAGATTTTTCTTCTTTCCTCGTTTTTCTTTCTTCCTCGTTTTTCTTTCTTCCTCATTTTTCTTTCTTCCTCGTTTTTCTTTCTTCCTCGTTTTTCTTGCTTTCTTAATGACCACCGCCAATGCCGCCGGCCGCCGCCGCCCTCGCGCCGATACTGCTGGCAGTTCATCCAATGCCGGCTCTGCACCATCAACAGGCACCGCTGCCAGCACTGCTGGCACTGGTAGCAATAAGCGCGCCAAACCCAACGGCAAAACGGCTCAATCTACTGCGGCCATGAAGCCCATCGGCGGCACCGCAGCCAAGCGCATACAGCGAGAACTGGCCGACATCACAGCCGACCCGCCCACCAACATAACGTCAGTGATATCATAATCTTAAATGTATTATTGCATACGGTTTTATCCATATGTATGTTATTATATATTATTATTTTATTATACATATATTACTAAATATGCAGTATATGATATATTCTTGTCAGACTTTAAGCAATTACAATGATTTGCAGAGCAGCACCAACGGGAGACAACTTGTTCGAGTGGACGGCGACTTTGCGGGGCACGCCCGACTCTCCATACGAGGAGGGACTGTTCCGTCTGGCTGTCCACTTCCCCGCCGACTACCCATTCAAACCGCCCCGCATCCAATTCCTCACCCGCATCTATCACTGCAACATCAACAGCGACGGCCAGATATGTCTGGACATACTGAAGACTAACTGGAGTCCCGCGTTGACCATTGGCAAAGTGCTCTTATCGATAGCATCACTGCTTTGCGACCCTAATCCCGCCGATCCGCTGGTCGGTGCCATTGCGCGGCAGTACGTGGACGACCGTGCCACGCACGATGATATGGCGCGTGAGTGGACGCGGCTGTACGCCCCGGCACCCAAGAAGGCGGAAGGCGAAGAAATAGTGACAGATGACGACAACAAGCAAGAATCGACCTCGGAGAGTGACAGCAAGGAAGAGGTTGTGCTTATTGAGTGACGGAACCATTTACTTCATGAATGACTGTGTTGCATATTGCATGATTTCTAGTAGTTGATCTATCTGAGAATACTGGCGTTGATTACTAGGTATTAGCATTGCTTGAAATAATAGCATTATGCAGTATGTGATACTAAGAATATACAGGTTGTTGGAGATGCAATAAGTGTATTGTGACAGTGTGAGTGCATGGTAATCGTGTCGCCTCTGGTTCACATGAGCACTTTCTGGATGACCGGGTCAGAGTCGGAGGGACGGCTGGCCAGCTTCTTGGACAGATCATCCTCCAGCTGCGCCTTCTTCAGGGCCTCTGCCGCCGCCTGCAGGTTGGGTGGGCCGTCTACACATGATAATTATGTACTTTAATCGCAGGATAATTCACAGATATATGTTTACCCTTCAAGATGTTGTGGTCAACCAGGTCGGCCTTGGTGGGACGTTCATCAATCAGTTTCTCCAGCGAAGATGTCAACTTGGCCTTGACCAACTCTGCTTCGACTGCTTGTAGTGCCGGCGCCACGTGGCTGTCTGCAGATTATATTAGTCAATAATGTGTACTACATATATGCATAGTATATATGTGCAGTACCCTTCAATATGTTGTGCTTGATCAGGTCTTCGGCGGCGGGACGGCTGTCGAGCTTCTTTGCCAGAGCGTCCTCTGCCTTGGCCTTTAGAAGATCGGCAGCAGCGCCCTGCAGACCAGGTGCAAGAGACGCGTCTATGGTGCGTATGCGGTGAGCTTTGGCGCGCGATACGGGCAACAAATGAGCACACCTTTGAGGACATTCTTCTGCAGCAACTCATCCACATCGGGCCGATTGCTCAGCTTCTTGGAGATGGTGTCGGCAACGGCTGCAGTGTCAATGGATGCCATTGGAGAAGGAGAATACGTGGAATATGGTGTGATGTGCAATGAAGTGCAATGAAGAGCCGTGAAATGCCAAGTGTAATTGTGGCGCCACGGATGAAACGGGTCGATCGGCGCCTTGTTACAGTTGCGCGCCATCGTTCACACTTCAAATCTTATACAAATCTTATACACCATCAAATCTTATCAGTAAGTCTATTAGTAGAAGTTCTATTGGATGTAACTTCTTGAATGAGCTCTAAACGTGATACTCACGCATGATGACACCGATACCATCGCCACGACTCATCACCGTGGCAAAGCTGGGCAGCGCTTTGATGGCCACATCCAGTGCGGGCAGATATGCCGTGATATCGTCGGCAAAGCAGGCGACTGTCAGCAACAGCAATGGTGCCGCTTCCACGGCATCCACTTCATTGTCTGTCAGTGATCGTGCCGCCAGATCAACTTCCACAGCACCGGGGGTGAATGGCTTAACCACCGTGGAGTCTCGCTGTGTGCTGTGAGGCGGCAGCACAGTCTCCTTGTAATCCATCTCAAATGACCACGTCCACGGCATCATCTGCGTGCCGACTTTCCCGCGACGCGCGTATCGCAGCTGGCCCGTGTACGAAGTGTTGAATGTCATTTGCGTCTGCATGCCGGCCACACGGGCATTGACTGCCACGGGAACGTGTTTCGCGTGCGGTGCAATGGTCACGGAGCAGATACCTGCCACTGGGGGCACGGAAACTGTGCCGGTGAGGTGTCGCCGTCCAAACGCATCGGTGAATGTGGTGAAATTTGTGGACAATATACTGAATGTCGACAGACTGGGAAACATGTCTCGGCGTTCAATGTGCAGCGTGCACACTTCACGCGGATTAGCCGCGGTGGGTGGTGTGCACTCCATCCCGCTAAAACCCAATGCTCCGATGTCAATGTGTGCCAGAGCAGATTCGACGTCGCGCGGACTATCAAATTGCACATAGCTGGTGTCGTCCGTGAGGTTCCACACTTGCTGTGCCCACAGTTTGTTCGATGTCACGTCGTCATAGGGCGGATGCAGCGATACAGCAAGCAGCAGCACCACTCCAACTGCAATAGAAATGGCAGTCGTCACCTTGACAATGTGCAACCGCTGAATCAGTGGCAAGAGCGGCATGAAGAAAGGCGTGGCCAGCAGCGTCATCAGCGAACCAACCACAAACGATGGAGCGCCGTCCAGCGGCAGTGGCGACAATGCCGCAATCAGTCCGGCAGCCACGTCAATCGTCAAAATTGCCGGGAACGTAAATTCAATCTACTCGCCGCACAATGAGTAACAGCTGGAATGAGAGCGGTTCACTTACGAAGAAACCAAGCAACACAAGAGCGAACGGAAAGTTGATCATGAGAGACTTGGCGCCCATGAAGCCAGCCTCGTTAGCAGCCCACTCGGCGCCCAGCCTGACGAAACCAGCTAGAACGCTCATGAAGCACCACCACGTAATGAAGAAGAATGAGCCGAATCCACGGAAAGATATGATGAGTCCAATAAAAGACAGCACGGCCCACGTCACAGTGACTCCAACGCTAGCCAAGAATTCAAAAGGTTCTGCTGAGCGCAGCTGCGGCATGCGCGATCCAAACTTTTCCTCCAGCCACCCTAGTCCATTTTGCATTGATAGAAATCCTAAAAGTCAATATGTTTGATGCAAATTATTATAATTTTCATTCGTTACCGGGCAAGACAGCGCCAAAGAGCAGGAACGAAAAGACAAGCCACGGCTGGCTGGCAACGATAATGGGGTTCACCGCCTGGACCAGGAGGCTCAGCAATATGCCGACCAATATTGCCGACACTAGCCCCAGCAGCACTGCCGATATGCCGCGAACGTACACCCAGAGCATTTGCCGGTCAGACTCGTAGCGGGGCAGGGAAGCGGCGGCCATTCGGTACGCCAGCCACGCGCATGCGGCGGCGCCCAGCAAGATAATGATGTTTCCCACTTGGAACACCGTGAATGATGTGGCGACGGCAGAGTGGCCGAGCACATCGTAGAACAGCGGAATGGCCGAGTGCGCGGGTATGGCACCGCGATCGTGAATCACCGACGTCAAGGTGCTCAGCACATTGTCGCCGGTACGCTGAACCGATGCCGGGTTGACGGCGTCCAGAGCGTCGCGCGGAGTGTGATACCGCGATCTGCCCTCGTAGTACGCCAGATCAATACCGGGCAATCCCTGGTCCGTGGCGAATACACGAAAATTGGTATCACTGAAAACAATTGTTTAGGAATATGTGAACTACCACTTCAAGTACCTCGGAATTAGATTCATGGTAAACACATCGCTGGCAATGATGTTTCCGTGCGGCATCGGGGCATTGTGCGTAAACTTGTCCACCATCCAGCCGCTAGAGCTTCGAAACAGCATTTCACGTTTGCCCACGCCACCCGACTCTATAATTAAAAATTGTAACTATTGGTATGCTGAAATGTACACAACGTGCCCATATTAATGAAGCCGGCAACATCTGCGAACCACGGGTGAAGTGTGAACGAGTAAGCATCGTACAGTCCAGACTCTTCGCCGTCACCAAACAGAAAAATTACATCCTTCTCCGCTGGGCCGTTATCCGCGGCAGACTGCAGCAGACATTCCAACATCTGCACGACATTAGAATGATATCCAAACTTTTATACAAAAGATATGAAAACACACCTCCAGCATGACTGCAGTGCCAATTCCATCGTCGAATGCTCCAAAGCTGACGGCACCCGAGTCGTAGTGCGCAGTGACCAGCAGGGACTGCGTGACGCCAAGACCAGGACGAGCCTTCACGCGCACCATAATATTCTTGGATTCCACGGCAGATGTCTGCACGAATTGCCGGGATGCAAAGTAACGCACAACGCTGGCATTCACGGCAGACACATCGGACGCGTTCCATCGCACATCCGCAGCACTGGCCAGCGACGCGTCGTCCAGCGAAACTTCCATGAATTGCGCGTACTGCTGCCTCAACCGATCCACTGCCGCCACAATCATGGTGCCCACGTCGTGGTTGGCTGCCGAACTCCAAGGATGCTGACGCTGCGTGATTTGCCGCAGATAGCTCATGGCGCGGTCCGCGGAGAACACGGTGCGCGGCGTGTCGCCGGCGGCACGCGGCACCGGCAGCCGGTCACGAACTCCGAATGAGATGGAGAACGAGATCAGAATGCAGAGCAGAGCGGCACACGCGGCGAGCACAGCAGCCGCGCGCGAACGCCACTGGCCGGCCGCCGTGCGACCCCGGGGTTGTTTGCCAAGACGCGCACTCAGCGCCGTTGGCAGCACGGACCCAACGTCCATCGCGTCATCCATGTCCGCCGTACGCAACAGACCCGCACGGCTACTGGAGCGGTCATCAGGGGGCGGTGGAGGCGACGTGGAGTGCGCCGCCGGGTCGAGCAGATGGACCTGCTCCGCCGACGCGGCCATTTGCTCTATGCTGCCATTGCTGCCGACCACCCACTGCGCGGCGCCGACGTCGGGCGAAGTTGCCGCAGCGGCGGAGAGTGGATCAGCACTAGCAGCACGCATCAGGTGCGTGTCCACGGTCACACGGCCGCCGTCATACGAGCCGGAGGAGATACGGCGGCGGATTTCCGTGGCGGAATTTGACGCGCTCATGAGCTTATGTAATCTTGGAGATTTCTTTTTCTCTTTCTTTTTTCTGCATGCGCTTTCTTAATCAGTTCTTCCTTGTGTTCGCTCCTAACACTTTTTCTTCCCGTCTTGAGATAATTACTGGCTGTGTCCGTCAGTGACAGCAAAATGTGAATAGATGCTTCATAATATAGTACACATATGCAACTTGAGCTTCTGTACATCAAGTACATTTCAATCCCAATTCGTTACATTTAATGCAGTGTTACACTACTTCCTCTGCTTGTTTTCGTGTCTTGCTTCCGTTTGAATAGTTATAGACTTGCCGCAAGAGTAAAATTATCAGCTGTATGAGGACAATTCTCATTGGCCATCAACGCCACTTTTTGCTGCTTAAACGATTTTGCGCTGTTTTCTTTCATCACTTTTCTCTCAGTCACCTTTTTTTCAAGATAGACAAAATTACACCAACTTGCCAGTTATAATGACCAAGTTTGGATGCATTTTCCTGCTCGCCGTGGCCGCGATATATTTTATATCGTGGCTCATTATTCTGGTGTCGGTGGTGCTGGCCAAAGTGGAAGTTGACAAGATCAGTGTCGAAGATCCGACCAGGGCGCGCTCCGTGGCGGCCGTGTCTAATAGCATCGATGTGTTCTTCGCGGTGCTAGCACTGGACTTTGCCGTATTTTCGGTCTTTCTCGCAGCGCTCGTTAAGCGACGCGTGAGTAGCGTGTCCAACGCGGTATGTGCTCTCTCTCTCTGCGTTATTTCACACATCTTATACTATCTGCCATGTAGATTATCGCGTGCACGGCAATGATCTCCACGTACTACATCATGCAGCTGCCCTCGCTGTACTACCACCCTGTGGACAACGCATTGATTCGCGCCGCCGTACTGCCCATCCGCATCTTCATCTCGTTGGTGATTATATTCTCACTGGGCACCGATTTCAAGTGTCCGAAAAATTGGCATTGTAAGGCATTCAGCTCCAACTCGTCGTCGCCTGCTGTCGAGACCGCTGATAGCCCAAAGGTAGAAGATGCCGCAATGGCGGACCATGTCGAATTGCTGCACATGCCGCGAGACACACTCGAAACCCCCGACGTTGCCACCACTACTCAAGTCAGCGCAGAGGGCACTCCGGAGACTGCGCCCACTCCAGACACCCTGGTATAGATCACTGGTTGATCTCTTTACACTCCACTTCAATAGACACTATCATACTACCGTGTATATCGTGCCCCGCTGTGACCAGAACTACAAATGGGATTGGACAATATCACTCGAGTTCGTGTAACGTAGCATTCACTCTCTACTTTGCAATGCAGAACCGAAACGGCCTAGAAGGGCTGGCGTTCCTGCACTTTGCGGCATGGCTCATCCTTATGGTAACATTTAGCATGGTTTTTGCCGATGTCGTCAAGACAAGCAAGAAGAATGACGGCACATCTGCTCTGATGGCGCTGGTTATTCTGGTGCTATTACTTGACGCGTCCACTCTGGTCATGTTCACGGTGTCGATCGTTAAGCAGCGAGTGAGGACTGTTGCCAACGCTGTAAGTTCTTTAAGCGAGATCTGTCATGTATACGTAGATATAGTATTAAATGCGAGTAGCTATTGGCGTTCTCTGCTACATTTCTGGCAATGTACTTCATCAGCTGCACATTTTTCCTGCCAATAATTGCCATTGCCACCACACCACTCTTCACGGCCTTGGTCAGTGGTGTATTAATTAGAATTATTGTCGCTGTAGCAACTATATTCACGCTTGGTGTCGACTGTTCGCATGATGACAGGCCACAAATAGCTCCCGGCTCCGGCAGTCCTCGCAGCTTCAATTCAAACATGCGCGCCAGTCCCGTCTTCACGCCTGGTACACCCACTTCCAACGTTTAATCCCACGATCAATAAATTGTCATCATATATATAATATGCTCTTGTGTAGTGCATATTATATGTATTTACGTGCACTGTAATACAACAAGTCAACATCGACAATGCCAACCGTGACGGAAGGCGAAAGCCGGCAGCAGCGCTTGGCGGCACAATATGCCGATAGTGTGACGCACGTGTTGAGCACACTTACGCCATTGGAACAGGCGGCACTGGCAACAGCCCGGCCAGTGTTGGACACTGCATACCGACAAGCACTGGCAGAGCAAGAACTGCACAAGTACAACTTGGCTCGTCGACCGCGCGCTGTGGTGGATGTGGAGCCTACGGGATACTCGACACTAAAGCGGAACGGTGACGACGATGCATTGGCAGATGTGGCAGCCACTGCGGCGGCCACACAGCAACGCCGTGACTACGTAGCACACCATCTGTTGGGTGCGCAGCTGTCCTCTGCCATCGCAGCCATGAATAACACTGAGACGCAGAGCGGAAAGCCAAGCCGCCCGCACTGACACTGGACAGCATTGTTGCCGCAGTCTCTGATCATGTCATGTACACGGAGTGGCTCACTGCCGCCGAGAAGTCGGACGTGGTGCGTGATGTGGCGCGGAATTGTTAATCGCTCACTCTGCGCTGACAGTTGAACGTGTGCATCAATGATCTTGCTGTTCGATACCACGAGATTCAACGTGCGCTGTTCATGAGCACCACAAACTCGGCCTCCACTGGCCTGGATATCAGTCCGGTGTCTGCCTTGTATGAAGAGCTGGTGCTTCTCATTCAGCAAGTGCTGGGTGAGTGTCGCGTGAAGCGCGATGAAACACTGGCCAAGAATGTTACTGGCAGAACTAGATTTGATGGCACGCGATTTACGGCGCATTTTCGCATGTTGCTACTGAAAAAGTGTGTATTCGGCGCTGTCACTAGGATATTCAGTTTAATTAACAGGATCAATACCGCGCAGTTGCTGCAGAGCCTCAAGCTGCGAATGGAGGGCCGAACGTCCCCTTCGCGAGAGACTACCTTGTTCAAGATGGATTTGGCCAAGGTACGATCAAGGCAGATCATTGTTTAAGATTGACACTAATAGTTTATAGTTTTCGGTAACTGCTGCCCCAGACACGAGTGGCAGGAAGCTGTTTTCAAAATCGACAGCAAGAATGATGGACACCTCGACGTACAACACACGCAACCGTGATGACAACGCACAAGTCCCAATGAGAGGAACAACGTCCAGCGCCGACACCCGGGGCGATCGGTACTTGATTCCACGAGACCCGAGATATCTGGCAACGGATACCGAGTTTTCGAAACTAGCAAGACCACGAGGATCTGTAACAACATTACTCGTTTCATATTTTTCCGTTGTAACACATGAAGGACTCTGAGTATTCATCAGACTGGAGTGGAGAGGAAGAAGGAGAATTATTTACAAAAGTCGGCGTCGGGAAGCAGAACGAGACAATTTACCCATTCACCTCGCAAATGTCCAACAGTGTACCGGCAACTGTGGATCGCACAGAAATCATTAAGCAAATGGAATCATTGATAGATCACTTGGGGCAATCTTCTGATGCAGAACCACTAGGCGAACAAGGTGGGTGGTGCTAATTTGTCCTGTCCATTTAAAATACTACAGACTTTGGCGATAAGAAGATCAAGGATTTCGAGCGTATATTCAACGAACACCTACTAGATGCTGTCCGCAAAGACTTGAACCTTGACGGCATGTAGAGTAGCAACGCTTGATGCACACGCATTTAAAGTATAGATATGCACGAAACCGGGTCGATTCCTTACATTCCGAAAGACTACAATGAAATTCTAGACACAAACAGCTATGTGTCTATTTCGCATCCGGAGCAACAGAGCCGAAATGTTACTGCCGCCTTTGATACGCAGGATTATGCACTATATCTCAAGAACAAGCCATGGGATGCAATTGGCGATTTGATAATACCGCTGTATGAACCGGAAAAGCTACCCGTAGAGGAATCTGTTCCACCTGCTTCCGAAGGCGACTCTTTTGGTGAAAGGCCATCATATAAGAAGGGATTTTGGAAGCCCGAAATAATTGTCGAGCTAGACGATTTAATAGTTACCGACGATCATGGTAAATCTGCGCTGGCACTAGGTGAAGCCGGTGATGCTTCCCAACCCACTACTCGTCCTCCGTCGACCCAAATGACATACTCGCGTCCACGGACTGCAGTAAACGTTAAAATCAACCCACAACTGATGGAGCTTGAACTTGCGCAGCGCGACGCCAACCTTCAGCAGCGACTCGAACGAGTTTGGAATGCGCTACAAATGCCCACCACTGCTCGACTAAGTATGGCGGTCAAATTAGCGGCACCTGACTTTGCCCCAAAGTTGGAAAAGGTTTGAGCAGCTGAATGTAGCAACGCACAAGTGTTCACGTACAGGCTGTTGTCGATTATGAACTCGTCTCGGACTTGATTGCGGAGCGAGAATCGCGTCTGACAGACCTGATTACATTTGAGCGCGAAGAAACGAATGGTCCCATGCAAAAAAGTTCTATGGCGCTGCAGAAAAGAAATGAACGTAGACAAGCTTTGCGGGAGCCATTTGAACTTGTGCAAGATCGCATCTACGCCCTCTGCAGGAGAATATATTCGATGTATAAGGACATAGTTACTTATAAAGGTATGTGTGTACATCTGATTATCTGAGCCTGAACTGCGAAGGCGTACCCTATGAGCAGACAATGAAGCACGATTATTCGACGCTTCTTAAAGCCGTTCGTCAGCCAAAAAAGCCGCAATAAAATCGTTGATACATACATACTTTCGCTACTGCACTGCATTAGCCAATCAACGTGCAGCATCGGTTGCCACTCACAAGGCCCGCGCCCGCCCATCCATCCACACCATCCACCATGAAGGTAAGCTCAAGCCAGCTGCGTAGCTACTCTATCCTCCTGCTGACATGTCGCCTGCGTAGCTCAACATCGCGAACCCGGCCACTGGATGCCAAAAGTCATACGAGATCGATGATGACCGCAAGCTGTAAGCGAATGCTTGCCTATGCGCGTAGTGCCAATGATCCTAACTGGTTGTAGGCGCATCTTCTACGACAAGCGTATCTCTGCCGAGGTGGCAGCAGACGCGCTCGGCGAAGAGTTCAAGGGCTACGTGTTCAAGATTGCCGGCGGTAACGACAAGCAGGGTTTCCCCATGAAGCAGGGTGTGCTTCTGCCGCACCGAGTCCGTCTCCTGCTCAGCAAGGGCCAGTCGTGCTACCGCCAGCGCCGCTCTGGTGAGCGCAAGCGCAAGTCGGTCCGTGGCTGCATTGTCGGCTCGGACTTGTCGGCGCTCTCGCTGGTGGTGGTGAAGCAGGGCGACAATGACCTGCCGGGACTGACTGACACGACCGCGCCCCGCCGCCTCGGACCCAAGCGTGCCAACAATATCCGCAAAATGTTCAACCTGACCAAGGAGGACGATGTGCGCAAGTACGTCATCCGCCGCGAGCTGCCGGCCAAGGAGGGCAAGAAGCCGCAGACCAAGGCGCCCAAGATCCAGCGCCTGGTCACCCCGATCACTCTGCAGCGCAAGCGTCGCCTGCAGGCGCTCAAGGTGAAGCAGGTCGAGCAGTCACGCGAAGCCGCACAGCAGTACGCCAAACTGCTGGCCAGCCGCATCCAGGAGCAGAAGGCCAAGCGCGCCGAAGTGCACAAGAAGCGACGACTGTCCAGTTCGCGAAAGAGCCAGGATCTGAAGGCTTGAGTGCGCGGCCGGCCGTTTGGTTGACCGTTGCGCTTGAATATTAAATATCCAACGCGAATAAAGTCCAAAGACCTTGCATATGCGCTGTGATGGTTAATGTCCAGTGAAATACACCGGCGCATACACACGCTGAACGGCGCGTGTGATTGGTCGATACGGTCGATTGTCTTTTGCTTTCAGTCTCCGCTGTTTCGTCAATGCCGCCAACACTGCCGGCAACGGTCCCACGGCAGCCACTGCCACAGCAGGCAGATGAAGCTATGCCGCTGCTACAATCTCCGCTTATCGGACCATCCTCAACTAGGCAGCCGCACCGCCACGGCGATGGACAGCTTGACAGCTACATCACTAATCGCCCACACCGACTGATGGCTCTGGACTGGTTTAGAGGATTCATATGCATTCTAATGGCTCTGGATCGTACGTGCACTACTATATAATACATATATGCAAGACACAAACAGATAACTTGCAGATGCCCGGCTGTTGGTGTCACAACTGTCGGGCGAGGATGATGGCAGTGGCGGTTTGCACGAGACTTGGTACAATATTCCGATAACTCCAGCACCACTATTCTTCATTCGCTTTGTCACATATCCTGCGGCGCCTGGATTTTTCTTTCTGCTCGGCTGCTCGCTGGTCCTGTTGACGAAAAGCCGTCGCTGGATCAACAGCGAGTCGATACCGCGACGGACCGCGTACATGAACATGCTTCGTTACGGCGCCATCCGCGGCATGCTACTGATTATAATCGGCGCAGTGTTGAGCGGGCGAGAACTGGACGTGCTTGGTGGTGAGCGGCATCAAATTTACTTGTCCGTGATGTGGGCTCTGGGCTGGTCGCTAATGCTGGGAATGATGTGGCTGATTTTCGTGGATATTGCACATATTGCAGCTCTCCGTCTGCTTGTTGCAATGCGTCAAAAGCGAAAGTTGCTACTGCTGGAGACGACTACAGATGGCTCCGACTCCACAAAGTCTATCTCGGCTGCGATAGTCACGATCGTTTGCGGTCTGCTGCTGGCAGCAACTATGCAATATCTGGTGCCTGTTGCCAGCACAGAAAACATTGCTCGCCACAATCAAGGCGATTTCAGCTGGCTGGAGGTTGTGCTGTGGACCGCGTCTCGAAGCAGTCTGTCCAGCAGTTGGGAGATATATTCACGATACCCCATCATGCCATGGTTTCCTTTCACAATGTTTGGCATCGCATACGCCATGATTACAGCGCGCTGGGACGGTCAAATTGTCCGTAAACTGCTGTTGAATGCCGGATCAATGGTGGCGTTCATGAGCGCATTTGCCACCATTCGCTTCACGGGTAATTTTGGCAACTCCGGGGCACCACTCATATCGCCAACTTCATCGTCGCTTGAGTGGGTGCAAACCTTTCTCACAGTGTGCAAATATCCCCCGTCGCTGGCCTACTTGTCCATCAACATGTTTATCGTGCACTCGCTGCTGGCATCATTTGAACTGCTGGACGTGAAACTCTCCCGTGTCTCTGTATCCACCGCCGCCGAAACAGTGGCGAGAAATGAGCTACCGGTGAGTCAGATGGACAGCACCAGACGGCATGGCGACATGCACTCGCGTGTGCCGACAATCGATCTGATGTCGCGGGATGATCTGGCCGGATTCCCAAGTGAGCGCTCACCGCTGTTGGCGCCGTCGTTTGCACCCCTTTCAAGCATTGCTGCAGGCCAGAATCTGCCGCGCAGACGCACCACAACATGCACGCGACATATTGGCACATTACTGAAACCTTTGCAAGTGTTTGGAGCGTCCCCGCTCTTCTTCTATATTTGCCACTTTGTGCTGTATTTTGCACTGGGAAAATTAGTGAAGCGCGTATTGGCCGATATTTTCCCGAAAATGGAGTGGACAGACGGCGTGGGCTATGGCGGATTGTTTTCGGTGTGGTTTCTCGGTCTGGTGTGTCTGTACTGGTTGTGCTTGCGCTACGGCAGATTCAAGCATCGCACGCCAAAGTCGTCGCTGTGGCGCTACTTTTAGCCTGTTCATCTCTTAGTAGACATAGTATGCATACATGAGAATTAAACTCTGTTTTCATTGCACTGAGTAGTTCATGCCATTGTCCATGCCGCGGATTTTTGCATGATCAGCGGGGTTGGCATTCAGTTCGTATACCACGTTGACGGGAGGCTCGCGGGACACTGCCTGGAACTCGCCCTTCAACCCAATGTAGTTGACTCGAGTGGGCACATCGTCATCTCCGGCAAAACAACCCGGAAACAAAATGCACAGCGTTTGCACGTTTGTGAACTTGGTTATACTAATAAATTATAGTCACAATTGGGAAGTACAATGAAAAGCACACACACCGCGTAGGATACTCTGGAATCTCGTTGACTACGCCAGATGCTTCCGGCTCGCGCACCAACTCCCATGTCTGTAGAGGTACCGCAGACTGTACCGTGTCAAAGTCCATATCGCTGTTTATCCAACTGCAAGTATATATTAGGGCACAACAAGATCAAACTGATCGACGTACACTTTCATGGAGCTAGGAGCAGACATTCCAGGACCGCCACTTACAGCGATTGCCTTCAACTTGACCGATCCAGTCAGGCTACAAGTCACGCATCAGCAAAGCAACTTAAATCAAGCACATTAGCCGGGAGGGACGTACGGAATAATGAACAACAGGTCGCCATCCACGTCGCTCTCCACGTAAGCGGTCCGATCGTGACGCTGCTCGTACGGCTTCAGCACCTGACGGCCGGCATTGGGCTGGCTCTCGTTCAGGCAGACGACGTGCGGCACGTCAATGTGTCGGTAGAGCGATATCTCTTCCCCGCGGTCAGGCCCATCGTGATCGTGACCGTCGTGGCCATCGTGGTGGTGCTCATGACCGCAGGCGTGGCCGTGGTTGTGTGACATCACTCAATGAGTCAGTGCAGGTGAAAAAAGCAATAATAAGGTGCTTAATATAAGATCAAAAATTCACAAAAAATAATGAGAACAGTGAGACTCGAACTCACGCCTCTTGCGAGACTACGACCTGAACGTAGCGCCTTAGACCACTCGGCCATGTTCCCAGAAGAAATGCGCCCAATGTGGGGCTCGAACCCACGACCCTGAGATTAAGAGTCTCATGCTCTACCGACTGAGCTAACCGGGCTGTTGATCGTAGCAAGTACAAGTTTATAGTGTACGACCGTTGTTGGCTTGAACTTCGCTTGACTATCTTGGCGGTGATTAACGAATCTCACACTGACGATACGATACGATAGACAGAGTAACTAACAATACACCGCGACATCTCAGGAAGCAGCGCCACATCCATGCATACGGAGAGGTCGCCGACCAGCATGCAGGCCGCGGAAGCTCCCACGGTGCTGCTGGGTAATGCCGACAGCGTCGTCTGGAACTCGCAGCCCGACTGTTCCATGTCACAGATTCTGCGCTGTGCCGCCGCTCGTCCAAACTCCAAGTCCAAGAGCAGCAAAGGTACCGCCCCTCCTACATTGCAGCACACCCACTGACATGCTGTGCACACAGGCAACGTGTCTGCAGTGAACAGCAAATTCTTGAAGGCCCTGTCGCGGAGGCGCAGCGTCGACGCTCAGCACGACAGTCCGGTCTGTGGCCTCCGTACATACATGTGGTGGTGTATATTGTGTGCTTACCGGTGCTTTGGACCATAGAACGGGAACTCGAGCCGGGACTCACCGGCCGAGGCTGGCCTATCGTCTGCACTGGAGTTCTACTTGCGGCCCACTCCGAAAAAGGCTCGCCTCACATCTCCTTCCGCAGGCAAATCCGACAGCGCTTCCATCACTACCGTGGCCGACAGAACTCCCACAGTTCCCGGGCTGGGATGCGGTGTCGATGATGCTACCACCGCTTCACGCGACGATCAGCGTGACAGTGGCGACAGTCTACAACGTGTGGCCAGCCTGCTACTCAACGCATTCAGCTCTGCGGCATCGCGCAACACATCTCCAGCACGCGCGGACCGCTCAGCCTACACCAGCCCTCTGCTGACAGACGTGGACGATGTGGTGGGCGAAGATGAATTCCCGGACGACCTGTCTGCCATCGACCCGTGCATCGAGTCAATACTCTCACAGTACGACAAGCAGCCGATACAAATGCCGGTGCAGGATTCACCTCTCCACGGCAAGCACATCAAGCATCGGCCGTCATTATCGCGGATAGCTGCTCCTACACGCACGTTGTCTATCAGTTCGCTGACGCCATCTGATGAAGGTGATGATAATGGGGACGAGATCAAGGCCGATATAACCGCCGACTGCGAGCAAATATCACCCGAACTAGAGATGCTGCTCTCGCAGTACGACAAGCGATAGACTGGGCATGCATACTTTGGCAACAGCAGCAGCAACACCAACAGCATAAACAACATTTTTATTGTCAGGTGACAGCACGTACTCGAAGCCAGTCCGTCATCTGCGCACTCCACTCGGCCAGCTGCACATTTACAAACATCATTTGAATACATTTACGTGCACACTACATACACTTGCCGTGTCTGGAGAGTATACGGCAGTGGGCAGCTGGACGCCATCAGCGCAGCTTTGATTACCGCGCAAAATCCGTTCCATAATTCTCCACATTACACAGGGACTCTTTGCGGCTGCCACCAAACAGGCTTGTAGAATTTCAGAACTTGGCGGAGCATGACACACACCGTCATCGCTGGGTGAAGTGCAATGTGTTTCAATAGCCATGTCCAACAGGTAGACGGCATCGGGAGTATGCTGCACGCTCATCGCCAGGAACCACACAAGCATGTCCATGTTGACCATACACGCCATTCTGTACAGTAAACACAGCTTTTCAGCGCACAAGATGGGCTGTGGTGCCAAGTTGATGGCGGTGATATCTACCAGGTGTTGTGATCTACAACGATGTGTAAAAACTTGTCATCCTCACTTACCAATAAAAGAAGGAAGAATGTCGCCAGCAAATTCGTTGCCATGATGCCACAGTACAGCTAGCAGGTTATCGCAAGATAAGGGGGCAAGATGGTGGGCAGCATGGCGGGTAACGCGCGCCACGTAAATACAAGCATCGACAATGACAGCTTTGACGGACGATTTTAGCGCAAACTCTTGCAACAAATTTATCGCTTCTTCGGCATTACATTCTTCCGCTGCGCCTGCTAATACAGACATGTAACTCTTGTGCAGTTCTGGAGAGTCCCCCGCCCTGAACCAGTCAACTAATTATTTCAGCATAATTTATACAGCAGCTCAACTAACCTGTAGGAAAACAAGGAAAGGTCTCTGCGCAACAGCGTTGGACAGTGAGGCAATAATTCCAGAAAGTGCCGCGCAACCATAACTCTGCCCTCGGCACCATAGCGGTCCCTCGTTTCCACATATGCTCCTGTATAACAGTCTCGATATTTGAAGCAAAATACTTGCGACAGAACGTACTCTTGGTGCGTTTGGCAACAGACAGTTTTAATTCGGTGGTGCTCGCCAGCCTCATAAAGTATCCTGAGCCTGCCACAAGCACACCGGCCGACTCGCCGGAAAATGCAGCGTCCAAGGCATTCTACAATAAGTCACGTACATATGCGTAGCAGATAACCGCACCTACCATGATGTCAAACCGCTCATTATCATCCACGGGGACATAGTCCGCCAGTTTGTCCAGCATTTGTGCCTGCAGCCACGCATCCATCTCGTGCCAACGATTAACAATGTGAAAAGCGATGCGCGCTTGTCGCAGTAGCGCGCTGCCGTGGCCAAGTTCGTACAACACAAGCAGCGCATATCCAGTGACTGTTACGTCGACATCTTCCAGCAGTGCCATCAGCGACTGTTTCATCGCGGCTGTATGCGATATGAAGGTTACAAACGAGACACAGAAAAGATAAACTAATTACACTAACCGATATCACGCAGTTCATTGACGCCAGCTGTGGCAGCGAGTTGTGACACGCAAGTAACGGCAGTCAAGCGCACGAAAGCATCCGCGTCCCGAAATGCTTCCAGCAGTCGCGAAACAGCGAATGCAAAATGTTCGCGAACTCTTGGCAAAAATATCAGGGTAAGCGTGGCCAGCACACTATCCACGTACCCCATGCCGCTCAGACACCGAAGGGCGGCCGCCTTCAAGTCTACGCTCCCGCCGGGACGCACAATGTCCGCGTGCAGCGTATTGAGCGTCAAAAGTGACAAGGACGCGTTCTCTTTGGAGTGTCGCTCAATGTACTGATATACTAGGGTCCTCAGCTCGGGGTCAGGATGGGAACAGAGCTGCGAGTTGCCGTGAGTGCATTGGATTCTCAGGAAGCTTCATATCTACCATGACCATATCTGCGTAGAGCTGGCCCACCCGTATCGGCACTGAATGATTATTTCAGGCACCGTCATCTACACCACGAACCGTGTGAATACCCCTGCTGGTGGGCAGTAGCCGCATTGGACGTGGCATCGTCACCCAGCGCCAGGATTCGTGCAAGAAGGCGGCGTTGTAATTGCGGTGAGTACGGGTGCAGCGGGGCCGTGTCAAGCATGTATTGGCGCATCCGCTGGATGTCTGCACGCAGCTCTGCCAAGGTCTGGCGCTCGATTTGCGCTGCGTAGCTATCGACACCGCTGCTCTGTGCCATTCGAATATGTGTATGTTGCACTGTAGAACATAGCCCCGCTTACTCTCAGCAAACGTCACTAGAAGTCACGTTGTTTTAAGCAATGCCAGGCTTTTCTATCTGATAAGTCCGAAGTCCGATAAATTTATTGGTTGAGTCATCGCCATGGTGGTATCAGAAATTGCTGTTCAAGAACTCGTAGATTTGCTCCATTTCGACTCCATCAGCTAATTTGCGAGCTTCGTGCACTTGTTCCGCCAGCTCCAGATGGTTCAGCGGAATCGAGTTCATCAGATCGGCCACCCAGCGAACAGTGCTGATGCTACCCGACTTCACGGCAGCTGGTATCAATTCAGGGCCCATCACGGCCCCATGATCCTGGAGCCACTTGAGCCGTGAAAGTGTGTCTTTACCAGGATTTTCAGCGACAAACATTGCAGCTTCCGTGTATCTTTCTTGACAGTCATATTTCATAATATTGTCGACAAACCAGTCAAACATCTCCTTGCTGCCATGTGCAGCGATAAACATAAAGTGCGACGGCAAAATTTCAGCACCTTGCTCTTGCAAAAATATCAGAATGTCGATACTTGGATGATTGCTCTGCAACATATTAACCATTGCAGAGTTCAGCGCCGCTTCTAGCAGCAATTGGTCCAGCGAATCTTTTTGAGCCAAAGTATTGGCCTTCATCACAGCATAGCGAAGCAATTCAACATCATTCCTTCCAGCAGCTTTGAGAATTGCATTACGGGTCAACACATCGTGCTTGTCTACCAGGTACTGCAAGACTGATAAAGATGCCGCAGATTCTGCTGCAGCTTTCAAAATAGTGTGATCCAACATTCCGTTATTATGCAGGTGCTTGTAGATGAGCTTTACCATCTCGATATTCCCACTTCGTGCCGAGTGTTCCAGGGATTTGCCGCTGATGACGGCCCCATTGTTGCGCAAGATTGTAACAAGCTCGGTGTCTCCAATTGTTGTTGTTAGCTCCAGTGCTTTCGCCTTCAACTCAATTTCATCATCCCAACTATCAAACATTATGCAAAACAAATTAATTGCATGCTGCAATATTTCGCCGTTTCCAGACAGTATCGCGTCAGTGAGTACGGAGTCCGAATCAGGGCGTGGGATCACTTCCTGCTTAATTTGTTCCACGAGCCACCCTACGACTTTGTCACTGCCGCTCAATATTGCATTCTTTAGCATAACGGAAACCGCAGAGTCTATAAATCTTCCACCCAATTGGTAAAACTCAGTAAAGTACTGCTTCACCAGTTTGACATCGTGCCATGATGCCGACGCAATTGCTGTAGCTTCCATTAACCTGAGCTTATTCAACCTGGCAGCTGGCGAATCGTCAAGACCCGAATTCAACACTTGACTAGCCCAGTTCACAATTTCAGTGTGACCGAGAGATGCAGCCACCATCACAACGGGAAGCGTCACCGGAGCCTTGTATTCGGTGTGCAAGGCCTCGAGAAACATTGACTTATTGAATTTTGCCGCAAACATCATAGCATCGAAAAGAGTGCCAACAGAATCTGCGCTCACCGCGACGCCCAAATCGGCGCCCCAACGACGCAGAACATCAACTACGGCAACATTCCCGGCCATGGCAGCCAGGTGTACAGGCTGCACGCCACAGTACGGTTCGTAGTCGTAGTCCACGTATGCCCCGCGATAGAAAAGCAAGTCGAGAACATTAACTAGCGTAGCCTGCACAAGGGGACGCAGATCCTGAATATCTTGCGGTTCCATTTCTGGCCGATAGACAGTGGTTGGCAGATCGAGACCCATAGCACACGCGTAGAATGCTGACGCCTCAATGCCGTAATACTGGATCAAATACCCGGCCAGTACAGCGGGAATAACGCGTGGGCCGAACCCGTTAGCATTGTTAACAATATCTTGAGCCGGCACATGCTCGCCCACGAGACTCCACTGCCGTCACGCTCTGTTAGCAATGACATTACATTCTGTAACAACAGGGATACATACAGCGTAGGCATCATGAGTGGGAACCTTGTACGCAACGCTGGACAGAGCTCCCGCGCACACTGCCAATATCAGTGCGAGCATCATTTTGCCAAACGACGGAATTTTTTTTCGGTGAGCACGCGACGTGCATCCACATGCCCCGTGATTGGCTTGACTGCCAGCTGGCAAAAATGAAGGGGCACCCAAAGTATTGTCGTGGAGAAAATCGTTGCTAACATGCCCTTTCAATTGGTAGGTAGCCCTTACCCCTGCACAGCGTCAGATCAACTTTACTTCTCTGCTAATTCTTGAACGTGATTGTTCAATGATGTGTGATTTGCAAATACGGCGACATTGTATTTAATGGGTGAAGTCTTGCAGGTTTTCATCGCGCACAATTGGATCGATAAGGTATCAAGCACTGTGTCTCTAGACTCCTACTCAATTGGCATTGGAATGTTGAATTGTACGTCTCAATGTGAAGATAGACATGCACAGCAAGAATATATATGCAAAGAGTACATACATAACCGTACCAAGTAAGTACACAACTACTTTTATTAATCCTTGCCAAAAATCTTGTTGGATTAGCACGCCATTACTTGTTGATAAGGTCTAATGCTGTGTGAAAGCTCTTCATATTATTTATCAAGTCCAATAAGAACCTATAAATCCAATAAGAACATGCAAACGTGTAATCAATCGAACATTGCACGATAGAAAATGGCGCCAAAGACAAAGCCGGCTGCCAAAGAGGCGACTAATGCGTCTGCGCCAGCCAAGAGCGCGTCAACGGTCAAGAGCCAGTCTGCCTCCGGCAATAAGAGCAGTGCAGTGACAAGCAAGAAACATGCTGTCAACAAGAAGGCGCCCTCACGTCCAGCAGGCATGAAGAACGCGTCGAAAAAGGCCCGCGCCGCCGATAAGCAGACACGCGATGCCGAAAGCGCAGTTAACCCTGCTGCTGTCTCCAAGCACGCGCAGCATGTGGCCACCGGCGCAGATATCGTCGACGCGTTTGCCGACGCTGCCGATGATTTGATGGAGGCCACTTTATCCACAGATAGTAACCTCGCCCCTACCAGTGATCTTCTCCACGATAACTCCATTAATGACGACAATAATATCAGCGAAAGCAGCGAGAGTAGTGAAGACGATGGCGACGACGACTCGGACTCGGACGACGAGAGTCTGGGCGGGTCAGACGACGAGCACCTGCCGATTAGTAGCACGCCGTTCTCGGTATCGTTGTCGGGCAAAAAGTCGTTCCTGAAAGCATTTGGCGCGCCGTCCAACGGTTCCACGGCTGTTGTCGATAAACAGCAGCAGCGCAGCAAACCAGCTGACGTGGCATCCGCGTCGCCGCTCAAGTTCAAGAACAAGCAGCGCGTAATGCTATTGGGGTCCCGCGGCATGACGTTCCGGTATCGCCATCTCCTGACGGATCTGGAGGCACTGCTGCCACACAGCCGCAAAGACTCCAAGTTCGACTCCAAGGGCAAGCTGGACATTCTGAATGAGCTGGCGGACCTGAACAACTGCAACAACACGCTCTACTTTGACGTGAAGAAGAAGCAGGATCTCTACTGGTGGATCTCCAAGACTCCGCACGGGCCCAGCGCCAAGTTTCTTGTGCAGAACGGTTAGAGTCTTTTGCATTACTTATTTTGAATTAATGCCTGTAGTTCACACGATGGATGAGTTAAAGTTGACGGGCAACTGCTTGAAGGGATCGCGGCCGCTGCTCTCATTTGACGACAGCTTTGACACTGGCGCGCCGCACATGCAACTGCTAAAACAGCTCCTGATACACACATTCGGCACGCCCAAGCACCACCGCAAGAGCAAACCATTTTTCGACCATGTGTTCACGTTCTCCCTGCTGGACAACCGCATCTGGTTCCGCAATTATCAGATCGTGCCGCCAGACTCGGCGGCCGCAGCATCCGCCAAGTCTTCCACTACCACACCGTCGCTGGTGGAGATCGGGCCGCGGTTTGTGCTGAATCCCATCCGCGTGTTCGCGGGCTCGTTCGGCGGTCCCACCATGTACGAGAACCCGCACTATGTGAAGCCGAATGCGGCGCGCGCGGTGCTGGCCCAGTCGGCGTCGGACAAGTACGCCAAGCGCCAGGCGGCCGAAAAGGAACTGCAGTTGAAGATGGCCGGTGCCAAGCGTCCACGCACCGCCATGGACGATGTGGATGACATTTTCCGCAAGTGATTAATCTACACCGCCAAGAAGAGTATCAGATAGACGCTTAAAATACACAGCTTTAACAAGTTTTAATAACCGATGATATTATTGGGGCACTGGCTGCTGCCGGGAAGAGTGTTGTCCAGTAGCGCCGCCAGTAGCTCCCTGGTACGCCTGCCACTGGTAGTACGCCTGCGCTGCCGCTCTCGGGTCACCGCCACCGGCAGCCATTTGACGCATCTGCGGCGTCCTTTGCCCCGGATGCATGCCATTTCTCATGGAGTACATTGACTGTTGTTGTTGCTGCTGCTGATGGTGCCGGGCGGCTGCTCCGAGAGGCACGGCCTGCTTGGGTATATCGTTAGTGGCTTCATGCACGCCGCGAGTGCCGTTCATTGTGCCGCGGTAGTGCGGTTCGCGTGCCCCCACCAATGCGTCGTCACGTGCCAGCGCCTCGATGGAATTTTGGTCTATCCACAATTTGGGCGGCATGTCCTTCACCAGCAGGTAGAGAAAGCTTTCCACGCGACGGTAGACGGCCAGCTCGTCCTCGGTGGGCGCGGCAGGGCGACTGTTACGGGCCGCATCTGCTCCGCCTATCCGTTGGTGCAGCTTCTGCTGCGCGGCCTGGCTGCCCGTCAGTGACTGGGT
Source organism: Aphelidium insulamus (assembly GCA_036784855.1). Lineage (NCBI taxonomy): Eukaryota > Fungi > Aphelidiomycota > Aphelidea > Aphelidiaceae > Aphelidium > Aphelidium insulamus. The sequence continues at coordinate 38,017 of JAZDSV010000013.1, read as the reverse complement.
GTGGCTGAATGCCGCGGCGGATACGTGACGGTTGAGCACGCGGTCCACCTGATAGTCGGCCAGGCGCACCAGCAGTGCCGATACGCAGGCAAGCACGCCGTCCACGGACTCAGCCGCGATTTGAGACGCCTTCAACTCGGCGTCAATGTCGAAGCCGTTCTCCTTGAAAAAGGCTCCCACTTCGGCGGCACTGAGCTGTCTCGTCTCGGCGGCGGCAGTGTCTTCTTCACTGAATGAATTCTCTTTCGCCTCTGTCACAGCGGTCTCTGGTTGGCTGGGCTGCGTCGTCACGACAGTCACCCCGCTGTCACCGGTGACACTGTCCGCCAGTCGCCGCCGTTTCCGCTCGTCCAGCCACGCAAAGACCCACGCGCTCTCCTCGGTGCTGAGGGCGGCATCGGCCGAGTCGAAACGCGGCGCAAACGAGTTCATCACACCCCACTCCAGACTGTGCACCGACTCGTCCTTGTCCAGGGAGGCGGCGGCACGTGCAGCCCCGTAGCCCACGGGTGCAAGCAGCCGCGACCGATGTGTTGGCATGGGCACCGCGGGACACAAGGCGGCCAGAGTGAGTGCTGTAGCCGACGTGGACAGCGTGTGGCTGGGCGGCATCGGCACCACCAGCATCTCGGTCACCTCGCCGGCTGCATATTAGCAGCAGATTAGCCTCACACACTCACACACACAAGAGCCATCACTGAGCGCACCTAACTTCAGAGGCGCTGCACCCCCTACATCATCCCCTTCCGCGCCGGGCAGTGTGCGGATGCTAGTGTAGAGCGCGGAACCGTCCGGGGCCCTGCGCACCAATGCTACGGGTGCCGGCAACTTGCCCGCCTGCCCGAGTGCAGCAGAGTCCACACCAGACAGCTCTGCACCAGCAGCAGCGTGACTGCCGTCTGTACCCAAAGCAGCCGCACTAGCTGCCTGTGAGCGTCGGGCGGAGGTGCGCTGCTTGGGGCCAGCTGCAGCTCCCTTGCCCGACTGCCGCGGCGACTCCCGTCCAATGAGCTGCAGCAGGTCAGGATGTCGCCGGTAGTAGTGCTGCACAATTGGTCGCAGATCTTGCTCCAACTGCTGGCGCCTGTCTGCGTCCTCGATGGGCCGCAGCATGTCCCGCACCAGGTCATAGAGCGACGAGTGCTCGTGGCGGCCATCTATGCCATCTATTACCGCATGCAGTCAGTCCATGTATACACACAGTGTCATACTGCACTGCATAAACACTTGCCGTCTGCAGCGGCATCACCGCCCAGAAAGCGCACAACGTCGGCAAGCTGTGCGCGCGCGGCCGCCAATTGATCGTCGGCGGTCATTGCGGCGGGTTGATTGGGCGCACAGGGGCAGCTACTGTTCATTAATGCAGGCAGCACTATTTACATACAATAATTCTTCTTTGGACAATTATTTAATATCTTGTACATAATATGTATTTCTCTTACTATGTAGACACTGTATTGCTCTTTCATTCTTGGTTGCAGTGGCTACTGGTGCATAGAGATTAGATAGCAATGCTGCCAGCATGCATAGCAAAGTTGTGCTCTTGTTGCGCAATGGAGTGAAGATATGGATAATTAATTTAAATCTTTAATTGTGTGGTGTAAGAAGCAGCATGGCACTGGCCAAAGTTCAGTAATCAAGAAGAGCCTTTAAAGCTAGCTTCCGCCGCAATACAGGTAAGAATACACTTTTTTGACCCGTGCATGGCCGACACCCCATAGATATATCTTTAGTACATTTAGTATAAATTACTTAGTCGAACGAAAGGGAGCTCAACTTGCAGATTGAATAGGCAGATATGTGGTAGTGGTAACTCACTCATATACAATGTCTTGAACTAGTCAAGTGTGCTAGTAGTAGTAGTGAATGTCAAATGTGACGTGTGAATCCTGTTCGACTGATCAGTACATAGATATTCGGACGGGATTCCATTCACGAATCGTTTTCAGAAAGAATCGTTTCCCTATTAATCATCCTTCTGAAAACGATTCGTGAATGGAATCCCGTCCGAATATGTATGATTAATGGGGAGTTGATACAATGTTGTAGGATTTGGCCGTGACGACCAGGGCCCGCTTCAGGTCTACGCAGGCCCGGCGCAGCAATCAGCACAGCAGAACACAGGATGGTACTGACGGTGGATCGTGGAAAAAACTTGTTTCAATCTTTCGACAGCACAATCAAATGTCGCTGCAGAGCAACGGCATCGGCACCTCTGCCAGCGCCTCGGCACGCCCGCCAAGCGTGAAGAAAATTGTGGTCAGCGACGATGAGAATAGTGATGTGGAGGATAACCAGCCGGTGTCGAACGGGGTCGGCAATGGAGAGCAAAATGCGGCGCGACAAGACGCTTCTCCTGGCAGCGACGATGCCGGCGCAGACAATGAAGACGAAGACGACGAAGATGATGATGATGACGACGTTCCATTGATACAGCGTAGCCGTGGAAAGGCCACCAAGGATAATGGTGATGATGACGAGTACCGGGAAGGCCCGGTCAAGGCCAGCCGAATGGCAGAGAAGAGGGAACTTCAGTCTGATGCATCCGACGACTCTGACTCGGATATTCCATTGGCCCAGGCGCTGCAGAAGAAGAAGAAGAGAAAAGTTCTCGCTGCTGCCGTAAGCAAATGCTGTAGTGCGCATATTCGCTTTACTAAGTAACAGGCATCATCGTCTAAAGCTGTCAGTGTGCCTGACACCAAGGCTGCAAAGGAGCCACGTAAAAAGAAGAATAGCACGGAAAAAGAGTCTTCAGAGTCGCCAAAAAAACGACGAACGGAGCAGGCTGAAGAAGAAGAAGTGTTCAAGTGGTGGGAGGAGAATGATCGCGACGGCTCGGTGAAGTGGACCACTCTGGAACACAACGGCGTCTTTTTCCCGCCCGAGTACAAGCCTCATGGAGTGAAAATGCTTTACAGCGGTACAGAAATTGCATTGACGATAATATTTTGGTATAACTGCATGTAGGTCAACCCGTTACTCTCTCGCCTCCGTCCGAGGAAGTAGCCAGCTTCTTTGCCCAGCTGCTCGAAACGCCGTACGTCGAGAATGAGACGTTTTGCCAAAACTTTTTCGACGACTTTCGCGAGATTTTGGCCGAGAGTGATAAGGTACGACCGAACTATCCAGTTACATATCAAGCCAACAGTGCAGGCTTGTCCCATTAAAAAAATCGAGTTGTGTGATTTCTCACCGATTCATGCGCACTTTGAAAAACTAAAACAGGAAAAGAAAGCCATGACCAAGGAGCAAAAGGAGGTGTTGAAGGAGGAGAAGAAGGCACTGGAGGCCAAATATGGTTACGCTGTTATCGATGGCCGCCGTGAAAAGGTCGGCAACTTTCGCATCGAGCCGCCTGGACTGTTTCGAGGCCGTGGTGATCACCCGAAGACTGGAAAGTTAAAGGTCGGTGTAAATATTTAAAAATCTTACTAAAATTATAGAAACGTGTTCTACCGGAGCAAGTGTCGCTTAATATCGGTGAAGGTGCCAAGGTGCCGGAAGCGCCAGCTGGACACCGATGGGGAAACATCATTCATGACAACACCGTGTCTTGGCTTGCCACGTGGACGGAAAATGTGAACGGAAACATAAAGTACGTATTCTTTGCGGCCGGTTCGTCGCTGAAAGGAATGAGCGACTTCAAAAAGTTTGAGAAGGCTCGCGAGTTAAAGGTAAGGGATTCGCTATCGATTTGACACAGTTATACATGGTTGACGTGACTAGAAAGTAATTGATCGCATTCGGCGAGAGTATATGGAGGAGCTAAAGGACAAGCTAATGGTCACTCGACAACGCGCAACTGCAATGTGGCTTATTGATCGGCTGGCTCTTCGAGCGGGTAACGAAAAGGGCGAGGATGAGGCAGACACCGTAGGCTGCTGTTCACTTCGCTACGAACACGTAGAACTGGAGGAGGACGAGGAGCTTGTCCCTGATCCGGATAACCCTTCAGCGCAAATAGCCGTCAAGAAAAAGATGGTCACGTTTGACTTTCTCGGCAAGGACTCCATTCGGTACTACAACCGTGTTGAGGTTCATCCCCAAGTGTGGAAGAACTTGAAGATATTCAAGAAACCACCCAAGAAGCCCGATGACCCACTCTTTGACCGACTCACGGTACATTGAGCCGCTAATTTAACGGTACCATCCTCACATATATGGTAGACTACTATGCTGAACAAGCACTTGACGTCTCTGATGCCTGGACTTACTGCAAAAGTATTTCGAACGTACAACGCATCGCACACATTCCAAAACGAGCTTATCAAAACCAATTCCAACAGCTCTGTTCCGGAAAAGATTTTATCATACAACCGCGCCAACAGGCAAGTCGCTATTCTGTGTAACCATCAGCGCACAGTGCCGAAAACGTTTGGTCAGCAGATGGAAAAAATATCGGAAAAGGTGTGCTGCGGAGTCATGAATTATATTATATTGCGTGGCTCATGATTATGTAGATATTGATGTTCAAGTACGAAAGGTATCTCGTGCAGCAAGAACTTCTCACCGCCGATCCAAAGCTCAAGAAACAGATGCCTGAATTGGCCACCGTCGACCCCGACCTAGACGACGAGACCTTGAAACGGAAAGAGCAAGAGTACAATGAGAGGGAGGAACTGAAGCTGGCTAAGAAGTATGAAAAGATGTTGGAGAAGGCAAAGGAAGACGGTACGGATACTCCTGAACGGCCTACCAGGGCGGAGAAGCGCGAACAGAGCGTCGAGAAGTTGCTGAAGAAGTTCGAGTCTATAACGGCAAAAATTGAACAAGCAAACACTCAAAAGACTGACAAGGCGAGTGCAGTGTACCACGGTGCCGACAATAATTCATCTATCTGTATAGGACGAGAACAAGACGACGGCACTAGGAACATCCAAGATCAACTACATTGATCCGCGAATAACGGCCTCGTGGTGCAGCAAATACGATGTGCCCGTGGAGAAGATGTTCACTAAAACCCTCCGAGACAAATTCAAGTGGGCCATGCATGTTGACGCGGACTGGGAATTCTAGCCGCCGATGTTGTACGCTTTAATTGGTTTAAAATAGCGATCTCGCGCTAACAGAGACCAATCAGAGCGCGATTGTTTTCCCTTTCGTGTTGTTCTCGTCTCGTCTCTGACTGAATTCCACTGTTTTGACTGTTCTGCAGTTCGCCGCATACTTTTTGGCCTCCCGTTTCATCGTCTCATCTTCTACTCGCTGCACAGCAGACCGGTCAGCCACTTTAGCAGCGATGTCGCCTCCGGTAGGCTTGTGCGAACCCGTGGCCGCTCCTAATAGGTTTGGCTACACGGGACGTGGCCCACCGCTCGACAATCAAACGGGCGGCAACTACGGCCAGCAAGCTGCACATTCACCGTACCTCCGACAGGGCGAACCGCATGCCGGCAGTGCAGTCCCCGTCAAGTCAAGTCCCAAGATCACCGGTGTCCCGACGACACCAAAGAAGCGTGATCTCGTGCCGAAGCCGATACCGAAGCAGCCGTGCCCATCGCCTCCGTCCGTGCTCAAAGACAAAAAGTCCACTGTTCACTTTACCAAAGGACGATTTCTGGGAGAGGTAGGCGTATCGGAGGGACTGCTGCACCTCCTATACTCACAATGATATGTTACAGGGTGGCTTTGCTAGATGCTACGAGGTGTGGAACACGGCCGGTGTACGCTACGCCGCCAAGGTTGTTTCAAAAACCACTTTGAAGTCGGACAAGTCCAAGCAAAAGTTGTTCACCGAGATAAAGATTCACCAGAACCTGCGACACCCGAACATTGTGCGTTTCCACCACGTTTTTGAGGACTCGGACAATGTTTACATGATCCTTGAGCTGTGTGAGAACCAGGCAAGTAGTTGGATATTTTGCACGTCACATCACTCATGCGAATATTTACGCAGACATTAGTGGACATGCTGAAGAAGCGGCGACGGTTGACTGAGCCAGAAGCCCAGTTCTACTTGGCGCAATTGATCGATGCCTTGCGATATATGCACTCGAAGCGTGTAATTCATCGCGATTTGAAGCTGGGCAATCTATTTTTGGCCTCCGATATGGCGCTTAAAGTTGGTGATCTGGGTCTAGCTACTGTACTTAAACAAGACGGAGAGAGGAAAAAGTATGTGTGTCCAGTTTATTGTTGAAATCCAATTCCAACTTTGCAGGACAATTTGCGGCACTCCCAACTATATAGCACCAGAAATTTTGTTTGATCAGAAGCACGGCCACAGTTTTGAAGTTGATATGTGGTCTCTTGGCGTAATTATGTGCGTTTTATTGCGAAATTGGGAATCTGGAACTGACGTATACGTAGGTATACGCTGTTAATCGGACGCCCGCCGTATCAGACCAAGGACCTTAAAGCTATCTATAGAAACATAAGAGAGAACAAGTACGAATTTCCAGATTCCGTCTCAATATCGCCCGCTGCCAAAGACTTGATTTCATCCTTGCTGACGACTCGACCTGACCTGCGTCCTACAACTGCAGAAGCTAGAAATCACACATGGTTCAATGCCAGTACCATGCCAAAGTCGATGCCGGTGTCTGCGCTGCAAAGTGTCCCGCATCTAAGCTTTGCGAGCCCTAAACTATCGACAAAGTCTTCCTATATCACGCCTAGCAAACCGCAACCACTGGCGCAAAAAGATTTAAACGTGGTCACACAGCGAACTCCATTGGCGGCCATCAAGCGCACGGCTGATTTGAATGTCCAATCGCCTGCCAGGCAAGCAGTTTTTTATCCAGCTAAACATCAGAGCCCTATGCAGCAAGATATTGTCGTAAAAACCCGTATGTGTGTAAATACTTCTGATTAAAGTCTAATTTCTCAAATAGCTCTCGGCTTCAAGAATAGCGAAACTCCGATTTCTCGGCCCGCAAAAAGTACTCTTGTTACGAAGACTCCTGGTAATGGCAGCGTTAAGCTGTTCGGCTCCGGTACATACGACTGTAAGTGTATATCATCAGTTAACAGCCGGTGTAGAGCACAAAAAGTTGCAGCTCAGTCCGCCAATGAATACTGTTGGTCGCAAATCCATGCTCGAAGTGATGCTGAGTAATCTTAGTTTGGGACTGGGAGCATTGAAGGAAGGTTCCATCGCGAGTGCGAGCAGAGTTCTTCGTGTAGATTCGTACGCGGCACCCACAGTGTTTGTCAGCAAGTGGATCGATTATTCGAACAAGTATGGCCTGGGCTATCAGCTCACCAATGGTTGTGTCGGGGTGCACTACAACGATTCTACGCATGTTGTTCTCTCGGCAAATAATGTCAACTTTGAGTATTTGCACTATGCGCGCGGCACGGACAGAACAATAATGAACCGAACTGGGCATACGTTGAACACATACCCCAAGGAACTGGAGAAAAAGGTCACACTACTCAAACATTTTAAGGGATACATGCAGGAAAACCTCTTCAAGGCAAACATCATATATAATCATGCATTGCATTGATACTGACATAACGTGTATAGGCGCCACAGTACAGCCAGCTAGAGATTCAGACAAATAATATGGACTTTTTGGTCAAGTACATGCGCACAAAGCACGCCATCATGTTTCGCCTCACGAATCGCTTGGTGCAGGTGCGTTTACCCTGAATGTCACAGAGCACAGTTGCTTAACTGTCAGATCAATTTCTTTGATCACACCAAATTGATTCTGTCGCAAGAGTCCAAGGTTGTAACTTATATCAACCGCGAGCGCGAAATGCATACCTACACGTTGGAAGATGTGCTTATTGCGCAGCGAACGGACATTATTAGTCGATTAAAGTATTCTCGCGATATTCTCGATTCGCTGATCCACGGGCGCAAAGATACGGCATAGGTTGCGATGATGATATGATATGATGTAGACAGTGTTGGCAATATGGTGATAGTTTGCTGAAGTGATGGCCATGGTTGTATTTAATAAATACGGAGCAATTGTTGTCTTTTTCTTTACACATTCAACCGTTTTATACGCTTCACCAAGTCATCGTCTATCAGATTGTCGCTGCTCGACGTTCTGAATAATCGCGCAGACGAGCTCGCGTGCGGCTGCACGACAAGCTTAACGAGTGATTCTGTAATCAGCCCGACAGTATCGGTGTCGTCCGGTTCGTTTGTTACTGACGGTGTTGACATATCGTTGTTCTGCAGGGATTTATTTGCCGGCAGAGGCAGGCGAGGCAGAGTATTATTTCTTCTACATACGCTGTTCGCCTTTTCCAATGGCTTCGTGTCTCGCTGTGTCTTGGTCGGTACCTTGTAACCTATGGGTCCCACTAAACGTGGTCTCATCGGTAGATCGCGACACCGTTTAAGGCTCTTGGGGCTTTTAGGTGGTGTGGAAAGTGTGTCGGTTGGGCATTCGGCAGTAGCGGGCGAGGAGTGACTTGCTTTCATGTCCATTTTGGCTGTGGAATGAAGTTTTGGAACGAACGTTGCTGGTCACCAAGCAACCATATGATCACTCAGGTCAAATCATCAAAGGAAAAAAAGGATCGCGTCAACCATGAAGTATATTGTCGAGCACATGGAGGACGAGCTGTTTCCGTGGTCCGTATTGGAGTATGCGTACGTGGAGCCTCTATACTATTAATCTGCTTGATGAGGCTGACGCGTAAATAGCCACATGGCGGCCAGAGTTGGCCCAAAAAATCTTTGGATAACTAACGTGCCACGTGATGCCATGAAAGATATCCCTCCAGAGCTGGCTCAGGTGAAGTGCCACACCCAGCAGCTATCAGAATTGCTGAGCGAGGCACAATTGGCTCGCACAGTCTTGCTTGATCAGTGCGCGGATTCCGTGCTGTGCACAGCTGATGTCCAGTTCGCCGATTACATTGTGTGGTTAGTGCGTGTGGAATGAACCTGACAACCTGACAGACTCTTTTCACTATACAGCGGCGGAATACTGGGCACAGATGAGTTTGACGGTCCCGTAGTGTACGATAATAATGCAACCAACTTTTGCATCAATTAACGTGCAGTGACCGCACTGGCGACATACGCTCCAAGTATCCGACAATATTGTTGCGCAATTTGGGTCCAGTCCAAATGACTGCTGATACTGCAGTGATTGCTTGGTACGCAATGCAATTTGTCCCGATGCAGACAACTGATGTATGTGCAGCAAACTCATTTTGCAAGATGGACGTTCGCTGGAAGATTTACAGTTCTGCGATCGTCCATCCATTCAAATTGACAAGAAAGAGTTTGTGGAAATGCCGTTCAGGTATTTGGCCGCGTCAACTTTTGACACAACTCCAAGTGCCGAGTCATGCTCCACTCCTCTGCTTCCACCAGGAATGTTACAGCACTGGCGAGACAACCGTGACATGGACTTGTTTTAGTAGAGCTGCTACATTCTATCGATTTAAACTGCCGTTGTTGCATGATTACCAACCAATGGCACAGATATGTATGTATTTACATACTTGCATACATATGCCCAATACTTACACATGCCAAAAGAAAAGTTGGGTCAGGGTTAGCACGCGCCTGATTTGTGTCGCGAGAGTATAATTTGTCGCCGGTCGATCGTCCGTTCCTTTCTGCTTTCAGCTGGCTCTCACGCACGCCGCACTTGCCCGCTACTCCTGTGCCGCCACTCGCTCCGCCACCGCTACTAGCTCCTGAATATGTCTCGCTTTGTCCGTGCCTCGAAATATCGTACGCTCATGTGTGTGCGGTGTGACTGTGCATCCCCATTAACCGCAGCTACGGGCAGGCCATGTGTTTGGAACGTCGTCCAAGCGTGAGCAGTGCTACGACAATCTCCGTGTGTCTCGCAACGCCTGGGACACCAACCTGTGCAAGGCCAACGCTCGCTACATCTCTGTTAACTTGGAAGCCGGAGGCGGTGGTCAGTTTGCCGTGATTCCGCTGGACAACGTTGGCAAATTGCCGGTGGACTTTCCGGTGTTTGCCGGCCACAGCGCCGCCGTGCTGGACACTGACTTCAACCCATTCAATGACAGTGAGTGCCAATGAGGAGTATGTTGGCTGGCTTCAGCTCACCGTATACGCCGGCAGATGTGATCGCCTCTTGCGCCGAGGACTGCAAGGTGCTGGTGTGGTCCATCCCGGCCGAAATGCCCAAGGATAACATCACCACGCCCGTATGCTCCTTCACCGGCCACAACCGTAAAGTTGGCCATGTTCTGTTCCACCCAACGGCCGAAAACATCTTGCTTTCCTCCGGCGCAGACCTGGTGGTGAAGCTCTATGACATCAAGAAGGGCGTGGAGGTGCTGGAAGTCACTGGTCACCCCGACATTGTCAACTCGATTGCGTGGAACTACAGTGGTGCTCTGCTGGCAACCAGCTGCAAGGACAAGAACCTGCGCATCATTGACCCGCGCAAGAACGCTATTGTTCACGTAAGTCGTTGTACTTTATTATTGACTGCCATTATTTAAACGCTGCGATAGAATGTTGCCTCGCATCAAGGTGTCAAGGGCACACGCGTCTGCTGGATGGGTGACAGTGACTTCTTGCTCACCACGGGGTTCAGCAAGACATCCGACCGTCAGTACTCGCTGTGGGACTTGAAGAATATGTCTGAGCCGCTCAAAACCGAAAATATGGACACCATGTCTGGCGGTTTGATGCCCTACTTTGACAATGACACCAAGATGCTCTACATGGCCGGCAAAGGGTAATTTGTTGTACATCTACACAAGTACTGTAGATTGACTTGTCAGTGATGGAAACATCCGCTACTACGAGTTTGTGGAGGAGGCGCCGTACATCTTCACGCTGTCCGAGTACAAGTCGTCGGACCCGCAGCGTGGAATTGCCTTCATGCCCAAGCGTGCGTGCAATGTGACCGAGTGCGAAGTTGCGCGCATCTTCAAGGTTACTCCGGACCGCGTCGAGCCGATTTCCTTCAAGGTTCCTCGCAAGGTGCGTGAATGCCTATCTTAATTTCCCTATTGCTGATAGCTTTAGTCGGACAACTTCCAGGCCGACATCTTCCCCGACACTGTGAGCGACAAGCCTGCGCTGTCGGCCGAACAGTGGCTCAGCGGCAAGGACGCCAAGCCACTGCTGGTCAGCTTGGAGAAGGGCTTTGTTGCCGCGGCCAGAAAGGAATTTGTCACGGAGGCTGTTGTTGCCACCAACGACAATCGTGATCCCCTCAAGAATCCGACCACCGAGAAGGAGTATCAGGAGGCATTCCACGCGCTGCGCAAGGAGCACGAAGCACTCAAGAATGAGCTCGCGCAGAAGGAGGTGCGCATCCGCCAGTTGGAGGTGCAGCTGGACGGTGTCAGTCTGGGCAACTCGGTCGACAAGAAGGTGATGGCTTGAAGCACTGTGTGCGATATCTCTATAATTTGAGCTGTTGACGGCGCTGGAAAGTTTATCTCGGTCGCTTGATTAAACACTGCGTTCAAACAGTTATCGTTGCTGTTGTATACTTTTATGCGCTCTTCCATCTATTTCGCTGCAACGTCTACGCCGTCCACCTTATCTGCAGGCAGTTCAGTGGCACCGCGACTGGCGAATGCCTGACGCAGCCCTTCCAATGCCACAAGCATTGACTCCTCGATGCGCATAGAGCGGCTTCCGCGCTGCGGACACGGATTCAGCCACCAGTCAAACAGCTCGTGACACGTGGACGCCGACACGCTGGTCAGTGATGTGTCGCCGTCGACGCACGCACCAATGCCATCCGCTCCGCCGAACACAACCAAGGCGTGCCGAAATCCACCAGACGACTTTTCCTGTAAATTCTTGGCATCATCAGCGGCCATTTGATCGCGTAGGATGTCATCCAGCGACCGACCAGACTGCAGCGACACGCCCACCGTGAGATCGTAGCCACCGTCAAACGGGCACTCGGTGAACACGGCCCCGAGTCCTCTGTCCGCCACCCGAACATTGTAGCCCCAGTATGTGCCGTCCAGTAGGCGTGGCGTGTGCGGCGACACCACCTTGCCCGAGTAGAGCTTGGTGTGTTTGGTGACGCGGTACGGAACCGACATTTGCACCGTGACGCGCGTGCCAGGCGGCAATTTGCGGTCGACAATGCACGCAATGTGCATGCCAATGTCGGCGGTGGGATTCGGGACGGCGGCGTGCATCACGGGCGAGGTGGTGGCGGCATCGTCGGGTGCCAGCACAATGCCCTCGCGAAACTCGGTCTGTTCGTAGTTGCGCGTGTGGTGCGCGCAGTCCAGCGGGTTCAGCAGTCCGGCGTATTGCAGATCGCGGTGCACCGGAAACAATTGCTTGCGCAAGTATCTATGCCAGGTTAATATATATCTGTATATATACATATACATATACAATAATACTTACGGCGGCGTCTCCAGGTACTGCAAAAGACGCGACGTGAACGTGACGGCGTCGAATGGCGCGCTGTCAGTGCCGCGATCAGACACGCCGACAAACGGCGATGTGGCCACGTGTTTGCCGTCGCCGCCCTCACCGCGATACACAATGATCTCGTCCACGCGATGTATCGCGGCAGCGCGCGCCACCTGCCCCACCAGATACGTCTTGAACTCGGCGGTCTTTGCGCTGGCAAGCAGCATGTCGGCCGGGATGGCCACGGATACGGTCCAGTGTCGTGGTGCTCCGCCACTGCTCACGCTACCCGGCCGTATCGGTGATGATGCATTATGCACCTCCTCCAGGGCGTGTCTCGGGGTACTGGCGCGCCGTGAATTGCGCTGCCGCTTGGACGTGGCGCGGTCTGCATAAGAAAGCGGTGGCATTGATTGATTGTTGGTTTTTTTGCTTTCCTCAACGAATATTTGTGAGAGTTCACCGTGCAGTTATCTAAAACTCAAGATATAAACAGATGGAGCGGTAATATAGTGACAACATCAAGCTAATGCACACTCATCACTCTCATCTCAAGTCATAGAAAGTTAACCAACAGGTTCAGGTATCACATCAATGGTGACATTTGATGTGCAATTGAAGTTTTATGGCTGCATTTTGGCGTAACCTGTCACTTGCTCGGCCAAACCGCACGTCTTTTGAGCACCGGTGACAGACGTTGTCCTCACCAATACAGTCCGCCGACGTTGTCGGCCAGTACTCGTGGCACATGGAATAGTGCCCACTGTTGTACCCATAAAGTAGTCGATAAGTTTTTCTTTTTCCGGCACGCAAACTCTTGCGCGTGCAGAGGGCTGTTTGCACAGGCGTCAAAGTCGTGAAGGTACTCTACTTAAGATCAGCAATTTGACTGCAGAAAATTGTTGATACTGTACGTGGCCTCTCTTTTTCGTCGTACGCGTTCCGCCACTGATTCCGTGCCGCTGCCGATCTTGTTCCGAGTGTACAATACGCTCTTGTTCAGTGCGAGAGGCATCCCTTGGAGGCGCGACGCTTTCTAGCCAGTCCGTTTGCTCACCAGCACTGAATTCTGACCGCGTTCTAGCCAGACGAGTTCTTAAATATTGGCTGCGTCATCTAGAGAACAAGCGATCTGTTACCACGAGCACCCTGTTACCTAGAGTGGTCACAATAACACTGTTGCATAATAACACTCATCACATTTAACACGAGAACAAGCGATCTGTTACCGTGAGCAGCACTCTGTTACCGCAGAGTAAGCTTTATTTTCTTCGGCAGCAAGAGAGTTTACGCCGCGGCACACATTAATGCTACTTGTCGCCATATTGCAAGTTGAATTCGCGGCCGATTAGCATGCGCCGAATCTCACTTGTTCCCGCTCCTATCTCGTAGAGCTTGGCATCGCGCAGCAATCTCCCCGTAGCATAGTCATTGATGTATCCATTGCCGCCTGCAACAAATGAGATATATCTATCTGTATCATGTAAGAATCGCTGAACGTACCCAAGCACTGTATGGCGTCCAGCGCACATTCGGTGGCACGCTCAGCGGCAAACAGAATCACACCGGCACAGTCCTTGCGCAGAAGCTTGTACTTGTCAGCACTGGCGGAAGCCTCTGCCGACGACTCTGCCTCGGCATTCATGGCATCCACGGCTGCAGCCACAGAGTACACGTAAGAGCGCGACGCCGACAGTTTTGTGTACATGTCGGCCAGTTTGGCCTGGATGAGTTGAAAGTGCGCAACCGGCCGCCCGAACTGTCTCCTCTCGTGCACATATGGGAGCACAATGTCCAAGCACGACTGCATGATACCGAGTGGTCCGGCAGCCAGCACCAGCCGCTCCAGATCCAGCCCGCTCATCAGCACGTAGACACCGCGGTCCACCTGACCAAGCACGTTGGCCTCTGGTACTTTGCAATTATCAAACACCAGTTCGCACGTGTTTGAGCCACGCATGCCCAGCTTGTCCAGCTTGGGCGAGGTGCTGAACCCCTCGAAGCCCTAGCGCATTAAATGATGTCTTATCAGAGTACTAAATAAACCTGCTACTTGCCTTCTCGACAATGAACGCAGTGATGCCTTGCGGACCGGCGTCCGGCCTGGTCTTGGCGTACACTATCAGCGTGTCGGCGTCGGGACCGTTTGTAATCCAGAACTTTGTCCCGTTCAGCACGCTGCATACATATATAATATGCGATAATATGAAGACAGAAAGCGCACTCACTAGTAGTCACCGCGCTTGTCCGCCCGGAGCTGCATCGATACCACATCACTGCCACTGCCGGCCTCTGACATGGCAAGTGCGCCCACGTGCTCTCCCTGAGAGTGTCAAGCACACAACGAAATATATCTCTACATACGTACCGAGATTAGGCGTGGCAAGTAGCGCTCCTTCTGCGCCGTCGAGCCATTGCGCACCAGCTGATTAACACACAGGTTCGAGTGGGCGCCGTAGCTGAGTGCCACGGACGCGCTGGCCCGGCTCAACTCCTCCATGGCAAGCACGTGCGCCAAATATCCCATGGACGTGCCGCCATACTCCTCCGGCGCCGTCACACCCAGCAGTCCCATAGAGCCCAGCTTGCGCCACATGTCGGCGGGGAACTCGTTGGCGACGTCAATGTCACGGGCGCGCGGTGCCAACTCTCGCTGGGCAAAGCCGCGCACGGCCTCTTGCAGCTGGCTGCGTGTCAGCTCAGTGAAAATGGTGGAGGCGCCGATACAACCTCGAGGTGCTCGGCGGCGAGCGAGTGGTAGTGGCTACGTGGCGGTGAAGCTGTGGCTCTAATCGCACGGCAACGTCTGGCCGAGGCCGCAGTGATGGTGGCGCATCGCTGAAGCATGTTTCGTGGGAGATCAGCAGCTGTTGGCGCTGTTATTACACCTTTGTCGAGTGTCGCTTGTCTGCGCTTAGCAATTTAGGTATTATTTAAATGCACATATGTATTTACATATACTACTTCTGTGCATGTATGACTTTGGGGAAGCATGATATCGATGCAAGCAATGTACATAAATTATGAAGTGTCAATATTTTATGCTATCGGAGAGCGGTGGAAGCCGATACATAAAATGAAGCTATTCTTTAATGTGCATACTAGTACCGGACTTACTCTGCAAATGCAATTTACCACATACAAGGTGCAGTATACAACGGCTGGCCAATCGTGACGTCAGTCAAGATCCACGTTGATTGATCGAGGCGCATGCACAAAGCGTGCACAAAGATTTGAGTGCTCTGCAAATTCGCTACCGCCATGAAAGCTGCATTGATCACGTTAGCCGCAGTGTTATCGCTGACACCACCTGCAAGATCTACAACGCTGTATATTCACCGCGCACAGCAAGGTTCTGTCAAATGTGATGTCAACAATGACGAAAACCCAACCCGCGTGGAAAATGACCATTTCAATGGTTACGTGACTGTGCGCGTGCGTGGATTCCCCACGGAACATCAAGCCGAAACTTATTTTGCGTCCACTAAGCGGATGTTTAGCATTCAAGCGGAAGGAAAATTCTTAATGGATATCAATGGCGACGATCTTGTGATGGCGGCAGATTTTTCTCGCCCGATTATATCGGTACGTACTCCAGTTCAGTTCACTTGGCAACACATTTAATTCATTAGCCACCCAGAATTATATTGTCAGGCTTACAACGCATTGTGAAGGTGCTCAATCCCGCACTGACTATCGAGCTTACATCTCCAACTCCGAGCATTTATAGCCCTCTTCTATGTGCTGCGAATATCATGCAAAACCGGGACGGACCACCCGATTCGTGTGAATGGCAACTGGCCGGTTCACAAGGAAGAATTCCGGAAGAATTTGAATTTGGTGACGACTCCTACAAGCGGCGAAATCATTTTCTTAACGAAGAAAAGCGAAAAGACTTTACATTCAGGCCAAATCGCATCTACGCGTTCGACTGGTATTCGCCGTTGGTGGACTTCAACAGCTTTAAAATACGGGGTATTCCATTTCAATCTTCTTTAAAAGGGCAACCTGTGCGGTTTGTTTTACGCACTCGTGACAGCAGCACGATCTTCTTTGCCGTGGAATTTCGCCCAGACGCCCTCGATCAAGTTTTTTGATCGAACTATTTTGTATTGCATTAATAAAACAGTGATTTCATGAATGCACCGAGGAAACAGCGTTGTACTTTGATCAGCTTGCTTTATTCTGCGGTATTGGTTGCACGAAAACTCTTACGGGACCTCGAGCGGTGCTGGCTAGTTCGTGTTGCACGGGGGCCACGCTGTCATCGCGCAGTATATTATTTTCCAACAAGTATACGTGAAGGTGCGGAAGATATGCCTCGCCGGCAGTGAGCGGCCAGCATTTGAACCGCACGGTGCGAGACTGATTAGGCATTAGGCGCATGGTGAATGACTTGTAGCCGGCAAATACAAACTGTTCCGATTCGTCCACACTTCCAGCCACTTCTTGCACGCAGTCAGATGTGTTTCGCAAATGGTAGGCCACTTGAGTTGGAGAATTGACCATAAGAAAGGGCTCAATTTCTGGACGTCTTTTTAGTTCATCAAAGCAGCATTGGTATATATGTACCCGTGGTCAGCGACACATTATTAGAGCTCGCGATGCCACTCAAGTCACATGTTTGATACCATTCAGACAGACGGTCATGTTTAAATGATAAAAAGGCGGGAGAACTGCACCGGTAAGTAACTATGCGTGGCCCATCTCGACCTACCGGCTCCACATAACCTTGAGTCTAGCAATGCAAGCCGTATCTTCGGGAGCCAGATAGAACGAAAGACTATACGATGCACCAGCACTAAATAAAGCACAGTCTGCTGCTTGAAACGTAGACGACACGGTTTTCGTGTCCTCATCAGTTTCGCCCTGTGCATTAGTGTTGCTGACACAATATATAATCTGCATGATCACAAACCTGTAGTTCCAAGTCAACACTGGCAATTTGCAAGTCTATGGGCGAAGTATTGCGCAGATGGACGTGGGCGACTTTAGATTTCGCGGCGGGTATCTCTTGGATATCAAATGTGGCCAATAGAGGATTGACAACAGGGACTACGGCCGAGTGTTGGATGGCGGAGTAATTGCCTTGTGATGCATGGTGTGAAGCAAATAGATCGATCGATGATTGCTCGGATGTCAGCCTGAAATACACAGCCACGTTGATCTTGCGGTTTCCGGGACGCTCGGTACAGTGCATAAAGACATCGCGCAAAGTGTGATCACATTTGGCGATAACACCGACATCGAAGTCTTCAATTGCTGACAAGCCAGTCAAGGACGTTCCGGTAAATAATTTGTCGGAGTTTGCGTGTGACAAGACGTCGATCGCTGGATCTTCACCTGAGCAGGTAACCGTCATATACGCCTTCATGTCGCGCGCCTCCCCGTTGACGGTGCGAACACGGATGCCATAGTACTCGCCAAGCAGAGCTGGTTGGTTATGAACCAGCTCGACCTTGAATTGTGGCTGCTGATGATTAAATCGAACTGCATGAACTGGAGCAGACTTGCACAACCTTGCCGCAGTCGATGATTGTTTTATCCACGGATATGATAAGTCTGCATCGGTAAACTTGTGCACGAGCTCACAACGCCACTTGTGCTCTGCGTGCTCAAGCACAAAAACGCAAGAGTCAATCTGTGACTGATGAGGCTGCCGCGCGTGCAAACTGCCAGAATAAATCATTTGGTTCTGCGAGGATATTCCGAGATTTGTGCGAACCCCTTTCATCTCTTTCGCTTCGTATGGCAGAGTGCAGGCTTCGAGTTTGGAGCAATCTTGCACTTGAACACCAGATCCGTGGGCATCATCCCCGCTGTCGATTAAATAGAAGTCGTGTTCCGGATTGCTGAATCGTATCTTTATGGCGCTGAATCGCAGTGCGACGGCAGTAGCTATTCCAAATACCGCCAGCTGAAACTCGGCCGGTTGGCCAACATATCTACGCTTTTTCCGAAATCGAAAACTGATAATCACAGAAGGAAGGGAAGTCGCTATCGGGAGCACCAGTGGACCAGACTTGGAAAATTGAACCTCTGGCATGGCTTTCATCGCCATGATCTGACCTGCGTGAGCAGATCTCGTGCGCTCATCATCGACTATATCGGACGACAACAGTTCCAAGTTGAGCTCCAGCACCTCCCGCCAGTCTCCGCGCTTCTTTGCGCATTTGAGACTCGCTTCGAGAACATGTTCCAGCAACTGTGACCATCCTTCCTTGCGGTATGTTTTGGCAATCCGATGATAGAACCTATAAGTAAGTTTCGATGTACGATGAGACGAGCCTCATACTTTTGGGCCATTTCAAAATTAGCGTTGCGCATGTGTCCTTCGGCCATATCTATGGCGACATACTGGGCCATCCGCGTTTCTCGGTGTCGTTTAAACTGATCGTAGGCCCTGGATAACAGATTCATTATTGCCTGTATGTGATGCGCGCTATGCTCAGGGGCAGCCACTGTATCATTGTCGCAAAAGATTCGACGTTGAAAACAAGCAGCAGCCATATGGAAGTAGTAGCCTGCATGGTGTAGATGTACGACGCAATTGGCCGGACTTATCGACAGGCCAGAGTCGCTGTCAATGCCAAACACTGTCGATATAGGTATTTCAGAGCGAAGATAATTGATCTCGGATGACGGAGACGGACTGATGCCTGGCGGTGGTAGCTCCACACCAGAACGCACAGCAGTGTCGATCAATTCAGCAAACAACCGATACTGCTCCGAGAGCCATGCCCAGAAACGAGCTGACTTTCGTGGCGGCTCATTCATGTCGACGTAGAGCGTTCGGAAAAAGTTGACATGCCGATTGACCTGAAAGAGACCATCTGCCGGCGTATCACCAAACACCAAGATCCTCGATATCTGACCGATACATTACAATGGTAATCACGCCACAACAGCTCACAAACCTTGAAACTAAGAGCGTCCGCCAGCGAAACCATTTCATTCCAGCGGGGCGAGTGCGGTTTTACGGCATATAGATTTGAAATCCCGCTCTTGAGCTTTTTATGGACAATCTCTTTAAACACATCCATCAGCGAATTGTAGGCTGTAATGTAGTATCTAAATCGGTGACATTTGGCATACACTTTGGCATACACGGTAATGCAATAGACTAACCGAATGCACCACTCGGTATCTTGAATGATTTCACAAAAGCTGCCCAATTTGCAGTCGTAGCGGATGTTGGAACCGGCAACCCCGATGGTGGACGAGGGCTGCGAGAAACTGGACCGACCTGAACCGGAAGCTTTTGACTTTTTCCGCTTGATGCGTTTAATGTGCTCACGGTAGTAGTTGAGCGCATAGTCGCCGTTAGAAGATTCGAGTCTGCAGACATGTTGATCACTTGATGACTGTTACTGCACGGCTTCTTACATGGTCAATAGCTCCATCAGGTCGGTGCGGGGAGTCACGGTGTAAAAGGCGCCCTTTGCCTCCTGACCCGACGTCTTTTTCAGGTACGATAGCCGAGAGTCTAGTTGAAAGTCTGCAGAATGATGCATCAGCATTATTTTGCATCTAAGGATCACGCCGAACCGATCGTGGAGTGTTGAAGGAACACAACGCATACAAATCGGATACCAAGATCTGTTGCAAGCTTTCTGTGCGTAGTTTAATCACCCATCAACTCTCTCACTGTTGAACAAGCATTGCTTACTTTTGTGCCTTGATGCGTTCGGCAAGTGCTGTATCTTCTTGCATAAGTGCTTGGGCGGGCTGTGAGCCTGTACAATGCGTCATCTCTCACACGTAACAAGTGAGAGTAGCATTGCACGTACCGTCGGCAATCTCATAAAATGCAACCACCACGGCGGGAATAGTTTCAGCGTGCTTGCGCACCCAGTCTGAGGTGAGCAGACCATCGGGATAGAGCGGCGAGGAGGGATTGTGAGGCGAAAGAGCCGAAGAGTTGGTCTGGACAGCGGCACGGTCCTTTGCGGTGGGCAGCGCCTATTCACACACGGTAAATGTACAAAAGCAAACAATTGTCAGGCTACGTACCGATATGCAGCGGTATCGAAACACCGTCCGCCGTGACGTAGACTGCGCGGGCGAGCCGTCAGCGAACTGAGGCGCCATGGCAAATGGCTCCGCGGCAAATTTAGCTTGCCGCTCATCGACAATCTTGCGCAGCTGCGCCCGGACTTGTAAGGATGCCAGGGACACGGCAGGGGTAGCTGCATGGGCACAGTAAGCCGGCCAGCCAGAAGATACGGCCAGAAGATAAATGGTGCGACCAGAGAGTGCTTACCAGAAATATTCATGCCGGCCACCGACTCATCTAGGCTGGCAGGCGCGGCAGCATTCCCAGCGTCCAAGTTCAGCAGACCCAGCAGCGGCCAAAGCTGCGACAGCATGAGCGGTGGCGCCGACATTGTGGCTGCCACAGATTAAGTATTGCAATTTGTATGCTGTGATCGGGGAAAGGTATTCAGTCTGCCCCGTCTTGCTTGTTGTAAGGAAGCAAGGAAGTTCCGCGCCAAATTGGCAATACAACGGCTTATACACATACGCATAGCTGCCTATGCATGCAGGCTGCAAGACGCGATGCATGTGCTAATGCTATGTATCCTTCCGTGCATCTCTCTGGCGCTTTTCTTAAATTCCATTCTTAAGTGCCATTCTGTAGTACAGGCATACGCTACAAATCCAGTTGTAAATCACTTTTCATGGGTGTGTATGTGTGTATGCGTTTTCATTAGGAGAAGGTTAGAAGTAGCTGTATGACAACTGGCACAGTATATATTACTTCTTTTTCTTCTCTTTGGCAAGCTTGCTCTCAATGTCCATACACTTCTTCAAGTGGCTCCTTATGTCGGCCGGAATCATCTTGAAGCAATTGCCACACATCACCTTGTAGTCCCACTCCCAGAATTGCATGCCATCCCGCGACAGATTCATCTCACAGCCATAGCACGTGAAGTGGTGTTCACAATACTTTTTGCCGCCTGGTCCGGCCACAACTAATAGACATTGTTATAAAAGTATGTTCTTATAATACTTGTATGATAGTACAACACATACCTTTTCCCTGCGCAAACTTGTAGCACCGGAAACATGTGGCTCCGGCAATCTCGTTGAAATGCTGCTCACAGTATGGCTTTCCGCTGTGCTCATGAAACGTGCTGTCTGTGAATGGCTCTTCGCACTTGGTGCACACAAAGTGCTACATATGTGCACATCACATATTAGTACGCGGAGAATACACCAACATCCAATTGAATACCGACCTCGGGGTGGAACTGCCGTCCCAGCGCCGTGGTCACCCGGCCATAGATCGGTTTGCGACACACGTAGCACAGCGGCGCCATAACCTTGGCATAGTCATCCGGGCAGTACATTTTACCCTCGTGAATCTTGTAGTCGGGTCCCAGCTGTTTCTTGCACTGGGCACACGTGTGATGGAATGCGTGATGCCGAAATCCATCCACCAACAGTTCGCTGTCCCCGGGCATGATGGGCTTCTTGCACCGCTCGCATATCTGGCCGGCCATCGCGGCATCTGGTACATGCATATAAGCATAGTTTCACATACACAGTGTCACATACCAAGTGCCTTGAGGCGGACATGACACTCCTTGCAGAAGGGGCGGTCATTCCGCTTCATGAAGCTGGAGCCGGCCAGCGGTTTGCCGCACTCGTCGCACAGAAAGTGCTGTGCAAGTCAGGTCAGTGCGGTGGCCCTGGCCGTGCGTTCACCCGGAAAACTTGCCTCGGCATGCCACTTCAAGTCCAGCGCGGTGATGAGGCGCTCGGTGATCAGTTCGCCGCACCGGGCACACCGGTCCCCAAACAGTCGGTAGTAGTCCAGCTCGCAGTACAGCTTCTGGTCGTCGGTGGTGAAGAAGTTGCCGCCGGGGAACGGGCGCAGACACTCGTGACATCTGCCAGTCAGTCAGCCAAGGTGAGCGGGAGTGCAATGCCACCCACAGGAAGCACTCGGCGTGGTACTTGAGTTCGGCACTGGCAGAGATGGCCTTGCCGGGAATGGTCTCGCGGCACACATTGCACACCGCCGCCTCCATCCGCAGCTGGTTGGTGGGTTGGCTGGCCGGTTGGTTCGTGGAGCGTTGCAAGTGCAAACGCGGCAAGCAATGCCGGCCGTGCGCGCGCTCACCGACATCACCGTCTACGAGACGAGGCTGGTGCGTACACAACACCCACGTGCCTGTAGACACCCCTGCACACCCCCACACCCACATGCTCGCTTACTCTCTCTCTCTCTGTGCTGTGCAGCGCTTTTACTTTGTCGGCCACGATCCGGCCACCGATCTGTACCGCATACTCAAGGTGGACCGGACTACGCCGCTGCGAGACAACCTGGTCACGGAGGATGAGGCTATCTACACCCCGTCACAGCTGCAGGACCTGCTGGTGATGATAGGCGAGGGGAACAAGCAGAGCGGCGGCCTGAAGAAACTTATGCAGGCCAGCGGCATCGTGGGCTTTGTCCGCTTCCTGGAGGGGTTCTACGTGCTGATGATCACGCAAGCCAGTGTGGTGGCGGTCATTGGCAGTCACAAGGTGTTGCAGATAGACGACACGCGGCTGATAAGCATCGCGGCGCCGGGTGTCAAGTCCGATCGCAGTGCGGATGAGCAGCGGTGTGTTTACTCTCAGACTTCCGTACCTGTTGACCTGTTGCCTGCCCGTCTATACATACTTGCACATATGTACAGAGATAACTCGTCTTCATTATATCTATATGTGTTATGACCACCTAATACCCATGACAGGTATATGGACGTGTTTTGCAGCATGGACTTGACGAAAAACTTTTACTTCTCGCCCACCTACGACATCACCCATTCGTTCCAGTATAATTGCCTGCGCAGCGATACGGACGGCGGTGACGAGTTTATGGACATGTTTGTCTGGTATGCGGCTACTGTTCGGTGTGGACACTCCATTTGATTGTAACAGGAATCACTTTCTGCTCTCGATGGCCTTTCACAAAGTGTCCAACCAGTCGCCGTGGATCTTGCCGATTATATATGGATTCATCCAGCAGTCGAGTAAGTGTGCTGTTATTAATGTAACGTTATATTGCGTCTGAACACGCGCACTGCAGAGATATCCGTCATTGGCCGGCCACTCATATTGACACTGATCGGCAGGCGATCGCGACAGTTTGCCGGCGCCCGCTTCCTCAAGCGCGGAGTCAACGCAGAGGGCTATGTCGCCAACGATGTTGAGACTGAGCAAATCATCACTGATGCCTCGCACGCCGGCCGTAATCAGTTACAGGCGCGCTGCACCTCCTTTGTACAACATCGCGGCTCCATTCCGCTCTACTGGTCGCAAGAAACTTCCAACATGGCGCCCAAGCCTCCCATTCAGAGTATGTTGCGATGATATTTGTACATTTATAAACATGCACGTTTATGTTTATAACATTAAGCATGCACATATATTGATGGCAATTCGCAGTCAATTTCCGCGATCCATTCTATGCGGCGACTGCGCTGCACTTTGACAACCTGCTAATGCGGTACCACTCTCCAATTGTCGTACTGAATCTGGTCAAGCATCGGGAAACCCATCGCCGGGAGTCGATCCTGCTGGACGAGTACACGGAGGCCGTGACGTACCTCAATCAGTTTTTGCCAGTGGAAAAGCGAATTCGCTACATCGCGTTTGACATGAGCCGTGCGGCCAAATCGTACGCGCAGTCATTAAACATTTTGGTACTAGACGTAATATTCTCTTCAGACCCGGGCAGGACGTAATCGGCATACTGGAGAAGCTGGCGGAGCGGGCATTGTCGCAGACCGGCTTCTTCAACTCGGTGGTACACCCGGCCACTCTGGCGTCGGACGGAGAGGAAGAATTTTATCAGAACTCGCGGCGTCCTCGCTCTCGCATCCAGTCGGGAGTCATTCGAACAAATTGCATTGACTGCCTGGACCGCACCAATGCCGCGCAGTTTGTCATTGGCAAGTCTGCCATGGCGCATCAGGTGCGATTAGTTGTTTGAACATTTTTTTACAAGTACATATATATCTACGTCAGCTTCACGCGCTGGGACTGATCGACGAGCCATACTTGCCACTGGACTGCGACGCCACAAAGATATTGATGGAAATGTACCATGACCACGGCGACATTATCGCGCTGCAGTACGGCGGCAGTGCCCTGGTCAACACCATGGAGACGTACCAAAAGACCACTGACTGGACCAGTCAGTCGCGCGACATGCTCGAAACCATAAAGCGGTATTACAGCAACTCTTTCACAGGTAAAAGAACATTAAATTCCCGATGAATGTGCATAATACTTGTGCATAGACGCCGAGAAGCAAAATGCTATAAATGTATTTCTGGGCAACTTTACCACCGGTGCAAATCACCCGGAGCCCGAGTGGTCCACTGAGCGCGATGTTACACTGCACCGAGTCGGACACGATTCAGTCCTGAAGCCAAGGTAGTAACTTGGAGCGTAGACAACGCTCTCTCATGACTATGTACAGCTATGTGAACTGGTACCACCCGCAGCACCTGGAGGTGAATGGCGCCACACCGAGTGCCGCAACAACAACGCGACACTACTACGGCCTGCGCGAGACATTCGAGCACTGCTACAACCCGAAGCGCATGACCTCGTTCCAGGACTCGTTCCTGTGCAACATGTTTGAACACAATCGGGACCCGGGCGATCCCACCGCATCGCCATTCCACGTTCGCGGTGACGGCCGCCCTCTGCGGTAGGTGGTCCGATAATATTTGCTTAGGCATATGCTCATGAAACAGAAAGTTCAAGCTGGCTGTGGTGCCGACTGTGCCGAGTGATGACGACAACGCTTCCGCAAAATCCGCCCACGGTAAGAGCAGCAATGGTGGAAACGGTGGAAGTACCCGACCAGTGCCACACAATGCCACCGGCGCGCTAGCGTTAAAGCTGCTGCAGGCCCAGGTGTCTGCGGAGGAGAGCGAGGAGTATGCGCGCTATGTCCACCAGTTTGACAGCGACCGATTTCAGCCGGCAGCTTCGTCGACGGCAGGCACAGACGGCGACAACAGCAAGCGGACCACCGACTCGCTGAACATTGACCACCCGGCGCACTACGCGTACTATGCCGAATACTTGGCCAGGAACGAGTCGCTGTCCGGAATGGACGAGCGCGGCGGTATCGACCCCAAGGACCTGCTGATCTACGAGAACCACGTCGCCGTGGCCAAGAAGCCGGCACCGAGCTTGACTGCGCGCACCGCCCAGCACGACGCGTACCGGCGCTGGCTGGAGAAGGGCCGCTTTGCCGTTGGCTGACTGTGGCAACAGAGACCCCGTGACTGTGACTGTGACTACGTGTGTACGTGTACAGTGATCACACATACATACAGATCATGCCGCGGTACTATTGCGGTGAGTGTGCCTGTGCAAGTGTCCTCTGTGCACACGCTGACCACTGCCGTGCCGCCGCGTGCAGACTACTGCGACATCTACCTGACGCACGACTCGAGCAATGTGCGCAAAGCCCACAACTCTGGCTGGAAGCACCAGGCGGCCGTGCGCTCCTTCTACGACGGTATGTGTACGTGATGTGGCACGCGCGCTGGCACTAACCACGGGCCACGCGTGCATGCAGAGGTCTTGCGGACACAGATGGGCTCGTTCATGATGGGTGCCGGGCCGCCACCGCCTGGTATGCGCGCGTACATCCATCTCGACTGATGCTTTACACTTTGCTGACTAGGAATGATGCCGCCCCCCGGGATGATGGGCATGATGCCGCCACCGGGAATGATGCCTCCGCCCGGGATGATGCCATCGCCTGGAATGGGTCCGCCACCGCCGGGAATGATGGGAATGCCCGGCTCTGGACCGCAGTCACCCATGGATGGTTTGTGCGCGTAGTATGGTTATGACGCGTACACTTACACTTGCATATACTTGCAGGTGGACCTCCACCACCACAGCAGCCACCGCAGCAGCCATCTCAGCAGCACCCACACCCACATCAAGCACCGCACGGCAGCGAATATGCTGGCAATCAACAACAACAACAGCAGCAGCAGCAACAGCCACCTCCACCGCCACCCAGGGTGTCATAGCAAAGTTGATGCCATGTCAATAGAGACAACTGCCTTGTACTTTAATGCAATATAGATGTATATTTATGTATATACGCTAAGATATGGACCACATTTACAAATTTACATCTATTTGGCGCTCATGCGATAGCTGCCCGTGTCGAGAATGGCCGCACCGCACATGGCACACACTCCATTCTTGTACGCGCATCCCTGGCAGTATATGGACCCCGGCTGGTGGATGCGCATCTGGCACGTCTTGCACTTTTGCGCGTACGGCGAGAACCTGTGGTATTAATTATATGATTATGCATAGGGGTCTGTAAAGCACAGGATGGACGTGCCTGGATGCACTGGCACCCTTCGACAGCAACTGTTCTCGCCCAGCTTTCGACCACCAGACTCGACCGTGTTGCGCGCGCCCTGCTTCCACTTGTCCGGCACCACCACTTTGCCCAGTTTGGCCTCGCACTTTTTGCACACCATGTCGATTGCTCTTTTACTACTTTACTACTCAACGATAGGCTAAACACGGGCCATTTATTTTGGTTGAGTAGTAAAGCGCTTTCTGTGACGGCAGTATGACATTTCAGATAAGCGCAGTGTTAAGCCACAGTGTACTTCCATCTTATGCCTTGTGACAAAACTTCTGACCCTGCCTACTCATCGTAACATCATGGATGAGTTAATATGTAACAGGCTAGAGCATATGCCTATATGTATGCTTAACAAACCATGTATTGCAGATTGTACATAAATCATCATCAGACTGGGACTAATTGAAACTCGACGGCGAAAAACACCTTGCCACTGTCACGCGTGCGCAGTACGAAGCGCACCGGCTGCCCGTTCAGGTAGCGCTGCGCATTCATCTTCATGCCCAGGTGCAAGTCGAACGTGTTAAAGTCCACGAACGGCGAGAACCAGTCGAACGCGTAAATGTGCCCGCGCTCAAATGTGAAGCCGCGCCGATGCTGCTGGCTGAGAAAGAACTTTCGCCGATTGTCCCAGGTGACACTGTTGAGCGGGCCCTCGTCCAGCGGCACCCGCTGACCGCCCCACTTCCACCGCCAGCCGGGTGCCCCGTTCCGAGTGTCGATGCTGTCTGGAGTGTGCGGCCGCGAGTTCTCCGCCGCCACCATCTCGTCCATGGGCCAGCTCTGCATTAAATTGGCGGCGCATAGAATCGGGCTGAATATTGTCGGTTGCGGTGCCCAGAGCTGCGTGTGCAGCGCCGGATCGATAAGGCGCACGAATTCCACCAACAGTGACACCCCAAATGGCTACACACAGATGTATCGATAAGATGCGCAAGAGTGCAAGTAGATGTGTGCAAGTATGTACAATGCAAGCAGATGCATATGTGATTATGCAGTAAGTTGCCGTGCACTTGCCGGTCGAAGGGGCCGAGAGAAATCGGCAGCCATTACCACGTCGTCGCCGCCCAACGCTTCGGCGAAATGCCCCTCTGCCTGTATGGAGAAGAGGCGCTTCTTGCTGCCGAAATAGCCAGCAGCAGCACCAGTCCATCTCACCGCCTTTGTGGCCAGCGGCTGCCAGCACACTGTTCTCCACCACTGCGGCATAGTCCCGTACGCGCACAGCCACGTAGCCCGTAAAGTGCTGGTTGTGAATGGTTGCGGGGTGAGTGTCATCGTTGACGGCGCACGGTCGAAAGTCTTCATCGCGCAGGGTCGGCGATATGCGCACCTGGAGTCTCTTGGCGGCGCCCATTGGCTGGACTGCACGCGAGGCTGGCAACGGAGTGTCTCACCACACGGAGGCGTGGCTCTATTAATAGCGTACGTCTCGACAACACCGTCCAACGTCGAGAGGACTGCCAGCTAGCCAAAAAGGCGCACGCCACCGCCACGTCACACCGCCCACCCCGCGGACACACACACGGACACGCACACACGACAACACCGCGCGACCGGACGCCATGCGTGAAACAGTTGATCAACTGGCGGCCCGTCTCGGCAACACCGCCCTCGCCGCTGATATCACGGACGGCCTTGGCACCCAGAACACCGGCAAGGCCGCACCGCCGGCCGCAGATGCATCACAGCAGCTCCCCGGCGAAGCCGCTATCGACGACTTTCTGCGCTCGGCCACGGTGGAGGCAGCCGCCGCCACTTAATCCACGCGTTGTTGCCGCCTCCAAGCGCCTCAGCCGCAGTTCCACCGCGTCCCGCCCCACATCCGTGGACATGAGTGTGGTGGAGCAGCCGTTCACCAAGCGTCACGCAAGCACCGCCAGTAACGCGTCGTCGGTTCTCCGGCCGCCACCGCCGCCCGACATTTCACTGCTGCCCCCGGAAGACATTGTCTCAGCGGCTTTGGAGACATCGCCACCACCGCCGGCGCTCGTCCACTCCACGCCCTTGACAGTGGCGCTGCACACTGTGGACGGGGCGCGCGTGTCCCCCAGCAGTGTGACGGGCCAGACCACTGTTCACGACATAATCGGTCAGGTGTGCGCCGAATGGAACCTTGCCGAGCAGCACGGCACCGCCGCCTGGCAACTATGCACGGTGGACGCTTCCGGCAAATGTACGTACACACCCGCTACGTGTGTGTTTGCCCTGCTGTCTACTAAGCTGCGTGTGCACAGACACGCCACTGGCTGCCGAGATGCCCGGCGACACGATTCCACTGTCCGCGCAAGGCGTCTGCGTAATCCGACGCGTTGTGCCGCGCAGCTTTCCCGTCAGCGTGCTGCTGGACGATGGCAATGCCGCCGATATCGTGGTCAACATATTTACCACGACCGCCGAAGCCACCGCGCAACTGGCCCGTAATGACAAGGTATCGCTGGCACGCCCGTTCAGCGAGTACGCCATCCTGCGGCTGACTGTGGGCGGCGGGTCTGCGCGATTTCTGCGCGCCGCCGAGACCCCGTTCAACCGCCACGAGCCGTTTGTGCGCTACGTATTCAAGACTAAAGAGGTGGCCGAGTCCGATGAGGATCTGACCAGCATCGTGGCACCGGTGCTGGTGTTTGACAACACGTGTGCCCGATGCATCCCCGTCGGCAAGGATGTGGAGGTGGAGGCGTTGCCGGACTTTGTCTGCGCCTCGCTGAATCTTCCGCCCACGATTGCGCAAGAGCTGGAAGTGGTAGTTCGTGGCAGTGGTGCGTGCGCTTGCATTGCGGTCATATACCTTAACATCATCTAGACAACTATAACGCCACTGACGGCATTATATCGCAAGCAATCGCTGATGGGGCCACGCTGGAGTTACGGCGAAAGGATTCCGCCGAGATCACTCTCACTTTCCTGGAGAGCGGCGGTGGCAGCGGCGTGCAAACGCACAACGGGCAAATCTTGCCGTACCTGGTGGCCGACATCTCCATGTCCGAGTCCATCAGCCAGCAGTCTGAGCGTCCCAGCATTGATCACTACTCGTCGATTACGAGTGTGAGCAGCGTCTCGGACCAGAGTGTCGACGATCCATCGCGCCGTAACGCCATCGAGGTGCGCTGATAGGCATTGTGCACGTCATGCATATTCTAACATCGGATGTTGCAGATGAAGATCGCTCGCAACGCCGACAAGGTGGCAGCCATGCTGGGCATATCTAATCAACAACGAGCTGCACAAGATCAAGAGCCAAATAACAAAGCTGTACGGAAAAGATCCTACTATATTGACGTCGCTTTCGGAGCAGCTATTTCTCCAGAGCAGTCAGCTGGAGCAAAATTCTTCCGACGACAATGACGAGTTGAAGGTAAGTATTATTTTACTGCGCCAGCTTCTATCTGCGCTTACACTCACTTGTTGAATAATAGCCGAACCAAGATAGCAAAACTAAGCGTATTAGCAAGTTGACGGCCATGCTTGGAATCGACAATGAACACCAGCTTGCCAATTTTCTTAACGTTGCCGGTATATCCGCTGACAGCGAGGAACAGGTAATAATTATCACACTGGTCATAACACATGTTTGGTAATCTTTAGCGTGGCGGTAAAAGCGTACAAAAAAGTGGCCAAACTACTCGGCGTCAATGAGGACATGCATCGCGGGGTGCAGAACAGGTCGCGACTCGGTGGCGATATTGGTACCATGGCAATGATGTCGAGGCGGGCGGCCAATCGCCACATTATTCCTGGTCTGGAGCGACCCGCATCGCCCAGCCACGAACCCAAGCCACGCAGGCCGAAAGTGACCAATGGCACGTTTACCGTCAAGATCTACATGATCAATCAGACATTCAAGTCGATCAATGTTCCAGTGACGACAACTGCCAAGCAACTGATAGACCTGCTAATTGAGAAGCTGAACGTTCACGACGACTGCATGCGATACGTAGTGCTAGAGGTGTTTAGCGGTTCTGGTAAGTTGCTTATACATTTCATTAAGTTAAGCATTGAGTATAGAGCGCACAATGGCTCCCAATGAACGACTATACGATGCAATGTGTCTGTGGAAAGGAAACGAGATTTTCTTGTTCAAAAAGACAACGTGGCAGCATCAACTGTCGTCCGTACAGCGCGCATCTGTGGACAGCTTGATTTCCGTCAAGTCTGGGCGTAGCACGGACACCGCGAAAAGGTTGCGAACCACGCGGCGCACCGCAAAAGTGGCCAACATATTCGGTGTGAATGAGAACAAGTCGGCGATCAAAACTGACAATTCTGAAATTAGCAACATTGCTTCCATGCTGTCGCAGGAACGAAAGGAAGCCAACGTGAATGAGGCACAGCCGCACGCGATCCGTGAGGTCATCATTGTCAAAGAGGGTTGGCTGATTAAAGAAGAGGGTGCCGGAAGCCGCGTGAAGGGCAAGTCGCACTGGTGCTGGATTGAGAACGGCAAGTTCCGCGGGCGCATAAATGACAACAGCAAAATCGAGTTTGATCTCGATCTGGACTCGTTCACGTCGGTGAAAACAGCTCACCGAAAATTGGCATTTGAAGTTGCAATGAAAACCGATGCGAATGCCGTTCTCTACTTTACTGCAGAATCATCTGAATCTGTCGACTCGTGGCTTCAAGCATTCAAAGACCACGCCAAGCCAGCGGTCGCTGTCAAGCCCGCAGCAAATGAGACCTCCAAATTGAGCATGGACGATTTCGAAATACATCGAGTGCTGGGCCGTGGAAAGTTTGGCAAGGTAATCTTTGTGATTGTTAGTAAACGCGGTCTGACACAACGCATAGGTGTTGCTGTGTAGTCAAATAGCTACCGGAAAAGTGTTTGCAATTAAAGTGATAAAGAAGTCAACAATCACCGACGAGCGACAAGTAATGAACACCAAGACTGAGAATGACATATTGCGGGCAATACGCCATCCATTTATCGTTAGTCTTTACTATGCATTTCAAACCGTTGAGCGCCTGTATCTTGTGATGGAGTACGTCAATGGCGGGGAAATGTTTTTCCACGTCAGCCATTTTGGGCGCTTCTCGGAACCGCGAGTACGTTTCTACTGCGCCGAGATTTTGCTCGCCCTTCAGTGCTTGCACGGCAAAGGCATTGTTTACCGGTATGTAGCGTGTGAATTTGGTTTGTGTCTGACCTCACTAATAAATAGAGACCTCAAACTGGAAAATATACTGCTGGACAAGGATGGTCACGTCAAAATTGCCGATTTTGGACTCAGCAAGCAGGTGGTCGAGGAGGACGACGATGACGGTGACAGTATAATCGCCGGCACACCGGAATATCTGGCCCCAGAAGTTATCCAGGGCCTCAACCACTCGTACACCGCCGACTGGTGGGCGTTTGGAAACGTGATGTTTGAACTGCTGTGCGGCTATCATCCATTTTACTGCGAGGATCGGGACAAGCTGTTCAACAGGATCGTTTGTGAAGAGGTCGAGTACCCCGAGTTTGTTGGCGCCGACGCCAAGGACCTGCTGTCCAAGCTGTTTATCCGCGACCCAGAGAAGAGAATAGGCACCGATGGTGGCCAAGATATCCAGATGCACCGATTCTTCGCCGCCATTGACTTTAACCGGCTCTTTGAGAAGGCTATTGAGCCGCCGTTCAAACCCGATGTGACGGACGACTTTGATGTCAGCTTTTTCGACGACGACTTCACCCAGTTGCCTCCGGTGCTGACCCCCGCCAGCACCGTGTCTTACATCAATCTCCGCAACCCCGCAACGTTTGATGGGTTTTCCTACGCACACGACTCGCCGATTAAGCGCGATTAGCACGGACTAGCAACAGAAAATAAAGTAGAGCTATGAATTCATGACGCTACTGGCATGCATTGAAAATTTAATATATATTGCTACTGTGCATTGGCTAAGCTCGATTAGCACGAACCGGTGCCCGATACGCCGATATAAACTCCACGGGTCCCAGTCGTTGGACTCGCCAACGGGAAAGGTGATTGAGAAGGGAATAGCGCCGGATTTCGGTGACGGAGAGTCGGTCATTGAGCGCGATGTGATTAGGCGCCTCACGTTCAGCATGAGTGGCGACGGCTGCCGACTGCCGGGCGAGTCGGCATCGGATGATTCCGACGACGACGCAGACGATTCCCCGCCGCGTACCAGTAGCGAGGACAAATTGGACGTGCGCAGCCTGTTCCAAGCCGGCGCCCAGCGCCCACTGACGATCGTTTGATGGGGGCCTGTTGTAACACAGAGTCTGTCAGAGGCAACTCAATCTGTTGCATTGCTGCCGAGTGCCGCGCGTCGAGCGACGTGGATGATCCTCTGTTCAGTGCGAGTTCCAACGTGCACGCACGATACTCTGGATCAGTGGGGTCACTTACCAGTCGCTCATGGCTGCCGCCTGTGGCAAGCGTGTAGATCAAAGTGTCTTCGGTAGTTAGCGCGTTCTGCTTGAATATGTTGCGCACTCGACCGCTGTTCAGATAGTCGCGATCCGTGCCAAAATACTGCGCCACATATACCACCGGGTCGCCATTATTATTGCCGCCCTTGCTCAACCGCGGCTGCTTGTTCGCTCGCACACAGTAGTAGTAGACGTCTCCATACACTGGCATTCCATTCATGGGCTGTGAAAGTTGTTATCGTCAATGTATCAACTTTGCACACACTTAGATATGACTTACATTCTCGAGATCGATGCGGTAGAGTACTGGCTGCGCGGGATCTACGCGAAACAGATGCTTGTTGAAACGGTGGGCGGCGTAGTAGTTGCAGTAAAAGTTGTCCTCCTCGTCAACGGTGATGACACGTGCCAGTAGCAGGTCGGTCCCGTTCTCCATGTGAGTGCGTATCAGTGACTCGCAGGACGTGAGCGTGAACTGCTCCTCGCTGCTCGCGTCAATGACATCGACGCATTTTGCTGCGGCCACTTCGCCCATCTCCAGCACTGGGAATGTGGACAGCTCATCCGACGATAGTTCCGGCATTCCGACTACTTGCAACAGTGCCGATGGCATGTACTCGTCGCCATTGTCACCTCCATCTTTTGCAGGTGGCATTGTGGGATTAATCAGTTGAAATTGACAGATTAGTGGTGGAGGCAGCGGTATTTTGCGCGTTGTCTAATCAATTCAAGCTGCCCACCGACCAATCAGATCACGCGTGCTTAATTATGTATTGCATAGTAAGTTGAACCTTTTACATATATAGGTCCGGTTAATACATTCATCCTGTACAATAGCTGTTAACTTTGATAACTTATTTCTTCATTCAGATACATTATAATTAATATAAGCTTCATATTAGGCTCATCATAACATTATTCCGCATCCTGAATGGGTTGCAAAATTCCAAATGGCAGGAGAAACCGTGCCTGTTCTCCAGCCAGTTACTTAATATAATCAGCCAGTGTAGTGTGGTCTTAATGAACATATTTGAGCGCATCATATCTCAATATTTATACAGCATACGTATAACATCAAATCTCTTATGCAGCTATATATGTTGGATATTTGCCATAAACATGATCAATTTATCCCGTGTATACATATAGCTCGATGTATTATGCACTTAACGCGAAAACTTAGCGCGTTTTGTTTCCGCGATAAGAAAGAAGGACAAATGACGCAATAAGCAAAGTTCGATTCATTTTCACTTTTGCATTGGCGCAAAGTACATACATATCCGCCGACATGGCCGCCACTACCACACCCGCCGAGAACAATAACAGCAGCACGGAGGATTCTCTCTGCCCGGTCTGCTCATCCAGTTTGCGCTGACACTCTTGATTGTCCTGGTCTGTCTGTGCGTGTTCGAGCTGGTCCGCAGCAAGCGGCCCAAGGTCTACTCGCCGAAGACCCAATTCGTACCGCAGTACGTATCACTCATGTGCCACTGCACTCCCACATATATCGTTAATGCCTCGTGCAGGAGTAAAGTGCGACCGGCGCCCAAGGGGTTTCTCGGATGGCTGGCGGCAATCAATCGTGTGGACGACAAGGATATCGACACAATAATCGGAGGTGATGCCACCATCATGCTCATGTATCTCAAGTACTCTTGCGTTTTCTTTGTCATGACCGGCATTTTGGGCCTGCTCGTACTGATTCCCACTAATGCCAATGGTCAAGGTGATGCCACTGTTCAAGGGTACGTCGAGTGCTACCTGTGCATTATTGCATCGCTGTGCTCAGCTTAAAATCAGGCTGGATGTGCTCTCGATGGGCAATATTGCGGAAGGCAGCTCACTGTTTTGGGTGCATTGCGCTCTGCGCGTGGATTATATCCCTGATGGTCTACGTGTTCCTGTACCGCATGCACTACTTGTACATCAGAGTTTATCACGCACACCGCATCCGTATTATGCACAGCAAGGTGGGACGCACTTTGATGATCGATTCGTTGCCATCTGAGTTGCGCACCAAGGCCACGCTGGAGACATGTATGCTTGCAATTTATCGCCCTTACTGCCTCTTATACAAGCGTAGATTTTAAAACGCTTGGATTTGGCGCTATCGAAGCATTGCACGTGTATCGAAATATTCCCGAGGTCGAAATCAAACTGGAGCACTACAACCAGTATCTCAAGAATTTTGAAAAGAGCCTGGTGTCCTACTCCAACGATGTGGTGAAGCATCGAGCCGAAATAGCTAAAGCGGGTGACAACGAGTGGCTGAACAGTGCTCAAGACGACGAGGCCACCAAGAGCTTATTGTGGAATCGTGTGGGCGAGTCGCCAAACGTCTTGGAAAGCATTCCCCGTAAATATGTGCCCACCACTCGCCTTAAGCTCTTCACAAAAGTCAACGCTCTGGACTACTATGGCGGCAAAGTAGAAACCTTGAAGCCGCGAATCCTTCGCCTGCGCGGTCAGCTCGACACTAATGACTATGGCCAGACTCACACAGCGTTCATGACCATGATGAACACGCAAGACGCGCTTAAGGGATCGCAGGTGCTGGTGCACTCGACTCCGCTGCGGTGCATCACCACCATGGCTCCAGAGCCGCGTAACATAATCTGGACGCATCTCAAGCACAGTCAAAAGTATCAACTTATAGTGGGACTGCTGAGCGACACAGCGGCTACGATTGCACTGACATTCTTTTGGCTGATTCCTGTGGCGCTTATCGTGTCACTTACGAGTCTGGAGAACTTGTCGGCTATCATCCCGGGGCTGTCAAGCATTGCCAATGCATCGCCGTCAGTTCGCAGTCTTATTCAAAATGTGCTGCCGACTGTGTTGACCGCTGTGCTAATGTCGCTCCTGCCTGCAATTCTTTATGGTGTGTGACTTGATTATGTAAGCGAACGTGTTCTGATGTACTAGCAATCACCAAGGCTGAGAAGCCAAAAACATTCAGCAACTTGGAGATTCGAACATTTAGTCGATAGTGAGTGTAGTGCATGTAGCATTATGATTACCAGCTTATGATTTGTGCAGCTTCTTATTCCTCATCTTCAATGTGTTGCTGGTATTCACCCTTGGAGGGACCATTCTCAAGTCACTGAACGACATAATCAATAATCCGCCATCTGTGGTGAACATATTGGCTCAGCAACTGCCAAAGGTACTACTCGTTTAGATTGCGCTCATTGTTAACTACATGAGCCAGAATGCCACGTTCTTCATCAATTATATTGTACTTGGGCTCAGTGGATTTGCGATGGAATTGCTGCAGCTCCCGCGTTATCTGTTTGACCGATTCAAAAAGTACATTTACAAGACCCCGCGGTCCCGAGCCGAGTTCTACTCGAAGCAGACGCTGTCGTACTATTCCGCTTTCCCACCGTTGGCGCTATTCTTCACCATTGCGTTGGTCTACTCGATCATTGCGCCGTTGATCACGCCGTTTGCCGCACTACTGTTTGCTCTGTACTATCTGGCGTACAAGTATCAGCTGCTGTATGTGTACTCGCCGGCATACGAGACGGGTGGCACTTTGTGGCCGTCGCTGTTTGATATCACCATTGTGGGAGTATTGCTGTGCCAGTTGACTTTGATTGGAATCTTGTCGTTGAAGAAGTCGGTTCTTCCCGGCATTCTGGTGATACCGCTGCTCTTCCTCACCGTCATTCTGCGCTACTACTGCAAGAAGTGGTTGAAGCAATACGCTCAAAATCTGCCTCTCGAATACGCGGAAGACACGACCAGACGCACCGCGAGCGCACCAGCGGCACTTGGAGATGTGCAGCCAAAGTCACCGCCGGCTGTTGAGATGGCAGAACGCGGCGGCAATGGTTCCAGTGACAATGTTGCCGTTGTTACGCAGCGCGACGAGTCCTACTTTTACCGCCAGGACGGCTACAACCGATACGTCAATCCAGCGCTAGTCGAAGACCTGGAGGACATATGGCTTCCCGAATACATGAAACTGATCGATGCTCTGGCCATCGACTGGTCAGTGTGGCCGAAACGATACACGGGCGCACACCTCTGACAGCCAGGCCTCTCTCAGCCCGCAGCGAGTTTAAAGTTGGCTTGTACTCCACACACTCTCTAACAAGAAAATATGGTTGAACTTTCATTATTACATGAAATCAGTGATTGCATTGGATATATTTACATATATGCATTGTACGCTGGTGAGTTGTAAGTTGTAAGCCCTAGCTGCGGAGATGCTCCGAGGATCTCCCGCGTAGGCTAATCGACTGATTGGTTGATACTGTTGCTAGACAGTTTAGCCGCACCTCTGCATGTCGAGTGGTCAAGTGCGAATTTGGCATATGCTGGTGGAGCAGGATGGAACGCCATTTCGCAAATCCTCCGTCGATCATGTTTGGACGTCACCTGATGCCACTATAAGCGAATTTAGGGATATCTAGACAGGCCCCACGATTGAAGATGTCCTCCGTGCGAAAGATGAATTGAGGTCAGCACGGAACCTGACGATTCAGCGTATTGGCGTTTTAGAACAGCGAAACACGAATATCAACATACGGACCATGACGGATACACATAACGACGCGACGTGGCCAACCTTAGAATGATAGCGACGCCTGACATATATGCCGGACGATTGGGATATGTTCGCAACTTCACCAAGCGCAGTGGCCGTATCTATACGTGTTTGCCGCTCCACCTCGAGCGGGAAGGCGTACAATCGTATTTCGTTCCTAATCCTGATAGAGATGGTCGCGTTTCGGAGAACTATTGGCGTGAAACTGATCTGGTCGTATCCGATGACGTCGTAGTTCAAGATGAAGGTACCACCTGGCTGGGTGTCGTGGTGATCCTGTGATAATATAAACGGCTCTGGTGCAGAAGCTATGCGCTACAATAATACGACAAATTGTGATGTTGTCAGTGCAGTTGTCAG
>JAZDSV010000122.1:0-18379 GCA_036784855.1 Aphelidium insulamus | reverse complement strand
ATTTGGCTTAACCAATGCTCCAGCAGTGTTTCAGAGACTCATGAGCGAATTGTTCAGAGAGCTATCTTGACAGATTTGTTGTGGTCTACCTTGATGACATACTGATTTTTTCAGATAGTCTGGAGTCTCACGTACAACATGTCAGAACTGTTCTGAAAATTCTTCTTGATAATGATCTCTACTGTAAATTTTCCAAATGTGAGTTTCACACTGATCACGTGGAATTCCTTGGATATGTAATTCAGCACAATGGTATATCCATGAATGCTAAGAAAGTACAAAGCATCCTTGAATGGCAAGTACCAACCACTGTTACGGGTGTGTTGAGCTTTCTTGGATTTGCTAACTACTATCGTCGCTTCATAAGGAATTATGCTCATGTAGCTAAGCCATTGCACGCCTTAACAAGGAAAGATGCTGAGTTTGTCTGGACTGATGAAGCTCAAAAAGCTTTTGAGGATTTGAAATATCGTTTCACTACAGCTCCTATCTTGCAGTATGCAGACATGGAAAAGCAGTTTATTTTAGAAACTGATGCCTCTAATTTTGCTGTTGGCTGTGTTTTATCTCAGCAAGATGACAGTGGTGTGTTACATCCGGTTGCATTCTACTCTAAGAAGTTGAATGGCACAGAAAGTAGATGGCAAATCCATGATAAGGAACTATTTGCAATTGTAGTTGCATTTAGACAGTGGAGACATTATTTGAAAGCTTCAAGTGAACCAGTCTTAGTCTATTCTGACCATAAGAATTTACAATATTTCATGAGCAAGAATCTTGTCAATGACAGACAGATTCGTTGGGCTATGGAATTGTCTGATTTTAAGTTCATAATTAATTATCGTCCTGGCTCTAAAATGGGCAAAGCTGATGCCTTATCTAGACAATGTGCTTATATGCCATCTGAGTCTGATAAGAAGGTTGTTACACAGTTACTTACAGGCGATATGGTGGGTGATTATGCTTTGACACACGAGAATGATGCTGCATTTGGTGCAATTGTTGTATCCAAATGTCCACGCGAGTCATTGTTGGATCTGCTGGCAAAGCATACATACACTTCACAGCTGTGGAATGATATGATATTTAATGATAGTAATTCCAAGTCGGAATATTCTATTCATCACGGTTTAATTTATAAGGATGACAGGATATATGTACCCAATGTGGACATATGTAAATTGAGTGTTGTTAAAATGGCTCATGATGATCCTATGTCTGGACATCATGGCATTGCCAAAACACTTGACCTGGTGCAGCGCGAATTCATTTTTGATGACATGAAAGCCTATATTGAGAAATACGTGAAGTCATGTGACTTATGTGCTCGTTGTAAGCCACGTAGGCATTTGCCATATGGTCTTTTAAAGCCACTCTCAATTCCATCGCGGCCATGGACAGAATTGTCAATGGACTTTGTTGGTCCTTTGCCTCAGAGCAACAATCATGACGTTATACTAGTTGTCATTGATCGTTTGACTAAGATGGCACATTTTATTCCTACTGTTTCTACATTGAAAAGTAGTGAACTTGTGACTCTGTTCAGCAATTATATATTTAAATTGCATGGTTTGCCAGAGAGCATTGTTTCTGATCGGGAACTTTGTTCACTTCTAAATTCTGGGATGGATTTACTCAATTGCTAGGCATTAAGTCAGTTTTAAGTACTGCATTTCATCAACAGACTAATGGACAATCTGAACGTGTTATTCAGTGTCTTAAAGAGTATTTAAGATTTTATCTTAATTATGATCAGAATGACTGGTATACTCATTTGGCTCTTGCTGAGTTTGCATATAATAATGCTACTCACTCCTCTACTGGACTCTCACCTTTTAAAGCTAATTATGGCTATGATTTTAGTCTAGGTGCAGTGCAATGTTTGCAGTCTGGGTCTACTGCTTTTGAAGCGGGGAGATAGTCAATAAGCTTCATAGTTTACATGAAAAGCTGAGACAGATGCTTGCTAAAGCACAAGATGCACTAGAAGAAGTTTGCTGATAAACTTCGGATGCAGATGCCTGAGTTCAAAGTTGATTCTAAAGTCTGGTTGAAAACTACAAATCTGACTACAGCTCGTAACAGCAAAAGTCTAGATTACAAGTACATTGGTCCATTTTCAATTATTGAAAAGGTCAATGATTACTCTTTCAAGCTAAAGCTGCCAGTGTCAATGAAAGTCCATAATGTGTTCCATGTGTCACTACTGGAACCTTATGTCGAGAATGTCATTCCTGATAGACATGTCCCACCGCCACTTCCTGTGGTTGTTAAAGGTGCTGACAATGAAGAAAGTCCTGAATATGAAGTGGATTCAATTCTTGACAAGCGCAAGAGGCATAATAAGATTGAATACCTAGTCCATTGGAAAGGATATGGTATTGAGGAGCGTACTTGGGAACCTGCAATTAATTTGCATAATGCCCAAGATCTCATACAAGAGTTTGAAGCTTCTAAGGCTTAGCAAGTATTGCAACCCTTTCTTGCTATTTCTCCCACTGGGTTTTTGCAAGTTTTACTGGTGCATACTTAGCTCAACAGTCATGTAAACCTTCTCGGATTTTCCCACTGGGTTTTATAACGAGTTTAATGGTACATGCAGTTGATTCACATAGATGACTTGGGACAAGCCATCATGAAGAGGGCATTGTCATGAACAGTCATGAACAGTATTATATACTGTCCGAAATCAAAGCATTGTCTTTGATTTTGGTTAAAGCTAGTTCCAGGATTGGATAGGCTGGACTTGCTCTGGCATTTCGTGGAGACTGGTGTCTCCTATGAAGATGTTCTTCACCAACCATGATGTTCATGTGTTGAAGGCCTTAATAGATATCTATTAAAGGCGCACTTACTCTTATTCCCTGATCAATGAAAGGTTTTACACCATTATCCCAGTACATGGATGTTCCATACTGAATGAATAGACTTCTATTCATTACACCATTGCTGGAGCGACAAAAAGAATTCCTGACAGCAGTTAAGGCAGGTTATGTTAACGACAGACGTTGCGCCAAACTGCTGGCGGAACCACAACGACCATTTCGGGTGTGCAATGGACTCATCTACTACGATGCGGGAGACGACCCACCACGGCTGTTATTGCCTACAGCACCAGCAATCCTTCGTCTGGTGCTTGAGGATGAGCATGACCTGGCTGGTCACCTAGGCATTGAGAAGACCTATGCCCGAGTTCGACGCCGCTACCTGTGGAACCATTTGCATTGCGATGTCAAATGACACTGTGAACAATGTCTGTCCTGTCAACGGAACAAAAGCCACAATCAGCCCCCCGCTGGTCTACTACAACCACTCCAAGTCGGATTAGACCGCTGGACAGACATAGCCATGGATGGCATCCCCAACCTACCTTGCTCAACATACGGCAATGCACATGATTTGGGTAGTGACATGTCGGAAGACCAAGGCCATTGCATTGATCCCATGTTACCACGGTGTCCGCTCCGCAACTCCTCCACTTGGCTTCGATTACAGGTATTCGCTAAGAAGGGCTACCCAGCTAACGATTGTCAGCGACCGCAATCCCCGCATCACCTCCGAAGTACTGGCAGGCATCATGAAAAGGTGGGGTATCATCTCCCACATTCCAACGGCACGCCACCAGCAGACAGATGGTCAATCTGGCGACACGTGCGTACTATCATGGAAATAGCTCCGGCACTACTCGGGACCACACTCAAGAGAACTGGGAGGAATTACTACCCGACGTGGAAATGGCATATAATGACTCGGCACATGCTTCAACCGGGTTGTCGCCATTCTTTGCAGATCTAGGGCGGCAGCCCAACCTGCTGAAGTTGACGACAGAACCAAGTGCAGCCCCAGCGGTGGATGAGCTGGCATCCCGACTGTCCCAGCTTAACGCAGAACTCACAGACCAGATACTACTGGCGGGCTCAGCGACAACGCTTTCTATGCCGACCTACGCCGCCAGGATGCTCCACCAGTATTGCGCGGTGATCAAGTGCTCTTGGACCACTCTGCACTTGAAAGTTGAGTCCGTGTGGCAGTTGGCACCCAGTCGGAAGCTACGTCCCAAACGCTATGGAGACCATTCACCATTACACAGGTGGAAGGACTTAACGGTCACATTGAAGTTACCGCCCACGTTAACACGCCTACACCCGACATTCCACGTGTCCTTACTGACGCCTTACCGCCCTTCCGAGACAGATGCGGTGACTGAACTGCCACCAGACATTGTTGATGGTCATGAAGAATTCGAAGTGGAGGCAATCTTAGGCGAAGCAGCCACTCACCGCGTCGGAAGCAGTACCTTAGTCAAATGGAAGGGATATGGACCTGAGCACACACATACGAACCGGTAGAGAACTTGGCAAATTGCAAGGATGTGTTGGCGGACTATCAGCGTATGCTTGCCACACTCAGTATGACGGACACGACAGAAGTTTCAAATTTACTGCCAAATTTTTTTGAGGGGGAGGCTTCTGTTTTGTGGGGAGTGTAACAGTGGCCACTGTTACATTCCGTACACACGGCAACCTGGACCTCGACTTGGACCCAAACCCAAACCTGGACCCACGACAGCGTGCATGTGCAAGGGACGCGGGCACCAGGTGCTCTCTAGTCAACTTGTCCCATCTTTGTGTGTCTGCTGCTTGTCGCTGCTCACACGGGCTCTGTTGCTAGTGAGTCTGGTGTCCTGCTGTTCCCGCCTCACACACCAGGTCCGTCGCGTCGTGTCTCTTGCTCCTGTCCTGTCTGTGCCGGTGTGTTGCGCGCTTCTCCCGCTTCTCCCGCTGCCCCGCGCCGCATCTCTACTTTCCTCCCAGGTACAATAGACACTATCCCATCTTTTGTGTGTCTGCTGCTTGTCGCTGCTCACTCGGGCTCTCGTTACTAGGTCTGTGCTCGCGGTCTCTCTCTGCTCCTGTCCTGTCGGTGCCATGTGTTGCGCGCTTCTCCCGCTTCTCCTGCTTCTCCCGCGCCGCGTCTCACTTTCCTCCCAGGTCTGTCGCGTCGTGTCTCTCTCTGCTCCTGTCCTGTCTGTGCCGTGTGTTGCGCGCTTCTCCCGCTTCTCCCGCTCTCTCCCGCGCGTCTCACTTCTCCTCCCAGGTCCGGTTTACTCTCTTTCGAACAGCGAAGCACGCCGGCGCGCGTGTTACATCTGCCACTTCTCAAACTGGGAGGCGTACACTCGCTAATATTTGTTCTAGGAGCCATGCAGCAATCTGAGCAATTTTGCCAGTATCTCACTGAAGTGATATGCCGAGAACAACAAAATTACTCCACACAACGACTCTAATCACATTCAAGCTCAAGCGCCACTCTTAATTTTCTTGGCTTTTGAAGTTTTTTCGTATAACTGGTAATTTATTTACAACTAAATTGGCAGTCCAGAACGTCCCAGCTGGCAAGTTTTATCAACAATGGCCTGACCAAAGAACATGCATGAACAGTCGTGTGAGGAAACTACTTGAAGATAAATGCAGCCATGTAGCCATGCAGATTGATGAGGCTGGAAAAGTTCTGAGAAATCTTACATGGTTTGGATCAGTGACGGTAAAGCACGACTTAGTATGTATCTGTGTAATCTGAACTTATACATTACTACACAGTATATGATAATAAATGGCATGCCAGATATATATAGACTATGTGGCCCGCCTTAAATCCTCTCGGCCACACCACAGCCACAGGCGCTGATATTTCTCGGCCACAGTGGGGCCATAAGTGTGGCCCGTGGCCGAGACCGTGCTTTTCCGTGGTTGTGGTTTACAAAACAGGGCTCTGGTGTGCACTACTACTAAATCAATCATAACTCAAGTAATGAACGCGGCCAAGGACATCGAGGTGCGTGGGCTGTCTACCCTTCCATGTGCTGGTGCTGACCCTCGTTGCGCGCTGCATGCAGGTCACATCCCCGCCATCAGATGGCATATCATCGCTGACATGGTCGCCGGTGGCGGAGTACCTGGCCAGCACATCGTGGGACTGCCAGCTGCGGGTGTGGGAGGTGCAGGGTACGTATAAGCATTGCTGGCATGGCTGCTGACTTGCTCAGGGAACGGTAGCACGGTACCCAAGTGTGCTATAACGCACGAGGCGCCCGTACTGTGCAGTGCCTGGATGAAGGTTTGCCGCATTCGGTGCACTTACTGGCGATGCTAATATACACAAACGTACAGGATGGCACAAAGGTGTTCTCGGCTGGCGCTAGCAAGGCTGGCAAGCTCCTGGATCTGCCCAGTGGCCAGTCGATT
The DNA here is from genome assembly GCA_036784855.1 of Aphelidium insulamus. Lineage (NCBI taxonomy): Eukaryota > Fungi > Aphelidiomycota > Aphelidea > Aphelidiaceae > Aphelidium > Aphelidium insulamus. The sequence continues at coordinate 12,134 of JAZDSV010000122.1, read as the reverse complement.
CCGTTTGCGCAGCATAACGCGCCCATCCGCTGCTCGGCCTTCTTCGACACGCCAAACATGGCCAACATGCTCGTGGTATGTATGTACTTGTATACTGCTAATTCCGACTCTATCCGGAACTTTTTATTCATTATACTTGCATACAATTTATCGATAATTTTGCAGACTGGAAGCTGGGATAAAACGCTCAAGTACTGGGATAGTCGGACTAATGCTGCGGTCGCTACCGTGCAGCTACCAGAACGTTGCTATGCCATGGACGTTACTTCGCCGTTGATGGTGGTGGCCACAGCAGAGCGGCACATTCTAGTCTATGATCTGAATAATCCCAGTCAGCCATTCAAGGTGAGCAGAAACGTTGTCATTCACCATTTATATGATGTTGTCAGAGCTTGACATCGCCGCTGAAATATCAAACTCGATGCGTTGCCAATTTCATCGAGAAGAATGGGTTTGCCGTCGGGTCCGTGGAGGGCCGCGTTGCAATTCAGTACTTGCAAGATTCTGACTCTAGGTGGGTATCTCTTTTGTTTGTGTATAAGAATTGAAGTGACTCACATGCTGAACATGAGTAGTCGCAATTTCTCGTTCAAGTGTCACCGTGACGGCAACAATGTGTATGCCATCAATGATATCAAATTCCATCCGACGCACGGCACATTCTCGACTGCCGGTTCTGATGGAACATTCAACTTTTGGTATGTTGCGTACTGTGATATGTATCTTATTTTACAATCATTTTCAGGGACAAGGATTGCAAGCAGCGGTTAAAGTCATTCCCAGCAATGGGTCAGCCTATTCCGTGTACTGCCTTCAATCGTGACGGACGCATATTCTCTTACGCGCTGAGCTACGACTGGTCAAAGGGCCATGAATCGTATCGACAGGACAGCAAGAACCAGATATTCCTGCATGCTGTCCAGGATGCCGACATCAAGCCCCGCCCGGTGGCCAAGAAGCGTTAATTGGCACATTTGCTCAATACAGCACATTCATACAAGCAAATTGACTACATACATTACACGATGTGTATATACATATATATATATATATATATATATATATATATTGAGCGGCTAGACGGACGATGTAAAGGATATGGTGGCCCAGGCGCCGAGTAAAAGCTGCGCACCCGTAACACACATCACTGTGCCATTCAGCACCACATCAACGAGCATACTAATGGACGGTGAAATAGGTGTGAGACGTGAATGTCGATACGAGAACAACGCACGAGTATGTCTGCCAGAGATAGAAGAAGAGCGCCAGGAAAAAGTTGGCCACCGTCAGCAGCAGAAAGTAGGCCATAGGTCCGGCCTGTTCAGTCTTGTTGCCACGTGACCCTGTTACACATTGTCAGTGTAATTGTAAGCATCGAACGATATGATGTAGCAGCCATGCATGTGCAAGTATTTACCACATATACGGCATATAAGGCCACACGAACTCACCTAAATATATGCGCATCCATTCTATGACACCCATGGCACACAGCGCAAACACTTCCATGCCGAATGCGGTGCTGGGATACGGCAGAACCGCCACTACCCACTGTTAGGGACATTTGCGGTGACATTTGTAGTGTATGTACCCTTATACACCAGCATTGCCAGCATAATCAGCCAGTACGCGGCAAATCCCACCGGGCTCAGTGCCAGCAACATTTGCAGTGGCAGTGACGAGAGCTGTGCATGCGGTGTAAGCACCGTGTAGAGCGGTGCGGGTGCGGACATACAATGCGGTCACTGCCGTACTCTGCGCTCAGCATCCTACTGTCCGCAACACCACCTGACACAACTGGCCCTGCAGCACACCGCGGTCAGTACCGGAAGTCAGTTAGTGTGCAGGTCACTATGTGCGCACCGCCGTCCATGGTGGTAGCCTATTAGCTGTAGCAGTAATGGCAGATATATATATACCGGGATGGAGTACTGCGAACGGTGTGTGACTGCGCCTCAAATGGCCGCTTAATGCAATAATCTTTCGCTGACGGTCTTCTTGACTGTGCCGGCAATACATCTACACAAATATAAATATATGCATGCATGCATACGTGCATTACGTACAGTATCAGCAGCGTGTACGAGACAGTGGACAGTGGCTGCACAGGACAACAAGGCGTCTTAACAGCCAGTGTGCTAGACAATGACAAAGGTATCGGCGACGGAGCCACACTTTCTGGACGGACCGGTTTCGCGTGCATGCTGGTACACGCCGCCCGTCAGTGCGTATGGCGTGGATGGTGTGGATGCCGTGGTGGTAGCGGCGGTTGATGTGTGCATGAATGGCGGCCATTCGGTGTGCAGTTCAGTGCGTGCCTTCTCCGTGCCTCCTGTGACGGGCATGGGCGACATGAGCAGCGGCGAGGAAGCGGTGCCCAGGCAGCTGTCCAGCATGGTAAGTCACCTACTCACTTCTTTAGCCATATATAATGACGCGCACGTCTGCAGGAGTATGCACGCGGCTCGGTGCGTCAAATGTGCCCACTTGCTGATGGCAGACTGGCCGTGGCCACCGTGCGTGGAGACGTGTCAATACTGCGGCCATTGACCACTGCGAGTGGCGCGACAGAGAAAACGGACACTGGTGCACACAATGACGAGTTGGCATTGTCGCTGACATTCGCGGAGGCCTCCACGCTCTCAGTGTCCAAAATGTGCGTGACAGGCGTGGCGGTGCAGCCAGCACGGCAGCCATTGCTCGCTGTGACATCAGAGGATGGACTGGTGATGCTGCTGGACGTGGACAAGGCAGTCATCGCGCTGCAGTCTGGCGGTGCGTACACTTTCTGACGGACACACTCACTGTAACAACAGTTCCGGACACTTTGGCGCTGACCGGCGTCTGCTGGCAAGACTCCAACTGCCTGCTGTGCACTAGTGGTGGCGGGCAGCTGTCGCTGTATGATATTCGGGACAAGTTTGAACGCGCCGCTCTTGTCGTTCAGTACGCTGCATTGTCTCACATAGTTGGTGACATGAAACTCGCGCCAGATCTTCCCAGCGCACACCGCTAAGCTGTGTTGCCGTGCAGCCGCAGCAGAGTAGTCGGGCAGCAACAGGTGATGTGCTTGGCGTAGTTTCGTTATACGGTCAGTGTGGATACTGTTTATCGCGTATAGTTGATCCTAGCAGACTTTCGTGGCGGTGACCGGGCTTCCGTGGAGACCGTCTCGGCGCACGAGTCTCCTGGTATAGCTCTGTGTATACACGCAACTATTGCTGATTTGTATTTTAATGCGCACAATTAGTTGTGGATTTAAAGTTCACGGAGAATGCCGCTGTGTCGGCGGGACGGGACGGGTCCTGCGCTATCACCACAGGTACTATTGATACAAGAGGCAGATTCTCTGGACGCCAGCCGCACACTTCAAGCCGTCATTACATGTACTGCACTTCATTCTCATCTGTCGATATCCACCGGGACGCATTGTTGTTTGGGTGCCAGGGAGGATTTGTGCTTGACGCCTATCATGACTAGTGGCGCATAGAGCCACATCATTGCGATGTTATGCTATCTAATGTGTCTGTAGTGTGTGTTTACATCATCGGAACTCTTGGCGGAGGACCCATTCCCCGCGCGGGCCATCTGCCGCTGCATCTTGTTGCCGCTCAAACGTGGCAATGCTCTTCAACATTTTGCGAAATACAACAACGTCCTCGCCCGACACGCGGAACTTGAAGGCGCCGATTATTTCGTTCGACGAGCAGCGGCAACCGGGCCGTCCCTTCATATAATCAACAAGCTGGGATATCAGTAGCGAGGAGGCATTAGTCGATGGCGCCGAGCCGGCTGATTCGGCTTCGACTGTTTCACCACTTGGGATAGTATCGCTGTTGCTAGCCGTGGCCTGGCGTGCTCTCAGAGTGGCCAGGATGGATGAAGATGATGGGGGAGCTGCTACGGAAGGTCTGCTGCTGTTTAACTGGGTGCCATTGTGAATGCGCGGGGTAGCCGTGGCAGTTGTTGTTTGTGCACCTTCTCCGGGATTACGAGCTCCAGTGGGCAGACCAGCTGCGCCCGCGCGCCCCGTCCACGTTGGCACATTGACTTGTGAGGTTTCTCGCCGTCTCTGAGACGAGCGAAGCATGGTGACGGCACGGTCCGCAATCTTCTTTGCCTCCTTCTCCACCAACATCTGCTCGGGGCGTTTGGTGTCGAAAATGGCATCGTGCTGCACGACAGTGTGCAGACCCGTTACATCCATCAGTGATTGTAGCAGCTTCGACTCTGAACTACCTGCCGCAGCACTGTTGCTGTTGCTTGGCTGCGTCGCGGCAGTCGATGACGATGATGACGCAGGCGTTTTAGCGGCAGAATCTCCACGAACAGTACTATCCTCAAACAGTTCGCTGGTTTCATTCTCCTCTTGGCCATCCGGGGCCAGCGAAAACAGGTCGTACAAATCGTTGCTCTTAAAAAAGCGGCGCTGTTTGGGATCATTGAGTATTTTGTTGGTTAGAAATTGTTTGAATATCTGCCGATGGTAAATTTTTTCCTCGATCGTGCCCGAGGTCATTAGCCGGTAGACGGTTACTTCGCGCTTCTGTCCCAGGCGCCAGGCGCGCTCACGAGCCTGAATGTCTGTTGACGGGTTCCAATCGGGATCAAACAGGACGACTCTGTCCGCTCCTGTTAGATTCACTCCCAGTCCGCCAACTTTGGTCGTGAGCAGAAATATAAAGATTTCGGGAGAAGAATTGTACTTATCCACCAAGGACATGCGATTCTTCACGGGAGTAGTGCCGTCCATGCGCAAGTACGAGTAGCCGCAGCGAACAACATGCCTCTCCAATATATTCAGCATCTGTCGTGTCTGGCTAAACAGCAGCACCCGATGACCTGGTTGAAGCCAAGACCGCAACAATTCATGCAGTACAGTCATTTTCCCCGACCGAGACAAGTGGCCAAAACTCTTGCCTCTCTCCTCTTCAGGCGTGAGCAAGTCTGGATGATTACAAACTTTGCGCAGGATATCAATCCCGAATAGTATATGCCGTTTGCCCTCCATTATCGAGCCCATCTCTTTGCTTTGCAAAAATTCTTCGTAGACTGCGCGCTGCACCCGAGTGAGACGACAAAAGAGCACCTGTTCGTTCTTCTTTGGCATGGCATGGGCCACGTCAATTTTCATTCGACGAAGTAGGTATGGGTTGATAAGATCACGTAGGATACATGCACACTTGTACGCTGTGTGAACCTGAATCGCCGATGCATTGGAGTAGCCGCCCATCCTGATAGGCACGGCAAACTGTGTCTGAAATACCGGCAGCGTCTGCGTGACAAAATGTGATATATAAAAATTGAATATACGTTCAGCTTACGCCAAGGCGGCCAGGAAAAACAAAATCAAACAGAGACCACAGCTCGTTCAAGTTGTTTTGGATGGGAGTTCCCGATAATATTATGCGGTGAGGTGTCTGCAAACAAAAGTTATGTTTGCAAAACAACATGAGAGCATATCAGTATAGCTTACATTCACTTGCTTGCAGGTGAGAGTGATATCCGCATCGGGGTTGCGGATCTTGTGCCCCTCGTCCAGTATAACGTATCCCCACTGACGGCCCAGCAGGAATTCCTTGTACAGCCGTATGCCAGAGTAAGTTGTTATGATGATATGGCCGTCGTTATGGACTCTTTCCACCATGCGGCGCAGACTGGACGATGTAGAAGAAGTTTCAAATGCGCTACCCGTCGAGTGCAAAATGGCCACGCGAAAAGGCGGCCACCAGCGATGGAACTCCTGAACCCACTGCTTCATCACTGTGGCTGGACAGACAATTATGGCCGTGCCAGGCCACCTTCCCGAGTAAAATAGCGCAGCCAGGAAAGCAATAGCTTGAATAGTTTTCCCCAGTCCCATTTCATCACCAACAATTCCTAATAATCCATCAAACAGTTGAATTTAACATGAGTCGACTTACCGCCAGCCATCTGCTGGTGGAGTTCCCACAACCACTTTACTCCGATGCGCTGGTACTCAAACAGGCGCGAATATATCTCGCCTGGAAGTCGTAGCACGCCATCGACAACGGCATCAGGATCCGCGGGTGACGGTTCAAACATTTCAGTGGCAATCAGCTCCGCGCTCAAGTGGTGTGACATGCGAGCTCGCTTGGAATGGGTTTCGGCAGCGATATCCGCTGCATTGGTGGCCAAGTCACGCCGATACGCGCGATCGTCGGCCCATCGCTGTAAGCGATTGTTGTAGTGCCGCTCAATGCCGTCATCCAGTGCCTCCTCCCCAGTGGTCGGAGATGACAAATCCTGGTCGTTGTCTATACTTTCGCCACCACTGTCATCATCTTGAAAGCCGACTTCCATTTCGGAAAGAGTACCCTCAATATCTACATCGTCCTCAGCGGTATTACCGGCAATACTGCGACTTGGCGACAAAAGGGCAGCTGGCGCGGAATCTCCATCAAGTCCGGTGGGTGTCGCAACGTGCTGCTCCGCGCTGGCAAAGAACGTTCGGACAGGCCGCTGGTCGGGCAAGGCAGCTGAAGCACCTTCCCGCGAAAAAGGAGTAATCTTGCCCGTGCGTATGAGTCGCTCACGCTCCGTTTCCATAAGGGAAGCACTTTTCACGTGAGAATTAGCCTGGTCTCCGCCGCCATTAAAACCTTCATCACCACCTTCTGCAATGTCGAGGCGTTCCGTAATCTCTTTGCGGATTTCGAGCGATTCTTGCAGCGAGATCTGGGTCGTCGCAAGCTGTTGCGATGTGATGGCACTCTGGGCAGAGGTCCCGCAGTCATCGAGACGTCTCTGTAGTTTGGCTACGCGCCGCCTCATTGTGGCAATGTCGGCATCGAGCCGTTGCAACAGTGTCTGATCGCGTTCTCGCTCGGTGGCTGCTATTGCCTCGTTGGCCTGCATGCACATGAGAGTGATGGTTAGATAACACTACACACGGACACTCACACGCTACGTGCCTGATGGCGCAAATCCTGCTCCAAGTCGTCTTGGTCCCGCACTCGAAGCAGAAGTGACCGCTGCGCACTGCTAGCACCCTGGCCAGCATCATCATCGTCTTGATTCTCACTGACCGTCAGGCGAGATCCTGCCGGGATCCAGCCGCTGTTGCGACGTGCCGCCGCTGTCTCGCTGTGAGTGTTGGCGGGTTGCGTGGACGCGTCGCCGCCGCTTTCCATAATTTATCCGCGGTGATTCAGTGTGGCAACGTACACCATCAATGCCTCACGGATTCGATTTTGCCCGTGAAGTCCACGCCTTCTCTGAATGCATGGATAGAATGTCTACTTACTCGTTTCAGTATGATATTTAAAACCTGCGCAACAAATTTTCACAAGATATTCATAAAATTATCATGTATATGAAATCATATCTGGGTATTGGCCTAGAGCCAACAAATACGCGGTCATGTATACCATTTGTTCGTGGTGGAAGCTACGTTTACCCGCAGGCCATTCAAAATCCCAGCGGCATCCCATGGTGCCAGGTGCAGTAAATATGGCGATCGCAATCGTTGTTTTTTTGCGGCCATCTATATAGAACTGGTATGCCAGTTTGCCTTTAGCTACCTTCTTCTCTGCGATTTCGATGTTGATTGTTTGCTTTCCGTTTTGGTAGTATTTAATAACCGGAGACAAATTCCTCAAGTCAATTTCTCCAAATATATCAACCGCCGAATTGCAAATTGGAAGCGATGGAAGCAATTTGAAGGCGTACTTTGATTTGTCCAACTCCGTACTCGTCATGGACAGCACCTGACTGCAACACGCCGATGATTCCTCGGATGAAAAGTCCAACGATAGAGCCAGGTCGTCTAGAAGTATACTGTGCGCGGCTTTTGGCGACGCATATTCAGCATCAGACGGACCATCATATAAAGCCAAAACCGAGTCGGTATCGCCAAAGACATCGCGGTCGGTCGGCTCGACGGTTGATTCGCCATATAGCGATGATGGTTCATTCGTTGTCGCAGCGTCTGAATCGCTATATATCTTGTCCAGTGTAATGCTGTCGCGCACAGCAGACGGCAAGCCGTCCATACCGCACTGGTTTTTTGGAGAGTGCGGTGCACTTGTCGCAGTCGGCTGAGGATATCTTTCTACGGACACTAGTGCAAATGCTGCTTGACATGGATACTCGTAGTCGTGGTTTTCGGTGCAGACAACATCGTGCACCTGGCGCTCTATGGTGGCAATTATGGTCCTGTGGCTAAAAATCGTGGCGCTGCCTTCCAGTGCAACGACCATGCTGTTTTCATATTCGTCGTTTGCCACCCGGGCGGGCATCGCACAGTTGAATGACGCGAGGCACACGCAAGCAGCAGCGGCCAAAATGACGCGTAAATACACGCTCTGCATTGCAGGAAAAAGTTTTATGAGGAAATCAACACGCGCAGATTGAATGATTGAATAGCGCGGCGCAGGGGTACATGCACATGCGCTGTCAAAGGCCGCATAGGTTGCGCCTTTGTTTAGCTAGTTGCCTAGCAACGCTTTGAGCATTAGTGCCTGAAGCACCCGCGCTGCTTCCTCATCTTGATAAGACTTGAGGTGAAGCGCGCGTTGCTTGCACTCACTCTGCTTGAAGGTAATAGATCTTGATAAGACTTGAGGTGAAGCGCGCGTTGCTTGCACTCACTCTGCTTGAAGATCACGAGAGTCCTAACCGGAGAATCTCAATAACAGAGCACTCAAGGTTGTCAGTCACGTTGGACTGAACCAGAGTTTCTTTGGCGTTATCAGCACCAGGACTGTCGTGTATCGAAGTTGGCTGTGTGATAGCTGTTTCCCTCGGAGTCTTTCGTTTGTGCGGTTGGAGTCTACCAGCCGAGTGTTTACTCGTCGCGCCGCTACTGTGTGTTGGTCGCGTTCGGTCATCGTTGTCGTGCGTTTTGACGCAGTTGTTTCGTCGTTTTCGTTACAAATCGCGTCGTACTTTGCCGTTCGTCGTTGATTTGGAAGTGTTTTGCGTCGGTTTTGTCACTCGTCGCAACTCGTTACTCTTCTGGTTACGTGCGGTGTGGGGTCACATTGCGCCGTCGTTCGTCGTTCGGTTTTTACCTCGTTGATCTTTGCCGGTCGACCTGGTATAGAGAGGTTTCAGAGTGATTTGCGTCGTTTTTTGTCTCTCGTCGCAAGTCGTTACTCGCGTGGCCTTTGTGCGTTGTCGTGTTACGTCGCATCGGTTTCTCATTTTCGGTTTTCACCTCGTCAATCTTTGCCGGTTGACGTGGCTTGAAGTGTGTTCCGAGTGCTTTGCGCCGTTGTTTTGCCCTCGTCGCAAATCGTCACTCGTTGATAGTGTCGCGCGTTGTGTGTCTAAGTCGTCGTTCGTGTCAACTTCGTTGATCTTTGTCGGTTGACGTGGTTCAAAGCGTTAAAAGAGTTTCTGCGTCGTTCTTAGTCGTTCGTCGTGGTTGGAAGGAGTTTCCGCATCGTTTTTCGTGTCTCGTTGCAAAGTTCCGCTCGGCTTTAGCGCTGGCAAAATGCCGATCGATTTGACAAATGCACCCGAGAAGTATGGCGGCTATTCCAAGTCTGGTCGCATACAGTTATGGTTGCAAAGCCTTCGTTTTGCGCAGGAGATTGATGGGTGGACTGATGCCCTTACCATCAAGATCCTTAGAAATTGGTTTCAGGGTCAAGCTGCAGAGTGGATGGCCGATTACTGTGAAGCCCATCCAGAGGCAGACACGTACTCGTTTGAAAAGTGGTCAGATGTTTTGACAAGAAAGTTTGACGTGTATCGTCCAAAGGTCGTTCATGACATGAAGACATTAGAGGATATGCGCCCTTTGGTGAGCGAGACGGTTTCAGCTTTCGTTGGCCGTTTCGAGAGTTATGCGCTTGAGGTGCCTGATGATGTGAAGACGGACGCAGCTGTTCTAGCTTGTTTTGTGCGCGTGATGAAGAGCGTCGACGTACACATCTGGCGTAGTCTTGTGGAGATGGTGGATAACAAGAAGATCAAGAAACCATCGGATGCATACAGAGTTGCAGTTCACCGTAGTCGCCTGTTTGCGGATCCTGTTATCGCGTCGGCGGACACTGCTCTGTTGACACAGCAAGGACCTGCGCAAGCAGTGCGAAGTGTGGAAGCAGATGCATCGGCATCTATGATCCAGCAGATGGCGCAGCAGGTTGCTGACCTGAAGATTATGCTGAATAAGCGCATTGCATGGGAGCAAAGCGTGACGTGTTTCAACTGCGATGTGAAGGGTCACATCTCTCGTGACTGTACCAAGCCGTACGACCCGGTTACACAGCGGATGGTGCGTGCACGCTTGGAGTCGAAACCGTTGGAAGATTCTAAGGCATCGGCACGACTGATGGCAGCAGTAGCAGCGAAGAAAAGCATTCATGCAGAGAATTTGTCAGCCAGCAATGTGGGTCCGCCACGGGCTATAGTGCGACATGTGGGTGTGAAGCCCGCAGCGGTGAAGAAGTTGACAAAGTCTGCGAAGGAGTTGCCGGACAACAGTGTTGGTCCATCGCGGGCTACAGTGCGGCCTGAGGGCGTGCGACCAGCAGTGTTTGGAAAATTGACGAAGCAAGAGAAGAGTCAGCCGGATGAAGCCCTTGTTGCGCTTCGAGAGCTGTTCAAAGGAACGTCCTCGCGGTACAGCCTCATCGTCCACAACATCCAAGAGCTACGATATAGAAAGAGGGAGAAGGCAGCTTGTTACGGTGCCTTCAGAGGAGAAGAAAGTCAGATCAATAGCAGTGGGACGGACAGCAGCAACAATGTTAGTGTGAAGGATGTTGTGGACGATGAGGCTGTACCGCGGTCCATGGCTAGCTTAGAGGCAGTAGAATATGTGTTGGGAAAGATTGGTCCGGTCGATGTCCCATTTCTGGATCGACACTGGTGTCGATTACTCAGTGATGTCGGAGAAGTTTGCAGAGTCACTGGATTTGGCGACACTACCTCTGATGGAGCCGATTCCGTTGAAGGTGATGATGAATAGTCATCGTACGATGATACGAGAGTTTGTGAAGGTGAAGGTAGCTTTTGCCGTAGATTGCAAGGTGCCTGTAGAGTTCAAGATCATGCGGAAATGCCCAGTTCCGGCGATCTTGGGAAGGGACTTCATTCAGATGAAATGCGGAGTTTTGGATTATGCGCAAAGCTCACTGGTTTTCGAGCATAGAGGCGCGAAGGTCGAGCTGCAGCTTTGTTTTCGTTCAGATGTACTGAAGACTCAAGAGCCTGATGGGTTTGAGGAAGTCGCCCACGTTTTGAGTGTCCAGATGGAGCCAGAGCTGAAGACATCGGATTCGGTCATGGTTTCTGAGATAGTTAGTCCTGTTGTGGAACAATCACCTGGTCGAGTTGAGTTGCCCAGTCGAGTTGTTCTGCGCCATTCGGTTGTTGTGTCCGAGGCAGCCAGTGCCATCGTGGTGTCGGAGTTGCCTGGTCGAGTTGTGTCGCGAAGTCAAGATGCATCACAGCACTCAGTGGCTGTGCCCGAGTCATCTAGTACAATTTTGATTTCGGAGTTACCTGGTCCAGTAGTATCATTGGAGTCACCTAGTCGCGTTGTACCGATGGAGTTACACAAGAAAGACAAGATGAAGTTCTCACTTGTGGACAGCATTAGTCTACAAAGTGTGGAATGCATGGATTTGGCTTCCCTTCCATCGGCAGAGTCCCGCGGTTGTCGCCGTTCAGATGCTCAGCCGAGTTGGCCAGTGGATCCTGGTGGAATGAAGGAAGAGTGTGTTGATGCAAAGGCTTGTTGTGGGTTGAACAACATGGTTACGATGGATGGACAGTATCGCCGCGGTCCAGATGGTGTTGCGGATGCTGTGGATGTCTGCCGTCATCGAGTTTGTCCCTTTTACGGGTGGTTCAAACTCTGGGGCGGGAGTGTCAAAGGCCGCATAGGTTGCGCCTTTGTTTAGCTAGTTGCCTAGCAACGCTTTGAGCATTAGTGACTGAAGCACCCGCGCTGCTTCCTCATCTTGATAAGACTTGAGGTGAAGCGCGCGTTGCTTGCACTCACTCTGCTTGAAGGTAATAGATCTTGATAAGACTTGAGGTGAAGCGCGCGTTGCTTGCACTCACTCTGCTTGAAGATCACGAGAGTCCTAACCGGAGAATCTCAATAACAGAGCACTCAAGGTTGTCAGTCACGTCGGACTGAACCAGAGTTTCTT
>JAZDSV010000121.1:0-18948 GCA_036784855.1 Aphelidium insulamus | reverse complement strand
CATTACCAGCAAGCACACTGAGGACAACTACGATGTCACGTGCTGGAGGCGCTGAAGGCTGTTCTGCATGCAGCTGGATGTGGCGCTGGAGCCAGTGGCACTTCTTGCCGGAAGGTGATTTGTCGGAGCGCAGTCGCAGTCAGCAGCGGCATTTCCCACTGGTCTTCCCAGAGCTGCGCAGGCGATGTGCGTCACTTCGTCACGTTGCGCACAACTCATTTGACTGGTCTGGGACGCGTGAAGGGGCGGCCGGTCTATGCAAGCCAACATGTGCCGGGCAGCAAGGCGGAACTGGAATGCGGAGCGGGCGTGCAAAGGGTGTTGCTTGGGAGCAACCAGCCGGCCAAGTGCTTCGTACATATCTCCTGTCTCTCTCTCTCTCTCTCTCTCTCTGTGGGACACCGACACATCACACTAACACTTCGTCATGCGCAGCAAGCTTCAGACGACACGTACACTGACGCGCCCTGCCGTAGCTGCTGGCATCGGGCATTGGTGCATTGGTGTATAATGTACGCGGGATTGCGGTCAGATGCAGCAGCAAATGACTCCAGTAACTGCAATTGTTCCCTCGGCATAGAATCACCTGCTGCTTGGTCTGCTCGACCGCGACCAGCGACATCGGCGTGCTGTCCAGCTTCTTTTCCGCGGAGCAACGTGAGCGCGAAATAGTGGTGGTGTTGTGTACATGCGTTGTGTACCACTCGTCTAGCGCGCAGGTCGCGCGGAGAAGGTATCGCACCCTGACCGTTCCACCTCGCCGTGGTCGGTGAAGACGTCGTAGTCCTCCACCAAGAACCACGACTTCTGGTCACCGCTACCGCGGCAACGCAACTCGACGCCAACTTGGGAACCCGGAACGCCGTCAGCAAGTTCTTCTCAAAGTTGCTTGCCGACGTGGGTATCACTTTCTGCATCCTGCGCGTCACGAACCAGGATGGTCGCCGGCACCGCACCGTCTCGCCCCAAAACGTAAGGGTGGCAGAGGGCACCGGAACCGAGGCGTGAGCAGCCGCGGTTTTCACCCGGCGCTTGGTAAACATTACCATCGGCCCGAGGAAAGCGCCTGCCGGCTCCGCGTTAAATAGTTCCACCGAAGAATATGCTCGAAATAAGCCGGTTGGCGGGGGAATTGCTGGCACCGAAGTCACCTTACACCGACCGATATGGTTGACAGCTCCCAGTGATTCCAGCGCAGGTTGATCGCGTCCAAGCGTGTCGAATTGCAGGACAGGAGAGCCCGCCTCTACCACGGACAGCTTGGCCGCAGGTTGCGCACGCAGCGCTCCAGTTCGCACTTGTATTAAATAAAACTTAAACAAGAAGTTGCTTCGTTTGCGCGAGAGACTTGGGAGTTATTCAGATAGAGTTCCGTGTCGGTAGTAGCTCCCGGTGCGTCAGGACATCACACGTGACGCAGATGACGCGCGTTGTTATGACGTGTCATATAGGCGTCACGTTATCACATATACAATACGTTTGACGATAAATCGGCGACACAATATGAACAGCACCCATGCAAATCAAATGCATCCATCGGCATTTTAAAGGTTTAGGCAACCTGCACAGCCGAGTAGTTAACTTTGCCGGCCAATCAATCACATCGCAGTCTACACCCAACGCGAAAATGGTGCGCAAGTTGGAGTACCACGAACAGAAGCTGCTGAAGAAGGTTGACTTTCTGCAATGGAAGTCGGACCAGACTCTGCAGCAGGCGGCCGTCATGCGTCGCTACCACGTGCAGAAGCGCGAGGACTACAACCAGTACGTGCAGAGTGTAGTTGTACGATGCGCATAGATGGCTGCTGAAGCGACCGCTATCACGCAGCTATAATCGCGTGTGTGGCGATATCAAACGCCTTGCAAATAAGATATCACTGCTAGCCCCCACGGACCCGTATCGGCATCGCGTGTCCGAGGGTGCGTGTTGAATGAGGATGGAGACATGTGCATTTTACGCGCTCACGTTCTACCGCAGCACTGCTGGAGAAGCTGTACGCGCTGGGATTCATCACGCAAAAGTCGTCGCTATCACAGTGCAACAAGGTGACAGTATCCGCACTGTGCCGGCGCCGTCTGCCCGTGGTGATGGTGAGACTAAAGATGGCCGAGACCGTGGTGGCCGCCGTGCAGATGGTGGAGCAGGGCCACGTCCGGGTCGGCCCGCAGACCGTCACTGACCCTGCATTCCTGGTGGTGCGCAGTATGGAGGACTACGTGACGTGGGTGAATGAGTCGGCATACAAGCGCAAGATCATGAAGTATCACGACAAGGTATGGGTCATTTGATACTTGTTTTATTCCTGTATTAATCTGTACAATAGCTGGACGACTTTGATTTGCTGGCAGTATAGTATGGTGCGGCCATTATTATATCTTCCTGTCCCGTTCCATTGTCTTATCTCAAGAGCTTATTAAGGTTCTGCATTGTATTTTCAGAAGCTGGTTGCAGAGATCCTACTTCCAGCGGTATTAGCCATAGTATTCTGTTAGCCACAACATTCTTGAACGATTGAAGCATTATTAATGCGCCACGCTAGCCTTTTTCGGCGGTCACGCGGAATGCAACGACAAACAAACGCGGCGCGCGCTTGGCGATCGTTTCACATTGCCCATAGAGTTGTAATTATAGAGCACAGCTCCTCCGTGGCATATTTACGTGCATAGACTCTGGTAGGCTGTGCTCTCTCCACGCGCTACATAGGCCATGTACGCTTCATATATGTGCATATGTATCCTGGATATATTTATTTTGAATTTGCTGATAGACCGGTCGCCGCTCTGTCTTTGGTCGACAATGACTGTGGCGCAAGAACCGCTGGTGGACACTGCGCATGCAACCCCACGCCTTGTCGCCAACAACAGCAAGAAATCATTGCTGATGCGTGGGCATGGCGGTGACTACCGTGCCTCGTATCCATATGCGGCGGGGAGCGGTGCGGCCTTTGCCGGACTCAATGACTACAACTGTGACTACTCTGCTAGCCCAGTGACACATGGCGACGGCCCCATCCACTATGGCGCTATATCGAGCAGTATCGCCGTAGACGCCGGTTCTGCCACTTCCTCCTACAATATGGCAGATCAGCCGGCATCCGCAGCTACTGCCAGCTCCGACGAGACGGACGATCTGCCAAAGCCCGACCTGTCTTATGCGTCCCTGATTGGCAAAGCGCTGGTGGCACTGCCGGAAAATCGGGCCCGCCTCAACACCATCTACCAGTGGATTACGGCCAACTTTCCCTACTACCGTCCAGACCGCAGTGGTTGGCAGGTAGAGTCGATGATGTTATTTCATTATGTAATTTTTAAATATATATATATATTTTACCTTAGAACTCGATACGGCATAATCTGACGGTGAACAAGTGCTTTGTGAAGGATCCACGGCCAGATGATCCGCCTGGAAAAGGATCATTTTGGAAGATTGACCCGGAGCATGCCAAATTTTTTGAGAATGGCGTGTTCGAGAAGCCGACCCCAGTCTCCAACACAACCTCGAATGCCGGCTTGACCTCGTGCTCCGGCGGCAGTGACGATGCGAAAGAGGCCGGCAAATTGCGACGCATGAAAGAATCCGAAGTTCTGGGTGCTAGTGCATACAAGCGATCGCGTAAACGGTCTCGAACCAGTGCCGGGAAGCCCGCAGATGGCCGATCACCACATTTGAATTCACCTCGGTTGCGCGAGCGTGGCTCCGGTGGCAACGAATATTCAGCTTGCTACGGCGAAACAATGTCGGCATGTCCACCGCCACCGCCCACATTTTTTAGCGTGTTTCGCAACTCGCCGCCGCCGCCTCTATCGCCACTCATGCAACATGCCAGCCAAAATAATTCTGCGATTGTCGTACAACACACCTTTCAGCAGCAACTACAGGCACAGCAAACGTCCACTCGATCTGTCACGCCAGTGTCATATCAGCACCATCCGTCACTTGTGCCGTCCAGTGCCAACACGCCCGAGTACAAGCCCGAGTCGTCACTGTTGATTACGGAACTTACACCGCCAATGCCGCATGCACACACCGCTCTCATCGATGGATGTCACGCTGATTGTGTCGAGAGTGACGGCATCGGATATACTGGCGATATTGACTACCAGATGGCGGCGGACAACCTGTGTCGATTCGCGCTGGCAACCGGTAGCCCCATGACCTGCCCGGCAGATGTATTCCTGATGGCACAGAAGATGAACTGCACTCGTATGGACCCCGAACTTGGCTGCTTAAACCCTTTTACAGCTCATGATCCATGCGGTGTCGAGATATATCCCTCCACTGTCAATGATGCTGCAGCACATATTACGGACGACGCAGTAGCGCACATGACGAGCGACGAGTGCTTGAATCGATTGAAACTGGCTGACGAACACCTCCACTCCGATATTGTAGACTATGACTACTGTGTCTCTGACCCCATTGACGACTGCTGCACTATTGGAGACGGGCATGCGCCGCACCACACTGATGGCGACTGTACCGAGGATATGTTTCTCCTGTTTGGCGGGTCCTGCGCGCCTGTCCATGATTGTCGACACGGCCTGACAATGTAGAAGTCAGCTTGTTTACAAACTGTTTATGATGGTTGTCGTGTTTTGTTTCCAATAGAGCTGCATGGAAGTCTAAAACATAATTGCTGATAGATGAATCGAATATGTGTTGGTGGACGATAAAAGGGCGTTGTGTGAGAGCCAATCAAATCTTTGGCGGCTTTTGCTGCGCCTCTTTTGTGTGATCCCTGATTACATTGTTCTGCCATTTCAGCACCGATTTAGAGAGCGTGCTGCTAGATAGATAGAAAGAAGATAGGCGCACTCAGTGATATCGAGACCAGTCTTCATTCACTTCATCACAGTTAGTTTGCGGAGTGCAGAGGTATGTAGCATACAAGCGTGTGTGCAGTGTCCAGTCACTAACGATTCCCTCAGGTATAGAGTATAGATCAAGAGCACGATGTCGACAACAATCAACGGCAGACAGCATCAAATGCGCCTCGGCACGCAGCAGCAGCAGCGCCTCTCACTGCTGCAAATGCCGGTTGAGATTATTCACGCGATCGCGTCGCACCTGTCGCTGGCGGATCTGGCACAGCTGCAGAAGACCTGCTCGCTGTTCTACACGTTCATCATGGAGGAGAAGCGCTTTGTGTACTTCAACACCGTCAAACTGTTCGAACTGTACTACCACCAGCGCCTGTTTGCCCTGTTCCTGTTCCCGCACGTGCACCCGCGCTACTCGTACCGTGGACGCGGCATTGTTAGCGGTGTTGATGCCGGTGTTCATGCTGGCAATGCTGGCAATGATGAAGAGGATGCCGTTGCCGGGAACACCAATGATGGTGACAATGCCACACAGCAGCCACAGCAGCAGCATCTCGGCAACACCAGCGTGCACATTGCCGCGGCCAACGGCCATGTCGAAGTGCTGCAGCGCTACTTTGACCGCGAGAAGCGCGGCGACCTGCACTATGGCGCCATGCAGGACACGGTGTACAACCGCGAGGCGCAGCGCTGTCTCACCCTGAAGCCCGAGAACGCCGCCTGCCCGCTGGTGGACCTGGTGAACGACGAGCCAAACACGGCGCTGCACTACATCAGCATCCTGCCCGAGTCCACCACGGAGGCGGCGGTACTGTCCACGGCGCGGCTCCTCATTCGACACGGCAGCGATCTGGCGCGGCCGGGACGCGCCGGCAACACTGTTCTGGCGGAGGCGGCGCAGCACGGCCAGCTGAACATGGTGCGGCTGGTGCTCGAGGAGGCGGGGCGTGCATTTGCCGCCACAGCCATGGGTGAGCAGCGCGCCCGGCAGCGCAGACAAATTGGTCTGGCCGTGTCATCGGTGAGCAGCCTGAGCATTCCCGAGGAACCAGTGGCAGGCGATGAGGAGGAGGATTTGGCGGCGGCGGATGCCACCGGAGCGGCAAATGTCCACGTCACCCCGTCATCGCCCACCATGCTGGGCACACCGTCGCCCACACAGACACCGGCACTCACCCCGAAGCTGTCGCCACTGCTGCCAATGTACGCCCATCCTTCCAACACGCCGCGCTCCGTGGCAACCAGCCCCGCATACACCGCGACCGGCCCCGACCTCACACACCGCCGACTGGCCCCGGTGCCGCCGCCGCGCACTGTCCGCGACAAGGTCCGCGCCCAGCTCACCCGCCTGGTCAACACCTACAACAACTACGAGGAGAACGCGCTGATCCTTGCGGCGCGCTCGCACCCCGCCATCGTGCGCGTCCTGCTGCAGCACGGCGCCGACCCCAACTCGTCCCGGCGCGGCAACCCGCTGCTGCACATTGTGTGCTCGCAGTTCCGCCTGGACACGCAGGACCCCGTGCAGTTCGGGCAGTATCACAGTGCGCGCACGGACCCGGTGCACGGCCCGCACACCGCCACCATCACCGACGGGTTCGGCACCGCGGGCGACAACAATGCCGTGCCGCCCGACTTTGACCTGTCTGACGGGCTTCCGGCCGGCGGTGATGCCTCTTCCTCCACGAGTCAGTCGCACTCCAGCAGCAGTCAGTCAAACTCGCTGCGATCCCGCGCCGAAGCGGCCCAGCTGCAGACCCTGCGCCTGATCCTGCAGCACGGCGCCGACCCGCACATCGTGCAGACCGGCACCGGGATGCGCCCGTTGCACACGGCCGCCTTCTGGGGCAATCACGAGGCGGCGCGCGTGCTGATGACGGAGCACGGCGTCGACCCCAATGCCGAGGTGAACCATGGCAATGGCTGGCTGCCGATGCACTACGCCTGCAACGAGGGCCAGATCTTTGTCATTCAGACTCTGTTGGCATGTGGCGCCCACGTGTGGGACCGTGACGGGCTGGACATCACGGATGCTCCTTCCACTTCCACTTCCACATCTGCTTCCACATCTGCTTCAGCAAATAATCGAGGCCACAGCGGCATCGTGGCGCCGGTCCCCATGACACTGCCGCCGCCGATGGCACGCGCCGTGACGGCCCCGCTGGACCTGCTCTCATTCGACATTCTCAAATCCAAGCTGAAGGCATTCGCGCGCCACTACTCGCTCCTGTCGCAGCATCGCCGCTCGCACTCGGCGCCGCTCAGTCTGGACCGGTGATTTTGCGGTGGCTCTCTCCGCGCTTCTCTTTCTCTTCTTCTTTCACCACGGACAAGATCAATAATGCATTCATCATTTACACATCCAATACTTTTCTGTAAAATCTTTTGCGTGCTTGATAACTGAATACGCTAATAATGCACTACTAGTGGGGGCCTTTTTGTGGGGGCTATAGCCATCGTTTCAACATATGATATATATGATATATGCACATGTTGAAGCGAAATGAATTCAAAGCGGCTAAACTGAATGCCAGTTCATAAACTACGAAATGGATCCAGCGATCGCACAGTTTACCGCAGCAATGGCCGACTTTATGCGGGCGATACGTGAAGACGCGGTAAGGCGAGACAAAGAGGAGGAGAAGCGATACAGAGAGGTGGCCAAAGAGGTGAAGAAGCGATACAAAGAGGTGGCCAAAAAGGAGGAGAAGCGATACAAAGAGGTGGCCAAAAAGGAGGAGAAGCGATACAAAAAGATGGCCAAAAAGGAGGAGAAGCGATACAAAGTGGTGGCCAAAGAGGTGGAGAAGCGATTCAAAAAGATGGCCAAAAAGGAGGAGAAGCGATACAAAGAGGTGGCCAAAAAGGAGGAGAAGCGATACACAAAGATGGCCAAAAAGGAGGAGAAGCGATACACAAAGATGGCCAAAAAGGAGGAGAAGCGATACAAAGTGGTGGCCAAAGAGGAGGAGAAGCGATACAAAGTGATGCGTGAACAGCTCAACGACATACGAGACGGTGTTGCCAAGCTAGAGGCAAACGTCGCCAAGATCACCTCGCGCGATGTCGTGAACCAGTTCAAATTCGTTGTCTCGCGCACGTACGTGAAGGTCAACAAGCTGCCCACTCCATCATATGAAGAGCTGGCTAATATGATTGAGAGTGAAGACAAGACCATTGTCATCATGCTCGATTCCACTCGGCCTGGACATGGAGATGCTGCGCTTTGCATTCGTCACTGAATGCGATCTGCTGGCGCTCGTGCAGGCCATCCAGAAAGAGCGCCAACAGGCCGAGGATAAAGCATGCATTAAGAAAATGGTGGACCAGTGCACGCCAGAAGCAGCGGAACCATTCCACAAAGTGGTCGATTTTTTGTCTGCCAGGACAGTCCAGCTGAACAAGTCGAGAATGCCAACGAAGCGCCCCCGCATCCGCTGAACTAGCACAGTAATACATGGAACCTTTTCAAGTTAAAAGTATCTCCAGGCAAATTACGCACTCAGTGCAGTCGCTATTGCCCTTGTCTTTGATAATATTGGCCAATTTTAAGTAGGTTATTCGAGTCCATGGACTGTAGGCCATGTGCAGAAACATGAATTCCGTCAAGTTCGTTCAGCCTGAATGGTGTAAGCAGTTCGTATAGACATACTATGATTAATTGAAAGAGAGTGTCGTTTCTTATAAGACACGCGATGATTAATGTAATACCAAAAAAGAGCTGTCTAAATATTACATGACGGGGCATGATAACAGCTTAATATCTACGGAGTACATAGGTAGTTGCAACCACCAACACACCCGGTGAAAGATGCCATGATAGCACAATAAAGTACTATTCCGTGTACAATACGGGAGCTACGTCGTTGCCAACCATTGACTTGAGCAACAAGTACTTCACATCAATAGCGGGAATTGCTAGTGCTTGCTACAAATATTAAAATGTTGAAATCGTACATACTGTGCATATTGACCAAAGGAAAAGAAACAACCCTACATAGCACATAGCACATAGCACATAGCAGTACCAATGTTTATGTAGCAGCAGTGCGAAACACCTTTGTAGACGGAGTGACGGAAACAGTCGCAGGCAAACACACAAACTGCAAGCACTCGGTGTCAATACGATGCAGGCCAACATTGGATTCGCCGAAGCACAGCTGGCCAAAGCCGCGGCAGCGGCGAGTGGTCCGGCTGTGAGTAGCGCTGTCCCGGCCGCCACCCAGCTGTCCGGTGCCGCCGTCAAGGCGCAAAAGTGGACCGAAGTGGTGGCGCTGATGCGCAGTCCCGCCACACAGCTGCACGTTGGCTCGCGTCAGCCGCTGCCCGACGTGCCCGTGTGGGCCACGCTCGAGGTGCTGGAGGGCGGTTTCGCCTCTGGCAAGCTTCTGGCGGCGCTGGACCCCAAAGAAGAAGAATATTATTATGACGGCGAGGAAGATAACGCTGATATGCAAGAGGGCGGCGGCCGGAACGCCTTCTATTTGACTGCCAGGGGGGCGGAGCGACTCATGGAGATGCTGACCAGCGGCCGGTACCGCTGCCGCCTGCCTGAACACGCAGCACTGCCAGTCATTGTGTGGCTGCTGCATCATGGCCGCGTCGCCGAGGCGCAGACGGTGCTGCACGAAATCGAACCCTTTTTCGACCGTCTGCGCTTCTATCCCGACGAAGCATGGAAGCCGATTAGCGTGCCGGCAGCATCGGCCCAGGCCAGCGTTGGCACGCTGCGTGATGTCTCGGTGGCGCTGGCCAGTGCCGCCGCCCGGCACGCCGATTTGAACAATAAGCGTTCGCTGCTGGCCGCCCAGCACGCGATGGCACTGCAGCACTGGCGCCCGTTCAAGTGGGCACTGTATGAACTGTTTTTGGACTCTTGTGACCGCGGTGACGGTGACGGTGAAGGAGAGAAGACGGAGCACCCGTGGCCACTGCAACGCATGGACGCCGCCTGGTTGACACGCGCCGCTCAACTGCTGGCCACTTATGTCGACATATTGGCACTGCCGCCGGTTCAGGGCAAGCAGCGGTTACGTACCGGCAGCGCCATGGACTTGATGCTGATGTGTCTGCGCGTGTGCGTCCGAGATCAGTCTTCCGCGCAATTGACAGGCAAGTAATGTGTGTGTGTATATTGTCTGCCAACTCAGCACTACCAGGCCGTCAAGTGGGCCGGCTGCGTGATGTGCTAGCCTGTCTAAGTGCCCAGCGCGGACCAAGAGGTTCAAGCCGTGCCGCAAGTCATGCAGAGCGTGTAAATCAAGGTCGAGCACGGAGTCGCTCCACGCCAGCCTTTGCCGAGTGGCGGGCAGTGTTTGAGCAGCGGCTTGCCGCATACAATGACGATCTTGACCGCGGCGTCGTCGACGTGGAGCCGCTGCTGGCCCCGCTGACGCTTCGCAATCCAGATGGCACCGACGAAGCAATCACCCGTCCACTGCATCAAGTTGCACCCCGGGTGGCACGTGCTGTCCGGCGCGCGCAGATCGGCACGCTGTCGGAACTTGCGCAGCGGGGACTTGTCACATCCAGCGAGATGATTGCCAGAGTGGGCAAGCCGTTGGCGGCGTATGCGGCTGGTGCCGGACACCATGCCGATGACCCGACGGCACAGATGCTCGCCTACGTACTGCGGCGCGTGTTTTACGACCGCCGCTCCCTGCTACTATTCAATTTGGAACATCAAGTGCAGCTGGCCGAGTTGCCGTGGGCCAAGCCGCTGCTCTACGCCAACCAGGATGCCGCCGTAAAAGACAAGGAGTCCACGGCCTTGTCACGAAAGTTCCTTGCAGACATCTCCGTGACCGCCGTCACCACGTTCCCACACTCAATCCTGCCCAACAAGCTTAGCCAACTGATGCAGGAGCTGGTGAATAGTATCTCGTTGGAGCAGGTGCCGCCGCCGCTCACGAAAGAGATCGCCGCCGACATTTTTGTTGGCAAATTCTCGAAAACGTTTCTCGCGGCGGCTCGCATCGCTGCCTCACTCTTGGCCGGCAGCCTGTATGCCAAGTACTATCGCCTCGGAGACAAGTTTGCCGCAGTGGCCGATCCATCATTTACCGAGGATCAGTTTGCCGCAATGTGCCACGAGATGGCCAACTGCCGCGCCGGCGATGAAGACAGCAGATCTAGCCGCGTGGCCAAGAATGGCTGTGTGATCGAGTGTCAGCAGTTGTTGACCACGCACAACCTGGCCGTGCTGTACAGCCACGAAACATTTGGACTAGCCAAGCGCGGCATCGACTGGCAGGCCATAGCGCTCAAGACGTGGGACTGGGTGCTGAGCGCGGTGCAGCGCGGCGACCATCTCTTGGCCACGCAGTGGAAACAGCGCCTGCAGCTGGGCAAGAATGTGGCATACGCGTGGCGCCAGCTCATATTCTACCTGAGTGTTTTGCCGGATGCTGCTGGCCGGGAAGCCACCATGGCAGAGATGGAGCGCCGTGTCACAGCTGCGCCGCAGACTAACGACCGACATTCTCCGCCGCTCAGTGCCGAACTGCAAACACATGTGGAGACAGTGTTCCTGGCCCCGCTTCGTGCTTGTGTCAATGGCATGGACACTGAAACTGCGGATGACTCCACCAACCAAGGGCCGCTGCTGGCGTGGGTCCTGGACGGTCAGAGCCGGTGCCTGCGACCCATCGTGCAGTAGTTTTTGTATTGTTGTCGTGGCGTACTCGTAGATGTTTAATAGACAGTTGTTTGTGGTGTTTGAGGAGAGTCACAAATAAAAACCACGTTAATTTTAAAAACTAAGTCAAGGACCGTTGACCATTAATTAAAAAAAAAAAAAAAAAAAAAAAAAAAGTCAAGGACCGTTGACCATTAATTACGCACTGCTAAACATACTAGTATTTTTAATATATCGAGCACTAAACTTTTTGGATGTGTGA
Source organism: Aphelidium insulamus (assembly GCA_036784855.1). Taxonomy (NCBI): domain Eukaryota; kingdom Fungi; phylum Aphelidiomycota; class Aphelidea; family Aphelidiaceae; genus Aphelidium; species Aphelidium insulamus. The sequence continues at coordinate 7,228 of JAZDSV010000121.1, read as the reverse complement.
CAGTTCATAGAAAGTGGCAATATTGCAATATTTGTATTGAATTGCGAGGTCGTCTACATATGCCGATAATCCCGATTATATCCAAACTGCTGCACGCTGCACCGTTCGACGGGACAATCGGGCTCAAACGCGCCGGGATCGACGCGACGCTCGAGACTCTCAAAGACCCACGGGTCGTTTGATCCCTCAATGAAGGCGATATAGTCACCTGTCTTGCCGTCAACAAGCATGGCTTGGGGCATCAATTGCGACCACAGTTGGCAACTCAAACCACCCACGTACAGCCATCGATCCACCTTTTGACCTCGAAACACGGTCTCGCCAGCATACTATGAATGATAAGCGACCATCCATTTGAATAACTATGTGACTTACGGTTGCATTTGCGAAAATATTGCAGTCAGTTTGGCGGCTTGTCGTCGCTTGGAAGCAGTTGTCTTGGTCCCCTTCCCAACCATACGAAGTCATCTAACGAAACATCAGATGTTTGCATGTATGCATTCGAATAAAGTAGCTAAATCATGCCTGCGAATTTAATCCAGGAAGGCTGAGATCAACATAGTTTTCTGTAACCATTTTTACTCGATTGTTCAGAGCATCCACTGCAAAGTGATACGTATGGCCCTGTAGGGTCACTCGAGCAGTATACTGAGGAATAAAAGGCACGGGCTTCCTGGTCCTATCCCACTGTGGTCTATCTGCAATAGTTTTTTCGTCATACTGAAGTTGACATCTATCCAAAGGTATCGGCGTAGAAACATTGGCGTGGTGCGAGAAATTCTCAAACTTGATTTCGTACTCTGACTGGTTCCAGGAAAACGGTCGTGGATATTGCGAAAATGCCACATAATTTCCCGTATTCGCATCGACGTGCAAAGCATTGTGCGGCCAGGCCCCCGATCGAATTACAAACTTGACATTGCGCCATGTACGCAATACGCGGCCATTAATCGTTCGGGTGCCATGATACTGCACATTGAGCGGGATGAACATGTAGCCACCTCTACGTACCACTGCACGCTCAAACATACTGCCAGTCTTGTTGGTGCCGTCCAAATGATCGTAATTTTCAGTATTATACGCCGCACAGAATGGATCCTGGGGTGACGCGGTAAAGTCATATTTCTTGCCCTATGACGGCGCATTAGTGCGCCACAAAAAAGAAAGTGCGCAACATCGCTTACCTTGGTGTACACGCTGATAAACTTGGTGCCTTCTGCATCGGTATCTGTCCTCTTCATAATTTGTTTGAGCGCAGAGTATTCCAGCAAGTACGTCTCCTTTTCGTTGCGGTTGTGCACGATTGTGGAGAATTCTGGAATGCTCGGCTCGACTATAGCTGGACAGGTCTGCAGCAAGCCGTCCAGGTCAAAAAGGTTCTCATTGACGGCGCGAAAGGTCAAAGTAGCTGGTCCGCGAGTATGAGCCTCTCGCCATTGCAACCAAATCGCCATGAGAATCCACCAACACTTTCTTTACTCCGTCACCCAAGACCTCTATTCCAGAGAGCCATGGCCGCACGTTTCTCCACTGATGCAGCATACGACCGTTGTGTTTAAATAGGCCGTCAAAGGTGGCATTCTCAAAGATATTGTTGGTCATTTGCCATTGGACTGCTTTGCGCTTCCACGAGGAGCATGAGCCATCCGCAGAATCCACAACGAAATCGTACGCGGAATCCTGTGTGCACAGTGAATAAGACACACTACTCTTGAATGCCGCCAATGCATACATTATAGTACAGGGAAAACCTCTTTGGCTCATAGTCCACTCGGACGCGTCCATTCGCGCCGTCCACCGCGAACGAGATGTTTGCAGGCGCCTCCCAAATCATCTCCTTGTCCACGACGACGGAATACACCGATATGTGCGGCTTGGGCGGCGTATAATTAGGCACGGCAGACCGTGGAGACGCGCTCGCAATTGCCACACACGCATTAAGCGCCAAGGCTGCCAACATGCACGTGATTGCCAGCATGACTGTGAAGCGCAGAGTTGTCGGAAACGGTGGAGCGCCATGTTATATTAATGTTATAATAATGCCTTTTCCACTGCATCATGTGCCTATACAAGGTCTCTGCATTGAATGCTGCTTGCCAGCCAAGCCAATATGTGCGCCTTGTTGACACGTCATATGTGCACATTATGCGTCAATTTGTGTCATATGTGTCCAATTGTGCACTTATTTAAACAGAATAATCTAAGTCGGCTTACCTATTGACTGCTTGACTGCAGGTGTAGCATGCAAGCAGATGCCAGAAATGGACCTTCTAGCTGAGGTTTGGCAATGCAAATTGCCGAGCTGGTACTGGTGTCAGGTAACTCGTTGGACTCGTCACGTCTCTGCGACAAATATCGACCAAGCTGTCCAGCTCGGTACAATTTTTGTCAATGAATGCCATGTTTTCCTTACGGACACATGGTATCGCAAACGGCTTCTTGCTGTATTAGGCATCTTTGATTGAAGGCCACAACAATCATACTGATGACTGCCACGTTTCCGCCGTCTAGCGCGGTTTGTACCAGCTTTCTGCTCTTCAACTTTGTTTTTAATGCTATTCCTAGGATGAATTTGAGACGCTTCTGACGCGCAAATTTGTCGATGTTCGAGCTGATTGCACTCGCACTGACATTGCGTACAGAATTACGCAGTGTTGTAGTTCTTGCGATCCCACAAGCGGGCCAACTTGGTATTATATTCGCTGACGAATGCCACGTGTTCCTAATTGATAGATGATATCGCACGCGACTTTTGGCTTTACAAGTATTACGTACGAGCATGAAATTAAAGTCAATAAAACGATATTTATGATGGGGACCGTTCCACCTAGGTTGTGGGCTCTAGTCTTGCCGTGCACAGGAGAGTATGCTCCGCATTCATAAAAAGAGATAGTTGGCCACGATTGTAACTTTAAAGTGTTTACACCAATAAAGCTTTGGTAGGAGAGTTGTCTGTCACTGGAGGACTCGGAACTCATCGACTTCCATAACCGATAATCAATATCAAGTAATTAACTGCTAATGCAGCGTTTCTATACCTATAATCTTTGATAGTCCAACCTCACAGATGTACATTGAAATACACGCATGACAAATGCTCTTGTCTGAGAGCGACAGATCAGCCAATGGAATCGCTGCAATGACATCACGCCACTTTGTTCCAGCAATTAACAGCCAGCAACCGCTCTAATTCAACACACAGACACAATGATCGCCTCTGCAATGGCCCGGTCCGTGCGCCGCGTCGCCCTATCACACTCGGTACTGGCGCCTGCCTGAGTGAGTGTATTATGCGGTACACTTACTAGTTAGGTGATGCGCTCGCTGGCCACCGCCGCCACAACAGCTCCGGCAGCCGCAGCCGCCACCACCACTAAAGCACCCCAAATCAAAGAGTTCCAGATCTACCGCTGGGTACGTGCTGCCGGCGTGAGCCACACCCTGTGTCCACTTTAGAGTAAACTGTCTGCAGAACCCAGACACGCCGGCCGACAAGCCACGCATGCAGTCCTTCAAGGTGGACATGAACCAGTGCGGGCCAATGATGCTGGACGCGCTGGTCAAGATCAAGAATGAACAGGACTCGTCGCTCACATTCCGTCGCTCCTGCCGTGAAGGTGCGTTATTGAATGGTGTATTTGGATATTTTATATAACTGCTGGAAGGTATTTGCGGCTCGTGTGCCATGAATATCGATGGCCGGAACACACTTGCCTGCATATCCAAAGTGGACAAGCAGAGCACCGAGCCGGTCAAGGTGTACCCGCTGCCGCACATGTACGTCCTCAAGGATCTGGTGCCGGTGAGTTGTATAATATTATTTTCTGCTACCCACTAAAATGTATGTCTCGCAGGACCTGACAAACTTCTTCAAGCAGTACCGCACCATCGAGCCGTACTTGAAGCAGAAAAAGGTGCACGCTGCCGACGCCAAGGAGAACCTGCAGACCATTGACGACCGCAAGAAGCTGGACGGCCTGTACGAGTGCATTCTGTGCGCGTGCTGCTCCACCTCCTGCCCGTCCTACTGGTGGAACCAGGAAGAGTTCCTGGGTCCGGCGGCGCTGCTGCAGTCCCGCAGATGGCAGGTGGACTCGCGCGATGAGTTCGCGGTGGAGCGCCGGGAGCAGCTGCAGGACCCGTTCAGCGTCTACCGCTGCCACACCATCATGAACTGCGCCAACGTGTGTCCAAAGGGTTTGAACCCGGGCAAGGCCATCGCCGAGATCAAGGCCGACATGGCGCGTGATTAGTGTATGGTGTGTGTGCTCTGCACGAGGCACAAAAGTATGGTCAATACACTCATCACTTGCTACATGCATATGTCATTTTGTAATATTGCTTGCAATAACATACCATATGCGATGTGATGATAGGCCTACATCAAAGTGCTACCAGACAAATACACACAAACAGCAAGAACAGCTAACAATTGCAGGCAGAGATGTTGTGTATTGAATACAGCTTATGCACAAATACTTTCAAATCGATTTGACACTGCGACGCATCTCACGCGCCACCTGAACCATGTTGGTGAGCGATGCCTTCACTTCGGCTTGGCCGCGAGTCTTGAGTCCGCAGTCGGGATTGATCCACAGCAAGTGATGCGGCACAAACTGGCGCAACTGCACCAGACGGTCCAGCATTTCGGCCTGACTGGGCACACGCGGCGAGTGGATGTCATAGACACCCGGCCCAATGGCGTTGGTGTAGCCGTGCTTGGCAAACGCTTCCAACAGCTTCAGATCACTGCGCGCATTCTCAATCGTGATCACGTCGGCATCAAGGCGCTGGATCGCCGGGAAAATGTCATTGAAGTCCGAGTAACAAAAGTGGGAGTGGATCTGCGTCTCGTTGCGCACGCCGGTACTGCACAGCAGAAACGAGTCCACGGCCCACTGCAGGTACTGGTCCCAGTCGGAGCGGCGCAGTGGCAACCCCTCGCGAATGGCAGGTTCGTCAATCTGGATCACTCGGATCCCGGCCGCTTCCAAATCCTGCACTTCCTGGCGAATGGCCAATGCCAACTGGAATGTGGTTGCGCTGCGTGGCTGGTCGTCACGCACAAACGACCACTGCAGCATGGTCACTGGACCTGTCAGCATTCCCTTCATCGGCTTGCTGGTCTGCGACTGAGCAAACACTACGACAATAAATACTGGAATCATCGGAATTTTGCTGAACATACCGGCAGTGTCAACAGTCATTGCGCTGGGGCGCGATACGTCGCCGTAAATGATGGGCGGCTTGACGCAGCGGCTCCCGTACGACTGCACCCAGCCGTTTTCGGAAAAGGCGTACCCTTTCATATTCTCCCCAAAGTATTCGACCTTTTGCCAAATTGTTAAACAAAATGTTTCACGGGGGATAATAGTTTCGAACCATGTCATTGCGCTCTGGCTCGCCATGCACCAGCACATCGAGGCCAATTTCTTCCTGCAGTTTCACACAGTCACGAATCTCATCCTTGATAAATTGTTCATATTCCGACGCCGCCATGGTGCCCTTCTTGAAGTTTTGACGGGCGACGCGCACCTGCTTGGTCTGTGGAAACGACCCGATCGTGGTGGTGGGAAAGAGCGGGAGAGTCAAGTGCGCTGTCTGCGCTTCCCAACGCTCGCTGAAAGACCCTTTACGCCGCATCATATCACGCGATACATTGGAAATGGCCGACTGTACACTTGGATCGTGGATGAGCGTGGACTTGCGGCGCTCAGCCATGCTATACAGAGTTATACAGATTTCATCGATCATAGTCATATACGCACGCAGAGAATTGGCGTCCAGTGCGGCCTTGACTGCTGGATCACGTGCCCCATTCAACGATGCCGTCAGTGTCACAACTTCGTGCAGTTTCTCCTTGGCAAACGCCAGCCATTGCAACACCTCGGGGTTCATCTTCTTCTCCAGGCCGAGAGAGTTCGGCGAGTGGAGCAGGCTGCACGAGGGCGCGACAATGACACGGTCGGCACCAAGCCGCTCCACCGCCAACTGCAGTGTGCTCAAACACTCGTTCAAATCAGACTTCCAAATATTGCGGCCGTTAACGATGCCGACGGATAGCATCTTTGACGACGGCAATATGTCCAGCAGCGGCAACAAGTCCTCTGGTGCCCGCACAAAGTCCTGGTGAATTGCCGCGACCTTCAAGCAACATAAATAGTAGCAGATGGACGATACATTGCGACGTACTGGCAACTTGCACATAGTGTCCATATTATCGCCAAGTCGACCAAAATAGTTGGCCACCAGCAGCTTGCAGTTGGCCAGCGCCGCAGCACTGCTCAACCGCTGGTACACGCGCACAAAGTCATGCTCGAGTTTGACCACATCGAGGTCAAGAGACAAGGCGGGCTCATCGAACTGCACCCAGTCGGCGCCCGCCTCGGCCAAACTCTGTACAATGACTTCGTATAGCGGTACCAGACGGTCAAGCAGTGCCAGCGGATTAAAGATCTTTTCCTTTTCCTTTCCATCAGCAGCAGCCGCCTTGCCCAGCAGTAGGAACGAACTAGCAGGGCGTTATGTAACTGACTTAGACACACTGAAACTCGTACATTGGCCCAAGCAGCACCGGACGGGTTTGGATACCCAGAGCCTTGGCTTCGAGGTACTCTTGGACAGGCTTAACAACGTTTGCCAGGCGGAATGTCTGTTCCACCTCAAACTCGGGAACAATGTAATGATAGTTGGTGTCGAACCACTATCCAATTAACAACCAGACACGTATATGTAGATATCACAAATTACCTTCTTCATCTCCATGGCGGGCAGGTCGATACCCTCTGCGGGAACCTGCAGCCCACGAGCCATGGCAAAGTATTGTTTCAGCGGCTCGGCATCCAGCTGCTTGTAGCGCGCGGGAATCGCGCCCAACATGTGAGCATGGTCCAGCACTTGGTCATAGAGCGAGAAGTCATTGGAGGGCACGTGGTCAATACCAATGGACTGTTGCAGCGTCCAGTGCTCCTGGCGCAGGTTCTACACAAAGCACGTGAGTCAATAATTTACATATCTGCAGCTGAGACAGAACACACCTTGGCTCCGTGCAGCAGCGTGCTCTCTGTCAGCTTGCCGGACCAGTAGTTCTCCACGAGACGTTTCAGCTCGCGGTTGGCGCCAATGCGCGGGAATCCCAGGTTGGACGAGGTGACCATTGAAGCAGCGATGACAGTGCAGGAGTGCGGGCGAGTAATAGCGGGCGAGTAAAGGTTCTTGGAGCAGTGGC
>JAZDSV010000120.1:0-19369 GCA_036784855.1 Aphelidium insulamus | reverse complement strand
ACTGTCGGCACAAGTTGAAATGCCATCGACAGAAGAAATGCCGGCAAGTGACACCGCACAAAAGGCACACCGAATACTTCCCGGAACCGATCCATCCCGAGATCAGCTTAAGGCCAAAATGGAGCAAATTGAGTGCCAACTAGCGGCCACGGAGCAAAAGTGCCAAGAACGCTCCGCCACTCTGAAGCAGCTGTCGGCCGAGACTGCCGGCGCCACCGCGGCCAGCGCCAAGCCGGACGATCAGCGCCAGCAGACCGAACAGCACATGGCACAGCTAAGAGAAGCAGCGCACCGACTGGCAGAGTTGGACCGCCAGACGCTCAGTCTGCTGGCGGAGTTGTCCATGTGCCAGGCGGCCGATACGCGGCTGGACACGGAGCGCCGCCAGCTGGGCGAAACAGTGCGCGAGGCCCGTATCCGTATCGAGAGTGGCCAGGCGCCCACGGACGACATGGAGCGCGAGTGGGAGCGGCTGCATCGCAATGCGGATCGCAGACAGCATGAGAAGGACCGGGCTGTGCGCGAGTGGCAGCGACTGTGCCAGCAAATTGGAATCGCGGCCGATGTCGGCGGTGCCACGCAGCTGGCACCCACTGTCAGTGTTAAACGCGGCACCGACACCGTGGCCTTTACACTACCCGATGGAACAGTCACCACGGCCGTACCGCGCCCAAATGCATATGTGCCCCATGGGGAACGCGATCTTGTCCTGCTCACGGAACAGCTGGCAGATGATATAAGCGGTGCCCCACACATTGCACATGCGTACGGTAATCTGGCGCCATTCAAGGCTACCAGCGCAGCCGTGCCAGCCTCTCATCGCCGTACCAAGACAGCATCAGCGCGCGTAATTCCATAGATTCAATTCATGCCATGCGGTGGATATATTAATATATATTTACTCTAGACAAAATATCATGCTGCAATAAACGCGGTTTAACGCTAGAAGCTATTAAGGGCACCACAAATTTATTTCAGGGGAACGAGCCAATCGACGCAGCTAATAGCCCCTTGCCAGGGGTCCTCGAGCTCAATTTTTTCTTCGCTTCTTTATTCCAATGCTCGCCGGTGCACTCGCGTTTGCGTGTCTTCCTGCAGCCTTTGCCGCATTCACGCCAACATCCGTAACAATCGAGGTCCCCGGAGAACTAAGTTTGCCCGGTGATTTTATATTCGATGTGACTCTGCGCGGTTTCGGCGATGTTAAGGAGTACGAGTGCGCCAATTTCATTTACAGCTCAACATGTGGCTTCGTTTTGGTGGCTTTACACCAGGTCCGGCAAAGTTCTACAAGGGCTCCGGTAGATTCAACAACAAGCTAATGCGGCAAGCATTGCGTGGTACCAGAAGCTTCTTGGGATCGCGGGTGACAACAACTCTGGGGATGATGAAATTGGCGTCAGCAGTGATGGTGGGCCACTGAAGGTGGCAAGGTTTCGCATCACTGTCAATGTGGGAGCAGCGACGGAGGGCTCCGACGTAGTTTGTCTGTTTGTCCACCCAGTGCTGGAACAAGATCTGCCCAACATCAGTCCGAAAGTTACTCACGGGTACTGCATTGATATGAAGGCGAGCATGCCGTTAAGGGATGAGCGCTCGATGGAATCAGCCATCGACGCTTATAGTGAAGTAACTACACAATCTCGGCCTCGCGTTCACTGGCCTGATCAGCACGTTACAGAGGTTGTTTGTTTTGTGCGGAGTGATACAAACCAGCATTATGAAGATGATGGTGTAGTTGACATAAACCACAATGATGAATCCAATAAGGGTGTTTGGCCAACTCGTACCACGTATATATATTCTCGCCTCTAATACTCTAATAAATTGCAATGAAATTTTACTGATGATAATATCATTGTTCATTACTGCAAGGGGCCGCAAAGATTTTTTAATACCAACCAATAGTCGCGCGTCGTTGAGCCCCTGTGTTACTGATTGGACGGTCATGATCCGCATGTAACGCAAGATGCGCCACATTTAGATTTTCATTCACAACATAGCCGATTTCCAACCATAGATGGCAACAATAACCGCATTCGTATTAGTAGTGGCAGCAGCCTCTGCAGGGCTAGCCTTTGCAGTCAAATCTGGTGAGTACGCACACTATATATACATATCAGAGTAACCCGTTCCTAGCGAACTTGGTGATGTGGATGCCGAAAGAAGTTGAAGCCGGCGGCGTATTCTCATTCGACGTGGCGTCTGCAGATCGACAGTTTGCACCTACCGAACATTTGGGAAAATTTGTCCGGCAGGGCTGCAAGAAATTCTTGGCGAATTATGACGTCTGGCTTGTCTTTGATGAATTCACTACGGCCACGCCTCCCGCCGCACGTTTTTTCCTGTCCGAGCAAGCGCTAAGTCGCGCCACGCTGGTTTCCGACCTAACATGTCAAGACAATCCTCCATTCGATCCCTCCATTTCTTCCGGGTACAATTATAAGCGCATGAAAAGGGCATGGGAAAGGCTTGCAAGAAACAGTGGAATGCACATAAACTACCTCGACGAAGAGGATGGAAGATTTGGGAGTCGGAACCTTGACTTGCTAGCTGAGTGGCGCATCTCCTTCCGCATGAAATATGGTAGCGAATCGTCTCAAGCCTCTGTATTCTTGGCCGCGAAACCAGACACCGCATCAGCTTCATCTCCAACGACCGGCGCTGAGCTGCAGCGATTGGCACCGAGTAATGTAAAGGCGCTGCGGCAAGCGTCAAACGGCAGTGTGAAACTTCGGCATAAGGCGAATATTAGTGGTGGATCCCCTGCTGATGAATTGCGTGAAGAATCTCGTGGAAAATCTGTCGGTGAATCTGGCAGTAAAACTCGTGGCCGATTTTTCGGTAAACGAATAAATTTTGCGAATAAATTTCGTAGCAAAGCGCGACTTGCCAACCCAGAAACATCGACCGCAAATTCAGTGGAATCAGCACAAACTTCTGAATACCTCGCAGTATTACCACAAACTTCTGAGCACCTCGCAGAATTACCGCAAGCTTCTGCACATTCAGCAGAATTACCACAAACGTCTGCAGATTTCGCAGATTTAACGCAAACTTCCGCATTTTCTGCAGATATACCACAAACTTCCGCAGAATTTCCACAAAGTTATCATGATTTGGCCGACCTTTGCATTCCCGAAATTGAGGTCAAAATAATCGAGCAAGAACAGGCGGAGTGTGATCGAGGTAAGCGGGACCGTAGCGTGCTTTTCTCCCAAAATTCCAAGGTTCATTCCTATGAGCAAGGTTTTGACGAATATGACCTGCCGGAAGCCAATATCTAGCCAGCTTGGCGCCAGCTACTTAATTTAATCTATATAGAAAAATTTATCAACGATATTTATGTGATATAGTTCCATTTCATCACCCCTCAGTCAACAAAAGTGCATGCGCGCACTGACAGCTCTAGCGCTGTGCTGCGCAGCCGGCATGGCAACTCGAGGCAAGTCGCGCTTCTTAAATATCCACTTGCAACTAACGTGCATGTGATAATGCAGCAGCAGCTGACGCGCAGCTCACGATATCAATACCGCGTCAAGTTCAGGTGCCTGGCACCTTGGAGCTGATAGTCACGTCTGATGACGGCGTGTCAAATTTAGAGTGCGACACATTCCAGTTGCAGTACAATATGTGGCTTCATTACAGCACGCTATACGAGGGCCGTGCAGTATTTCAGGCTCAAGTGGCAACTAGCATGTCAAAGACCACGATCACCGATGTCAATTGCCGTCAACAACCACGAGGTTTTTCTTCTTTGGTACCGAATGAAGCCGGTGGTGGTGGCTATGAAGGGAGCATATATGCCTCTTTACAACCTTTCGACCGCTGGAGAGGGTTAGACAGTGGTGGCAATGAATTGCATTTGAACATCAGAGTCGATGGGCCGCGCGCGAGCACTAAACCTCTCCCACAAAGCGTTTGCGTGGTTCTGCGTCCTGCACCCTACGCCGAATTTATAGGGTTTTCTCCGCGGCCAGTAGGCGGCTGCGCGAAGATACTATTCGAGGGCGATGCTGATGATTTTAAAGCTGATAATACTGATGACTATGATGAAGACTACTCTACAGGGAGCGAACTAGTTGTGATGTCCAGCGAAGAAATGATACACCAAAGTGAACTTGTACACGTGTCTAAGCACGACGTGCAAAAGAAGCGCGCAAAACGCGTCCATTGGCCCGATGACGACGCGTTGATGACTGTCTCGGTGTATGATCAGGTGGCGCAGTAGAATAAACTTGGGGAATGATACAAATACTTCTTTACCTTGTGCTCAAGGCCACCTATGTGCTCGCCCATCTCGGTATTAATGACACGTCTGTTTTTTGCACTACGCACGTGTGCTCACGGTATTAGATGTGCACACCAACCACTTGGTGGTGTGGGCGCCGCGGCAAATGGACGATGACAGATTGCTAGCGTTCGACGTGGCATCCGGCGACACGGATCTGGTGAGCGGGGACGGTTGTGCAGCGCTGCAAGCACGGTTAGACATCCGTGTGCACTCTGGGCCACTTGCTGCCACCCAGTGTCCACTCCGCTTCTATGTGTCGGCGCGCAAGGTGGCACGCGCACCCAACGTGGCCACTTTGTCGTGCCGTGATGTGAGCCGTGAGTCTGTGGTGCCGCATGAACGCAAGCAGAAAATGACGCGTGCATATACACGACTGTATGGACGGTATTTTGGCGGCAATGTGGCAGTGTGGCGCATCCAGGTGGATCTCGCTGGACTACTATCGCCACCGGACGATGGCGAAGAATTTGCGATAATCTTGTGGCCCAAACAGGATGCCGTAAAGCCCATTACACTTCAACTAGCGGCAAGTGGTACTACGCTTAAAAGAAGCCCTGTCTCTGCTTTGTCAGATGATGACGCCATCATTGGGCAAGATGACAGCCTATTCATTCCTGCAACAATGAGGGACACGCCTTTGAAGAAACCCGAGGACTTTTACTCCATGTATTTTCCCGAAGTGATCTTTGAACCGGAACCCGATATCTGGCAAGACATGCAGCGCTCTATAAACAATGCTTTTCGGCGATTTGTGGAGTTGTGGCGAAAATCCGTGCACTGGAGCCACGGAGAGGAACTTGTCGCGATGCGTCAAGCTGATACCTATGATCGCTCACCGTGGAAGCAGAACGATCCTATAAGCATACGGGCAGTATGCGCAATAGAGAAAGAATTGATGGCTCGCGACTACGATAAATGGTTGGCTGAAGATGGTCTTACTTGACCAGCGCACTTCATAAATAAGTACTTTGTCCACCAGCGCTGATTTCAATGGGGAATAGCTTAAGTCCATTCACGCAATACAAAATGCATTAATAGTACCAACAACCAGAAGCAATTAGCGTACCAAGTTGTATTCACTTCTGCAATATTGGCACCTTGCTGGCAGTTGTCGTGTATTCTGGGGTGCTACTGGATGCAGACAATGAACAAGCCATACAATGATCATTGAGAGTTGAGGGCTGTCTTCCGCGGCCCTGATGGGCGAGCTGGACGTAGTTCTCGCTGCATCGGACAACTATGTTGTTGCCGTGGGCGGCGTCGCTAAATAATCCCCGACAGAAAGCATCGCACCCGCCCTGCATGTATAGATCTGACTGATGCAACTGCAGTCAGCAAGCACGATTCCGCGCCACTGTCCCCCTAGGATGTCAGTGGCAACACCACCCGTAATGCAAATGGAAGTGGCAACGACAAGGCCAGCAGCACTCTCAAAGCTCAGGACCAACACAAATGAACTTTGATTTTCTGTCCAAAATAGCGCCCAGAAAATCATCTTAAAGAGGCAACATAAATATATGCACAAAACGTGTATATATCATCAGAGGAACGGATGTTTGATTGACAAAAGTGGCGCAGGCGATCGATGACAAGATTGCTGTGGATTGTGGTGCTGGGCGCAGTGTCCGCTTTTGCCCTTCCCGGTAATGCCACTGATATAAGCAATTCTACTACAAGTGTGCTAACGTGTTATATAATTATTAGATGTGGACACCAACCATTTGGTGGTGACGGCCCCTCTGCAGATGGACGACGACACTTTGCTCACGTTCGAAGTTGCATCAGGCGACGCGGATCTGGTGAGTGAGGACGGCTGTGCAAATCTACTGTCACGGTTCGACACACGGGTGCACTTTGGGCGGCTGACCGCTACCCAGTGTCCACTTCGTTTCTATTTGACCGCGCGCGAAGTGGAATCCGCGGCCACCTTTGTCGCGACCACTTTGTCGTGTCGTGACGTGAGTGAAGAATATGGATGGACAAAATACAAGGATAGGTTGACTTGTGCATATAAAAGACTCTATGGACGGTACTTTGGCGGCAATGTGGCAATTTGGCGCATTCAGGTGGATATCCCTGGACTACTTGCGCCGCCTGAGGATATCGAGGATTTTATGATATTCTTGTGGCCCAAAAAGGATGCTGCAAAGCCCATCACGCTTAGACAAGCAGCTAGTGGTACCTGCAAAATAGGCTCACTATCCGTTGTACCAGGTGGTGACGGTACCATTAAACAAGTCGACAGCTTATTCATTCCTGCTTCAATGAGGCACAAGAAACCAGAGGACATTTACTCGACATATTTCCCTGAAATCATGTTCGAACCGGAGGCAAATATCTGGCAAGATATGGGACCAATGATACGCAAGTCATACCAATATTGCCGCACATTCCAGTGCCGTGCCGGACTATTGCCCACTGCAGATACCCGCGCAGCTGACCGTGGTGTGCTCAGTCAGCTCTTACCTCAAGGCCAGGAACATCCTGGCAGTGCCGCCGCCAGATCACTACCCGCTCAGCTTCCCGCAGACGAGACCGTGGATTCATGGCGGAAATCCGTACACTGGAACTCGGACAAGAAACTGGTTGACGTGCGGCACGCTGATACCTATGATCGCTCAGCATGTGAGCATAGCAATGCCCCAAAGGTTCTGGTAGAGTGTGCAAAAGAAAAGAAATTGATGGCTCTCGATTACGACAAATGGTTGGCTGAGAATGGTCTTGACCAGTACACGGAATAAATCAATCAATCAATCAATGCGCTGGCTGTTGCCGTCAATAGTGGCCTTTTGCTCCTCGGTGCTTGCACATCCGGGTGCGTGTATCTCCCCTATACGCTGATATATGTCACAATATATATAATGATGTTTTAGCAGATGAGAGCGTGTGGCACATTGTGGTGCGTGTGCCCGGCCAGGTGATGGAGCCGCACAAGATGCGCGTCCTGATCGCGTCTGGGGATCCCGGCTTTATGTCCAGCACCAGTTGCCGCAGCTTCTTCTCCGACTATGAAGTGCTGCTGGTGCCACAACCGTCATGTGCCGCGGAGGATGATTACAGCCAGAATATTATGAACAAGAAGATGGCAAAATGGAAGAGACCCGGCGCCGTGATATCCACCAGCTCGGAGGCAATAAGCGCGGCGACGCGTATAACAAATTACGCGACGTGCACGGAGCAGCTGGTATCACACGCCAGAACCGGTTCCTACCTACTCATGACCGAGGCGTGGAACCGGCTGGCGAATAATCATGCTAGCAAGGAGCTGCTGGTGCTGCAGGTGGATTTGACAGTGAAGTTCGACGAGGTGCAGAGTGTGCGCAACGTAGCCGTCTATATCCACGCGAGTCCCACGCCCACAACCATTAGACAGGCCACCAATGGCTACACGGCTCTGGTGAGCAAACCCGATTGGCACGACATCTCCTGGCTGCGGTTGTGCAACTTTCTGCACATTGAGCATGACTCTGTCCTGACTACGCCCACTGGTATGCAGCTCTAGTGTGTGTGTGTGTGTCTGTGTATGTGTGTGTGTGTGTGTGTGTATGTATTCTATCGGCTTACAGTGTATATGTGTATTGTAGGAGTGGGTGGCCACTACTTTACAGAAGTTGTGGCAGACACTGTTCAACAACAACAGCCACCACTTGTGTCGATTCTGCGGTAAGCTGCTCTCTCTATACGGATTACACTACACCACCGCTAACCAAATATCAGTCGACCACAAAGCAACGATGAAATGCCGCGGCGGACACGTCCACAGCTGAGCATATGTGACAAACCACCACCACGATACAGCTATGCCGATAACGAGTATGGCCGCTCGCCGATACATACCGAGTACGTGCCCTGGCGGGAAAAATTGCATCTCAGAGATGAGCGCGATGCCCTGCTTCAGGCCAACCAGGAACGACGAGAGGCCATGGACGCCGCCGTCAGGGAGCGCACACACTCTTCATCTAGCTCCAGCTCCTCCGATGAAGTGTCGGAGGAGATATGTAGCGAGATCGAGTTGCTTTAGTGATACAACATTATAAAAGATACTATGTGGATATTTGTAGAGATATTGTGCATAGAGATGTATATTCTGAGATATTCTGATATATATATTCTGAGATATTGTCTGTAGAGATATAATATTGGGAGAGGACAGATACTGTATAACAACTGTAATGTTGTTATACAATATATGTAGGTAGTCTCGCCTTTTGCTCAGGGTGGTGGCGACAGTGATCATCTGTCCAACGCCGAAGAACGAAAGCGTAGTCGTTACGCTGCTCAATGTCGGCAAGCTGGCGTCGACTTTCTTCCTTTCATTTTGGACTCGTTTGGTGGTTTTGGGGCTTTGACCAAGTTGGTGACTCTACGGCTTGCGCGCGCTGCTGCTCCCAGGTCCAACATAGCGGTCTGCGAAAGTTCTCGTCGGTTAAGGACACGTTTGTCTGTGGCCGTCATGAAGGCAACTGCTTGCAGCTTGCTTGAGCGTTGTGGGCAATAACTTCATCATCCATAATAAACCCCCATAATAATTTAAAAAAAAAAACTGTAATGTTAAAGCATGGCAGACATTATTATACATTGACAAGAATGACGGCCGCCGAGATGGAGTTGGCGGCCGAGGCAACGCTGCCGGCAGACACGCGCATCACGTCGTTCTGGCACGCGGCAGACGCGTGGATACGTGAGCCGCAGTACTTTAACCGCACGGTGCTACGGGCCGAGATCACCGAGGACTCTTGTGCCGCCACTCCGCTGGCAGACTGGTGGACGGGCTGTGCGTCCATTACGGCCGCTGATGCCGTGCACACCCCCGATACCGTGAATACCAACCCGCCGGCGGCACTACCACCACCGCGCACATTCAAGCGACGCGTCATACCCAAGATACACCGCGAGGGCAACACGCTGCTACAGACAATTGCCGTGACTGCCACTATTGATGCGCCGGGAGTACTCTGTCTGTGCCTGCAGCACGACCTACTGGTGCCATCTGACTCTATGGACAGCGCTGCACAGCTGCCATTCTTTCACCCAAAGGTGTGGCGGTACAGACTGCAGTTGTTGTGCAGCTACGATGATAACCATCTGTCACCTCCGCGGGTCCAAATACACGTGCAGCATATGGCAGACGCGGATGCCGACGTGCGCTCGCAGACCGTGTCCACATTCCAGCACCTGCTGCACCGGTTCTGCAAATTTGTGCGCGGCAACAATGCCCAGCCGGGCGGCCACTATGTCAAGCGCGTCCACCACGATCGACTGGTGGACCGCGCGCTGTTCCAGGACACGTACCGCGCCTTCAAACAGCGGCACGGTGGCTGGGTGCAGCGCTGGGGCAGCGGTGCGGAGTCTGTGGCCGCCTCTGCGGCAGAAGTGATGATGCCGATGGCCAACATGGCCACCGATCCCAGCAAGCATGTGTTTGAAGAGATGGCCATCGCGGCGTTCCTGGTGTCGCTGTGGCGCTCTGAATTTGGCGGTGACCTGGTACTGGCCCGGCGCTCCATACGCTTTGTGGACTTTGGCTGCGGCAATGGCAAGTGACACCTTGTATATTGTGTATTTCTGTGTAATACACTAATATCTCTTTGGTTCTCTGTCATTAACAGTGCATACAATGAAGGCTTCTTGACGCACTTGCTTGCCAGTGAGGGGTTTACGGGATATGGCGTGGACATTAGCCGACGTGCCATTTGGGATCTGTATGGTGCCGGCACGGAATTGCACACCGAGACGGTCCTCCCGCGTGACTTGGTGTTTGATGTGCGTACCGGGCGTCCTGTCTGCAGCAGCGATCTGCCAGACGGCAATAGCAGTTATTCCAACAACCGGGAATTAGTAGTGCCACAGTTGTGGATCTTGGGCAATCATCCCGACGAGCTGACACCGTGGATTCCCGTTATTGCCGCCCGCTCAAACCATCATTTCTACTACTCCCGTAATTCTCTGGAGGACGGCCATGTGGCACAAGCAGTCTGCAAGTACTTTATACTGCCGTGCTGCTTTCACGATTTCGACGGGTCTAAACAGCTAAAAACTCTGGTGGACTATCACGGCCATGACGAAAAACACATCCCCATACAACCACCGCTGGAGATGCCCTCGCTGGCCGGTGGTAGATACGCGGCCTATGTATCGTACATTGCCCACATATCCAACATGTGCGGCTTTCACGTGGAGACCGAGTTCCTGCGCATACCTAGCACGAAGAATCTGGCCCTCATTGGCCGTGATCCCTGGTCGCCCCTTCACCTTCAGTGGCCAGTGTCGAATATTAATGAAGCGGCTTTGACTGGCAACGACTACGACCATTCAAGAGAACACTGGCACGATGCGGCATCGCGCGCCGTCACCATTACCTGTGACGTGGTTTTTGTGCCGCGCAAGTCGGACCAGCAAAAGAATGCCGAACTGCGTGAGAAGGCGCGGCTGCGGCAAGAGAGTGCCGAAAAGGTGGGTCAACTGTCGGACAACTGGGACGCCAATGTCTTTGGTGATATGTTTGGTGACGGCGATGAAATAGATGTTTAATAACACGGAGCATAGAACAAAAGATGCATTATTTACTGACTGGCTGCTTAATGTGCGTGCTTATTTGTGTGCAATATAAATGTCCCTTGTCACGTTGCCACGTAGCCACTGCAATTGCGGCCAGAAATTTGTTTGTCCCAGCCACACGCAGACGCACAGCAGCTTACGGCACAGGCAGTAGACGGTGCGCGCATCCAACATTGTGCTGTCCACGGTGATTATTCCAGTTGACTTGCTCACAAGAGTCACAGTGTTGATGGACAACATGTTGACGGAAACCGACCCGCCAATTATGGACGGGAGCGTGGCGGCAATCAGCGCGACTACTGATCACCCCGCAAGTGCAAGTGGTTTAGAGCAGGCACCGGTGGCACCGGCGGCACAGCTACCGGAAGCCGAGAAGGCTGCACTGCAAGCCAGTACAAGTTCACTCGCGTCGGCCAGCAGCGACTCCAACACCTCGCTGAACAGTGCCGACGATGACCCGAACGACGCGGCGTACACGGAGCGACCGTCACACGAGATCGAAGAGGAACTGTTTCGCGCCATCCAGGACACTGATGGCGCGGCCGTGCGTCAAATCCTAGTCACGTACCCGCCGTCGCAACTGTTGCAGGTACTTGTAGATATTATTGCCAGAGGAGATGTTCTCACCATCCTGCAGATACTCCTGACGTACTCGTATGTGAACCGACCTCCACATGCCGCCCTGGACATGAGCGGTTCCAAGGCCACTGGACTGGCCGGTAACAACGCATCCGCACTGCGAGAGCGGGCCGGGTCACTGACATACGACGCGTCATCTGCGCTCGCATCTCCCCCCGCCACATCCACGCCACAGTCAAGCAGCGTGACACCGAGCGCCTCCTCACGGCGACTATCCTCCCTATCAAACCAGAGCGGTGTGGCACTAGGTTCTGCGGCCGCCATCGGCACGTCGATAAAGTCTCTGCACAACAACAGCAGCAGCGCCACCAACCGGCCCTACTTCACACTGGAGCCGGAGGTGATGCAGGAGGCGCATGAACTGCTGGGCACCAGTGTCACGCCGCTCTCATTCACCATGATTGCGTGCATGCTGGGCGACGAGGACATTGCCGAGGATCTGGCGGGCTTTGTATATAAACAGACTGCAGCCAAGCGGCAGAAGCTGCTACTGATGGAGTTTCTCGGCAAGGTCTGGGGTACGTTTATATATGCATGTATATGTATTATCAATGTAGAGCTGAACTACTTTAGGCGATGGAAATACAATATTGCACCTGGCAAGCTTTCAGGGAATGAGCGATTTGGTCAAAACACTTATTCAATACGGCGCCAATACCAACAAGAGAAATGGGCGCGGTTATCGGGCATGGTGCTACATTGTGCTGTGATAGAGTTAATTTATTTTCCTCGTAGGCGGTGGACTGTGCTGACGATGATTTGACACGCGGGCTCTTCAGGTCCATCAATGACGGTATGTTTTTATGTAGATCTATAATATCTTACTTTTCAGTTGAGCGACTTCCGTTCTTTGATGACAGCGCGGCAACAATTCATACACAGAAGAAGCCCTCGTCGTCACACGGCACCTCCGAGCACAAGTATAGTTCACTGCCACGTAAACTAACGGCATCAAAGGCCACCATGATGGCATCGCTAAAGGAAGATACTGCGCACGAGCCATCGCCATCGTCGCCACAGATTGGAGGAAACAAAGGCAGCATCGCGAGTGGCTCATTTTTCTCACCCGAGACATCAACGCCGATACACACGTCCAAGTCACTGACATCGCTTTCATCGGTGGGAGGTGGTGGCGGCCGTGGCTCGATATCAGGAATGAGCTGCAGCACGCCGAGCTCCTTGCGCCGTGGCTCTAAATCGCGAGAAGCGGGCAGAGCGGCTCGTGTGAAATGGGACCCAAATACAATGCTGCTGGACTGTGCCAAGAACGGGGAGCTCAGCCGAATTATTGAAATTCTTGCAATGTCGTCGCAGACGGCAGACAATGGGAGTGGAATAGGTGGCAGTGGTGCTGTTGATGATACGTCTCGTGATCGCGGCAGTATGTCATCAGTGCATACTCGTCGGTCGTCGGTGTACGGGCCGGAAAAGTTTCTTATCGATATCAATTATCATTCCGGCCACAGCGCTCTGACTCCTCTACACATGGCATGCGCGTATGGGCGCTGAGGTAGACGTGTGCGAGATTCTCTCATCGAAGATCTCATGGCCGATGAAGACGGTGAGGGAGACGCCGAAGGCTGGACAGCATGCTGCACTTTAATCGCCGAAATACCGGAACCCAGTAACGATACCGGCGGAGGCAATCAGTCACCCAACCAGAACCTGATCAAGGAACGGAAGGAGCGCGAAAGGTTTCTAGCCGTGCTGCGGTACATCATCAGTTTGCCGGCATTCGATTTACGTGCCGAAACCGGCGACGGTGAAAGTATTGTAGACGTTGTAAATGAGAGCGAGGATACAGGCGAGACTGATGCAGAAGTGTTGCGGATTATTGAAGAGGCACTGAAGTCACGAGGCATAGAGCTGAGACACGAACAAAGCACAGGAAGTTGCTCAAGCGATGATATTACTTCCTCTGCGGCACTTGCCGCCGAGAATAAGCCGAATGACAATGAGATGACGGGTACGAATACGAATACGAATATGGTGAAGGAAACAATAGGCCAGCATGATGGCCATAATGATAAAGCACTAGTCGAGTCAAGGCAAGATACGAAGACAAGCCAAGCGGAATCTGCGCCAATGAATGAGGTAAAATCGGTGTTGCCGGATGTTCTATCGAGCCCGGCATCAATTTTGGCGCCCCAAATTTCACAAGAATCTACAATTTCCGAGAAAGTCACTGAAAATGAGAAGGAAGTCGTGGAAGGCAGCGATAAACAGAATGACGAATTGAATGAGCCACAAAGGGTAGACGATGGATTTGGAAAAGTCACTGAAATAAATGCGCACGATCGACCTAGCGAAGAAGTTGCGAAAAAGGACACTATAATTCAAGTTAGCGAGCAACTAACAAAAACTAACAATCGTATCGAGACGATCAGTTTGACCCAGAAAAAGGAATCCGAGGTTTCCGTTTCAACAATTTCATTATTACCATCATCTCCCTCTACATTCAAGTCGTTCTTGAAAACAAGTTCAACTGTTCCTGGAAGGCATTCGGCACCGCCGGCAAATGCAAGCACTCCTCCGTCGTCGTCGATAAATTCGTCCACGCTGAACAGAAGGCAAACTTCGTCCGTGTCACAAAGCAGCAGCACAGCGAGCATAATGTCCAACGCAAGCGCCACCGATGCTGTCAGGAAACCCAGCTATACCACTATGTCTCTGAACAGACAACCGTCCAACAGCGGCACGTTCACCAAGAAGGCGTCACTGCCGCGCGAGCCAGTCACGTCCATATTCGCCGCACCGAAAGCACTATTCACTCCACCACCGGCTCTCAACAGGGCGCAGACACCCACTACGAAAACCTCGAGCGCCAAGGATAATCCAGCAGTGTCGCCGTCGAATTTAAAGTAGTGGCGATAATACAGCATGCATTTGCCGAAATTTTGTGTATTTACATTCCAAGTGTCCAACAGCCAATCACGAGAAAGCAAACCAAACACACAAGGGGTTAAGGTTGGGGCGTGTGACTGAGAAGCAAAAGCCGCGAAAATGTTCAAGAGCGCCGCCGCCGCCGCTTGCGTCCTGGCAGCCATGAATGGAGTGTCCGCGCTGGTCGCGCCGACAGAAGTACCGTTCCCTCTTGCGCCTCAGTTCACTGCCGAGATGGGTGGTGGCACCGTCAGCGCAGACATGGCCAAAAACCTGGCGCATGTTGCCGTGCCGGGCGAGGCTGACGTGTTCGTGACCGAGGTTCGTGACGCGTCAGTTTCCTGCGTATTATTTGTTGCTTATCATTTGCAGAAATATGTCTACTTGTACCCCGAGGGGTTTCCTGCGTGCCTCAAGTTTGATATTCAGTTCAATGTGAACCTGTTCACCGATGCCAAGGTGCGTGTAGTTGATTGATTTCAGCAACTCTATACTTATATACCGTGTAGTTTAAAGAAAAAATTACCCGCGATGGCGTGGAGTTGAACCGTTTCGTCAACGTGCACAGCATGTTTTCCGACAGCATGTCTTCCGAGATTTTGGTCAAACGCGAGGGCGGTGACTACGTCGAGTTCAAGGAGCTGGGCGACTACATTCCCATTGAGAACTTTACTCGCTCAGTTGCCTCGAATGCCTTTGAACCAGCGCAGCCGTTCTCGTCGTGCGTGAAAGGCCAAGTGCCCACCAACTGGCCGGGATTGCTCAAGAACCTGTTTGCCAAGCTGAAGGGCAAATCTGCCACCGACTCCAATAAGTTTGTGCTGCAGACTCCGCAGTAGGCTTACAAATCACTTGTTGGTGCCGCTACCTTCACACGATAACATCTAATAAACGATACATACCGATTAGGAGACCTTAAGCAGGTGAATTAATGATGCTGTACTGGAGCGCATCGTGTAAACGCGCGCCATAAACCACCAAACGTTATCGCTCAGGGAACATCGTTTTCGTGGTGCCTAGGGAAATCTTTCAATTTATCTTGCAGAGGCAGTGGCGCAAGCACCACCAGCCACTTGTCCCGGATGAACCCGCAGCCATCGTCCCGATTTACGCGTAAGCTTCAAGTGGCTGCGGGCAGATTCTCACGGGAAGAGTTCACCACGCGCTGCTATTCTCTCTCCAAGCTTCAAAATGTTCGGGCCAACCATCGCCGCCACCGCCGCTTGCATCCTAGTCGCACCGAATGCAGTGGTCTGCACTGGTCACGCCTACAAAGGGCGTCGCCGTTCTGCATGTAACTCAGTTTACGGCGGAGATCGGCGGTGGCTCGAGCATAGATATCAGCACCAACCAAGCGCACGCTCTCGGGCCGGAAGGGGAAAATACGTACTACACCAAGGTTCGTGTTAGGGCGACCAATTTGTATCAATGACGAGTGACATATACATATTGTAGGAAGCGATGTATTTGTATCCCCCGATGGGTCCAATGTGCTTCGAGTTTGATATTCAGGTCAACTTTAGTCTGTTTACTGAGGCCAAGGTGCGCAATTGAATTGATAAGATACCACTCAGGTGATATGTCTATATCGTGCTGCAGTTCAGTGAGACTATCACTCAAGATGGCGTGGAGCTGAACCGTTTTGTCAATGTGCGTAGCCTCTCTTCCGAAGAATTGTCGGCAGAGATTTTGGTCGAGCGCGAGAATGGTGATTACTTCGGCTTCAAAGATAATACGACATGGGAAGACTACTTGTTTATCAAGAACTTTACTCGCTCGGTTGCTTCGAACGCGTTCGAGCCTCCGATTCCGTTTTCTTATTGTTATAGAGTTCCATACGTACAGGGACTATCCAAAAGCCTTTTTCATATCCACGGCACCCACCAAGGTGGACTCTCCAAAAATAAATGCCATTTATCAGACTCTATTGACAATAATCAAGTGCTCAGCAGCTGAAGCGCCTGTACCACAGACAGCCGCACGTCGCTCTTCCCAGCGCCGGCTGAACGCGGCCCGTCGTCTGCGCCTGTCAGTTGCATTAGGTGTTGCACGCGGTCGCCCCACTCCTCATCTACGTGCCAGAAGTCGGGAGATGACTCGCACCGCTCACTAACAGTAATATGCGCAACATTGATGCCAGATGTGCCATCTCCAGATGCCACGCGACTCCATCCCGGATTTGCCATGGCGTCCAGAGAACTAAGTCTCCGTTTCAGCTGGTTGATATGTCGCCAAGTCTCTGCAATCAGCTGTTCCACGTCCATGGTGCCATTTAGCCGCGACATTGACATTAACAAATCTTCGAATGAGAGTATCAGTCGCTCGGCGCCGTCAGGGTCCGCATCGCTGCACGCCGACTCGTCCATGTCACCCGGATTAGTGGAGGGACCGTGCACTAGGATGCGGTGTCTGGACTTTAGCACTCGAGGTGCAATGTACAGCATAACCAGACCGAATGTGAGCCACACGTCCATATATCGATTGCCAGCTGCCCATCCAACCAGCAGTGAGTCCCACAACCGCCACACATCGTCAAAGTAGTGTTGCTGCTGGATATCGTCTTGAAGTGGTGATGTAGGTGAAGAGCTGGATGTGGGACATAGATCACGCTTCATGGCCACCAGCACTGTCTTGAACAGCCACAGCATGCCCATCACGCCGCCTCCACCGCCAGAGAATGAACGAGATCGGCCGCGAGAAGAAGTATCGTCTCCTTTTCGTTGCGGCGGCGGGGTAGGCGGCTCCTCCAACAGCGACAGCGTGATGTAGACCTCATTGGCAAGCACTCGAGTGAGGTACGTGAGCAATATTAAGCGAGTGCGCATTCCACGCTGGTTTGGGTGAAAGTTCATGAACAGGTTGTGAGTGGGCGCAACATGCTGGTGATCATTTGCTTGAGCCGCCGCGTCACTAAATCGATTCAGAAATGACACCAACATCCAGAATGCTAGTGCTTCTTCAATTTCGGCCAGTTGAGTTTTGGCTACATCATCACTATTACCCAGGCCGAACATTGCGCCGCAAGAATGGCGAAAGTATTGAGTGGTGGCCAATATGGGAGCGGCAATGTCCGACATGCCCTGCACATAGCCAATGTCACAGCGATACAACGACAGCGTGACCAATATATCGCGGAGGCGGCGTAAATTCGGATACGCCAGCAATTCCGCCTGGATATAAGCACCGCTGCCGTGATCAGAGTCACTGTGGGCGGCATTGGCTGAATTTAGTGTTAAAGATGAACATAACAATCACTTTGCGTACCAGCATGACCTTCTGTTGTCTCGCTCTTCGTTGCGTAGAATGGACAAGTGCGATCACTGCGAACGACGTCCTTTTCCACGCGGTGGCGTCTCTCCTCGACCACGGACTGCAGCGTTGCATTGTCACTACTATTTGAAGTCCATCGCTGCTTCAAGTTGGTATACTGCCGGCATAGTTGCAGCAGATTATCTCTGCGATCATCGACTGATTCACTCCATGGCAGTACATCTAGCAACAGTGGCCACACGGCGACGCGCAGCCGCTTGTCCATACCCTGTAAGTTCAGTTTATGGTCCACGCATACTTATAACAATCAACTTGCACGTCTGCTGATTCTCTGCTGCATTACGGGGTCCATCAAAGGAGATGCTTCTTTAGCAGTGCTAATGATGGACAGCCACTCATCCAAGCCGAGTGGCTGCATCAATTGATCGCCGTCAGCAAGTTCCGCCGGCTCCTCTGCACCGGCAGCTGTAGCCACCACCTCAAACTGGCCGCACGCAGTCTCCATCTCCACAACGAGATCGCCGTCCAGCAACAATGATAGTCCAGTCGGCATTTCAGACTGTTGCTGTTGCAGTTGTTGCTGTTTGCGCACGCGATTCTTCCACTTTGTCTCGGCCACCCATTTGTCGGTGTCGGTTTGTATTTGGCGCGCCCACCGATTAAAGTAGGACATTGTCAACTCTTCAAAGTCGTGGCTGATAATGGCGTTCTTGTCGGCGGCGGTGAGCTGCGAGTTGTCTGCAGTGTTGGCAGCATCGTCACGCAGCTTAAGCGCCGAAACTGCCGAGGTGGCGGCGGCAATATGTGTCTTGACTGCCTGCGCTGGGGGCTTTGCAGCGCCTCTGTTGGATGCCGCTGATGTGGATGTGGATGCGATGCCGTGATCAGCAGGACTACTACTACCACTAACATTATTCTCCCCGGCCGACATGGTGTCCACAGAGTCGCGGTAGAGCTGTGTGACTCGTGCGAATCCATTCAGCACATTCCACTTGACTTCCTCGATGGCTGAGCGCTGCTGTTCCGTCGGCTGCGAGAGAAAGTGCACGCCGGCCGACACCAGTTCTGGCAGCAGGCGCCCCGGAACACTGGCCAGTGAGGCCAAGTTGCTGCGTGGCGGGTGGACACCGCTTGTCGACACGGCCGTGCCTGATACAACTCTGCCATGATGCTGACTGCGCTGCTGGCGAATGTGCTCCTGCTGGATGCGCTCCATGATCTCCATGTCGGGGTTGACGTAGTAGGTGCCGGTGGCGGGGCTGGCAATCACCACCATGTCCCCGTCCAGCTGTGCCATGGCATCCACAAACCCGGCCACAATGTTACAACTGCTTGACGTGGTGTCATCAAGCGGCATGAAGTGCATCGGCAACAGCGTGAACCCATCGCACAGATGCACAGTGACAGTGCCGTCGCGGGCCGTGAACGAATGCACATCCGTCACCTCCACCTCCACGGCCACATCGACCGCATTCAGTGTCGCAGAACTGGCCATAGAGTACGGCTGCCAGCTGAGATAGGTGCGCTGCGTGGCGTCGCTGTGCACCAGCAGCAGAGAGCCCGCAATATCACCCGAGGTCGGATGCCGCACCGACACATTGTCGCGGCAGTGCGGTCCGTGGTGGTACGCCCTCACTAGCTGCCAGGCGCGTTCTTCTGGTACGCCGTCGTCCTCGAAACTGTCGGCGTCCATTTTGTTATTATGTCAAGGCAAATCACGCGCGG
>JAZDSV010000119.1:5000-19525 GCA_036784855.1 Aphelidium insulamus | reverse complement strand
CGTAGCAGAGTGACCCACCGGGAAGTAGTATGACAATGGAGGAACAGAATAGCGGTACGCGGACGTCCCCTTTATATACCTGAGCTGTCGCGCGTCGCGTATAATGCAAAACCTTGGCAAACATTTGTCGCGACGTGACGCGTCGCGTTGAGTTCCGTATACAACATGCACGTCAGTGATAGTAGGTGTGTTAGTGCAGGGAGTTGTGTAAGTGCTCATCTTAATTAACAGTGAGTGGCTCGCGGGGGGTTACATATTGTATGTGCGATACACAGAAATAGCCGCACTATTATTAGTTAATCATAGCCGGAAATAATATGTAAAGCGCGCAAAATATAGGAATGCACCGTCTACGGATGGCACCTTGCAGCTCTGCTCGTTGTAAGACCAACCACAAGTATGAAACAGCAATTGATAGCTATAGATACATCATTTATAACTATGAACTGTGCTGTAAAGTATTTAATGCATCGTCTCTATCGTCATCTACACGAAGCAGTGTTGGTTGGTCCTGCCGCCTCAGTTAGCTACAGATGATTTGGAACAATCTGAACGCCAAAATGGCGCTGAAAATGCGCGTAGATGCTGCTCTAGCTGTGCCTGCTGTAGAGTGCGGCATTTGATATGCATCGGCATGAACGGTGGCACTTAGCCGCTGACACACGATGAAACATTGTTTGTTGCGGGTGCCATAGCGGTGCCATCGGTTAAGGTCATCTGAGTAACCTTAGCGGGTGCCATGGGGTGCCATAGTACCCGAGCTATCAATCACCTACCGGATCATCTGATTGATTGATCGCGATGTAACGTTAGATGCTTGTTCAGATGTAACGTCGCGTTTCAGATGTAACGTTGCACGAGCGTACTGGAAGTCGCAATGCGGATGTCATCGATATCGGCGTTACGCGTCAGCATACGCATTACGCGCAATCGCAACATTTCAGTCCAAAGTCAGCTACCACGTAGAGTGTATGTCGTCCGCTTATTGCGACCCGGACAGTGTCGGGTCGGCTTCTGACCCTAAGCCCGAGATCTCTACGCCTCCGGGCTTCGGTCGATTAGCATAAGATTTCCCGCATAATTAATTGTTGGAATATGCAACGCATACGCCGTTCATCGTACATAAAACAGTACATGAAATAATATGTCACAAGTGACATGTGTGGCGTCCCCCTGACGATCATGTGATCTAAATGATTGGCTCACATAAATCTGGCGTACGTCAGTAAAATCTGGCGTTTTTGCTATAAAAGGTGACATGCACGCTCACAAAATAGATAAGATTTTACTCTTACTTTCCTCACACTCACTAATTTTACGTGACCTTTGAACTCGTTATCAGCACCAACGCTCATAAACCTACGCAATTGAGTACCATGACAAAGACCAACTACACCAAGATGGAAAAATTTGACGGTAAAAATTGGGCAACATTCCGTCCAGCACTGAAGCCTTCTTCATCTCTGCTGGGTCCGGAATGAATGAGTTTATCAATGGAAAAAAGAAGGAACCGTTCAATGTAACGTACGGCTCCAACGATGACCCAACTTTTCATGATGATGACGGCAATGTTATCATGCTAGACAATGATCAGCAAAAAAATTTGGGACAAATGGTCCAAAGCTCGTGCTGATATGGTTATTACCATTCGCACAAACCTGGAACAAAGCATCCAGAATCGCTTTGTTGAATATTCTTGTCCGAAGGCGATCATTGATGCGCTCGAGCGTCAATATCGCTCGAAGGATAAACAATCAATCCACACACGCTGGAAAAAGTTGATGGACTTCGCCATCGACTCCAGCAAGCCGCTACTACCGCAAGTTGATGTCCTGAAACAACTATTCAGCGATCTTGATGCAAGTGGTCAGCACATTACAGAAACGCTGTGCGGCACCTTAGCATTCTGTTGACGCGACTTGAAGAGTTGGATAGTTACAATGTTGAAGCTCGAATGTGGCTTCAGAGCGATCTCTATACGGAGGATTACTCAGCTCTCTGCGACAAAGTCTTGACAGTTGCGTTGCACAAACAGTGCACTCCAAAGAAGAAAGGCAACGAACCTTCTACGACGCAATCTGCGCTAGTCCACAAAGCGCAAGCGCCACAACGATTCGGGTATCCAATGTGGTTACTGCGGTAAAGCAAATCATACTGAAGCCGAATGTTTTGAGAAGAACCCCAGTTTGAAACCAACGTGCAAACATTGTGGCAAGCCGCATTTAAGCGAAAAATGTTTCAGTCAACGTACTATTGCTAAGCGCCCTAAATTTGGGAACAAACAGATCAGAAACAAAGCGGCTGTCGCCCTAGTACACTACAAGGATAAGGTGCCGCAGAAACTGATCATTGACTCAGGCGCAT
Organism: Aphelidium insulamus; assembly: GCA_036784855.1. Taxonomy (NCBI): domain Eukaryota; kingdom Fungi; phylum Aphelidiomycota; class Aphelidea; family Aphelidiaceae; genus Aphelidium; species Aphelidium insulamus. Next base: position 17,161 of record JAZDSV010000119.1, on the reverse strand, counting down.
CCAGTCACATTGTACGTTGTACTCAGCTGTTTAGCAAATTTCACCTGTATGACAAAGATGCAGAGAAACAATCAGTAACAGTTGGCAATAACGCAAAAGTGACAGTTGCTGGTGAAGGAACAATCAAACTAGTTAATGGAGACAATGCTTTCTATTTGACAAATGTTTTGTACCTTCCTGATATTGCTTTCAATTTGATATCAGTAGGGCAACTGACTGCTGATGGGTACAGTGTTACATTTGAAAACTCCAAGTGCATTGTTACTCTTGACAACAAACATATACTTACTGCTTCTAAAGAAGATGGTCTGTATACGTTTTATAATAATGAGCCAAATACTGCTTTAGTTAGCAGCCAGCAATTTCTCTACACAGAGCTGGACGCTACTGAACTTTGGCATCAACGATTAGGACACATCGGTGCTAGCAGCTTGAAGCGGTTAATCAAACATAATATGTTTACCGGAGCGTTTACCTCACGATGCAACAGTAAAATACTGTGAAGGTTGTATGAAGGGAAAAATTCATCGCGCCCATTTTGGATCGAGTCAAACGCCACATAAAACCCAGATAGGTGAACTCATCCATAGCGATGTTGTTGGGCCAATTGAACCGGTTTCTGTGGGTGGCGCGCGATATTTTGCAATCTTTGTGGATGACGCAAGTCGTTACACTGTTCTCTTTACGCTTAAAAACAAATCCGACGTTTTCTCCAAGTTCAAAATTTTGTGTGAGTATATTACTACACATCACAATCGTAAAGTCAACACTCTGCGATGTGACAATGGAGGGAGTATACGTCCGGACAATTCAATGAATATTGCAACCAAAATGGTATTAATCGACAATTTACGATTCTCCATACTCGGAACAAAATGGCGTTGCGGAACGAAAAAATCGGCATATCATTGAAACTACTCGCACCTTACTTCATGCGCGACATGTACCGCTTGAATTATGGGCGGAGGCAGCAACGACTGCAACATTTTTAATCAATCGTTCCAGTATCAAAGGCATTGCCACAATGACGACTTGGGAAGTGTGGACGGGTTCGAAACCTAATCTTTCCAATATGAAAGTTTTTGGATGTAAAGTGTATGCCCATAATTCCGATGCGTATCGACAGTCGAAGTTACAATCTAAGTGTAACGAAGGCATATTTGTTGGGTACGCCGGGTCTCGATTAGAAGGGAATGCAAAAAGGAAATATTCTACGATAATGGAAGATTCATCAGACATCACTACAACGCTAGATGATGTCATGGAACCAGATGACTACAATGATTTGGATTATATTCCTTCCGAAGATGAGGATGTATATTCAGAATTTTCTGGAAATGAAATTGACAATGATCAGATAACAGAAAGTGATACGAATCCTGAGGATACTATCACTGATACAGACACTGATAATACTCAGTTAGATACTCATTATGACACCGACAATGATGATACTAATAGTATTTCATCCGGTCAAGGCTTCTTAAGCGAAAAACTTCTACTCGTAAATGAGAATATTAAAGAGCCCACTAGCATCAATGAAGCTAGAAAATCTGAGCAATGGTTGAAGTGGAAAGAAGCACTGCAATCTGAGATAGATTCGCTATCAGAAAATAAGACATGGATTCTTACTGATTTACCAAAAGGGAGAAAACCTATTAAAAGCAAATGGGTCTTTAAATTAAAGCATGACTCCAATGGAAACATTGAGAGATATAAATGCAGACTTGTAGCAAAAGGCTTTTCCCAGATTAAAGGGATAGACTATGAAGAAACCTTTGCGCCTGTTGTGAAATACAATTCATTGCGCATGCTTTTAGCCATGGCTGCATATCATGACTGGGAAATGGAACAGCTTGATATAGTTACTGCATTCCTCTACGGAAAACTTGATGAGGAGATCTATATGCAGCAGCCAGAGGGTTTCGTTGATGAACAGCATCCAGACAAAGTCTGTAAATTAATTCGAAGTCTATACGGCCTGAAACAATCGCCAAGACAATGGAACAATCAGCTGCACGAGTTCTTACAATCTTTGAACTTTAAACAGTGCCAGTCCGATTACGCAATTTACATTCGTCAACGTAACAGCGTCATTATAATTATTGCGGTTTATGTGGACGACCTAGCTATATTTGGCAATTCAGTTACAGAAATTGCAAATTTAAAAGCTGATTTTGTTAAACGGTTTAAAATCCGTGATATTGGCAAACTTCAATATATACTCGGTATTGAAATTAAACGTGACCGAGAGAATCGCACAATCACACTTAGCCAAGAAAAGTACATCAATGCAATGCTGACAAAGTTTAATATGAATCAATGTAAGTCAGTTGATACTCCCATAGTTGTTGGACAACGTCTGGTCAAACGTGTGCCGGCGGACAATGATCCTGCCTATAATAATGAAACTGAGATGATGAAATCCATCCCCTATGCTGAGGCCATTGGAAGTCTTATATATGCAATGGTTGTCTCACGTTTTGACATTGCCTATGCTGTCAGCGTTGTAGCGCGATTTATGTCTAATCCATCACAAGAACACTGGAAAGCAGTTCAACGAATCTTTCGTTATTTACTAGGCACTAAAAGCCATGCTATTGTTTATGGTGGATGTTCTGAACTAAAATTAGTCGGATACACAGATTCTAGTTATGGAGATGATCCTGAAACACTTCGCTCCACTAGTGGTTACTTTATGACATTGAACGGGGGTCCAATCAGCTGGAATTCGAGCAGACAATTAACAGTTGCTCTCTCTTCTTGTGAAGCTGAATATGTCGCAATGACAAAAGCAACGTCAGAGATATTATGGTCCAGAACTCTGCATCAAGAACTTGGATTTGAAATTATGGATCCTACAATTCTGCATGCCGATAATCAGTCAAGTATAAAACTTGCCGTAAACCCGAAATATCACGCTCGTACAAAACATATCAGTATTCGGTATCATTTCATCAGAGATGTAATTAACCGCTCTCAAGTAAAACTTGAATACTTACAAACTGACAAAATGTTGGCGGATATCTTGACAAAAGGCCTACCTAGAGTAACGCATACAAAATTGTAGGATCCATAATTGCAAATCCAAGTTTGAACATTTGAACATTAATGATAGCCATTTTATTTTTTAAATATTTAAATAATGTGCCGTTCACATGACGCATACAAAATTGTAGGATCCATAATTTCAAATCCAAGTTTGAACATTTGAACATTAATGATAGCCATTTTATTTTTTAAATATTTAAATAATGTGCCGTTCACATGATTCCCCCTGTGAACTTAGATAAAACTGGTCATTTCGTGGCGGCGTAGACGGCTATGGCACTGGCCGCGAGGCAGTAATTTGATACTATAATAAACATATGCATAATGCGCATATGCAAATATTAATGGAGTGCAAAGCAATACTGAGCACGGTATGCGCGTGCTTGGTAACTGATTTCAAGCTTAAGCATATGCGCACGCATATGAATCTACAAATGTAGTACAGGGCCTGTCTCTGAGCCTGACCATGCAATTATTCACATGACATATGAACTTAGATTTCCCCCCTGCACAGCTCACAAAAGTATAATTTTCAGTCATTTCCGTGGCTGCCACCAATAATTAACATGCATCGCTGGCACATGTTCCTCCGAAAACCGCCGCCGTGGTCCAACTGATTAAGTTACTACACTGCTATTACTGGGAAGTTACTACTACTTCCTTCAGATATTCGGTACTTCGGTTTCGGCTCTCTCAATTGTCAGTGTCAGACGCGTCGCGGTAAAGGTCCGCCTCTTCCAGCTCCATTACACAACAACAACACTGCGCGCCAACAATTGATCACGCCCCGACTGTTCGCCTGTCACTATTCGGTGGTTTACTCCGTAAGGGGTCCATCATACCTGTGTGCCGATTGTGTGTCCGAGCACCATAACGTCATGACCGACCGGTTAGAATAAATCGTTTACGTTTAATGAATAAATCAATCAATCAAACCTGAACCGACGAAGAACATTTAGCGTCTGACCTCTTTTCACTACAAAAGACTCTTTTCTTGTCACCTATTTCTACGAAATCGCACGCAAATAGCCCAATTACTTTCATTCTTGGAAATATGATTCGGGAATGGGAATTGAATTCAATGATTAATTTGACGACTTAACTATTGCCATTCGTTGGCGGCGTGACGGTGGCTAGTATTACCGGGATAGCTCCACGCCTTAGTCAGGGCGAGCACTTTCTAATCCGTTCCGATCAAAATTTACTCCATACTGCGGCGTACTGTCGGACAGGAAAGAACTTATTCCACGGCTTCGGTCGCTTTCAAAATTCCATCTCAAAAATATGTCGTCGTCACCGGGCCAAAAGGTGTTGGCAAGTCATGTCTCGTCGATACTGCATTCCGCAATACGTGTGGCGTTGCTAGAGTCAAGGTCGAGGCCGGAAGTGACGCACTACTATTGTTGACAGTGCACTACGCGAATTGACCGGTTTGAGTACTTATTTCTATTGTCCGACGTATTGGCCGAGCCCTGGCAGACGTGGACAACCTTGCGGCTTCTGTCAGCATTCAGCGAGTGTGGCAACGACTCTCTTTTATTGTGGCGCATGAGACGGCTATGGCACTGGCCGCGCGGCAGTAATTGACTCACTTTAATAAACTCACCTCTCTCTTCTTATTTTATGTGCGATACACAGTGATAGCTCCACTATTATGAGTTAATCATAGCCAGAAGTTATATGTAAAACGAGCAAAAGATAGGAATGCACCGTCTACGGATGGCGCCTTGCAGCTCTGCTCGTTGTAAGACCAACCACAAGTATGAAGCAGCAATTGATCGCTATATATCCATTATAACTCTGCACTGTGCTGTAAAGTAAAAATGCATCGTCTATATCGTCATCTACACGAAGCAATGTTAATTGGGCCCTGCCGCCTCAGTTAGCTACAGATGATTTGGAGCTGACTGAACGCCACAATGGCACTGAAAATGCGCGTAAATGCAGCTCTAGCTGTGCCTGCTGTAGAGCGCGACATTTTATTATTCAGCGGCACGAACGGTGGCACTTAGCCGCTGACACATGATGAAACATTGTTTGTTGCGGGTGCCATAGCGGTGCCATCGGTTAAGGTCATCTGAGTAACCTTAGCGGGTGCCACGGGGGTGCCATAGTGACCCGAGCTATCAATCACCTACCGGATCATCTGATTGATTGATCGCGATGTAACGTTACATGCTTGTTTCAGATGTAACGTCGCGTTTCAGATGTAACGTTGCACGAGCGTACTGGAAGTCGCAATGCGGATGTCATCGATATCGGCGTTACGCGTCAGCATTACGCATTACGCGTCAGCATTACGCATTACGCGTCAGCATTACGCATTACGCGTCAGCATTACGCGCAATCGCCAACAAAATGAGTGAGTGTGAGGTAAGTAAGAGTAAAATCTTATCTTTCTGTGTGCGTGTATGTTGCCTTTTATAGCCAGAACGTATGTGAGTCAATCGTTGAGATTAATAGGATTGGAGAGATATGTCAGGGGGACGCCACACATGTCACAAGTGACATATTATTTCATGAACTAATTCATATACGATGAACGGCGTATGCGTTGCATATTCCAACATGCCATCAGTGCCACTGAAGAATTACTCACTTTATTGCAAGCCGTAGGTGAGCTTCAAGTCACGCACATTCACGCAATGCTTGGGCCCCAATCTGAAACCATTTTATGTGCAAGTGTTACGAGGGCTCAGGTACTTTTCCCGTGAACCCATCCACTTCACACGTAGTAACTTGTCGATAAGCAAACGGAACATCGACCAGTTACGTCCGTAAAACCTTTCGGTGAGGTGAAGCTTGGATGGGTCGACACGCGTGATGGACGAGTTCAATGAAAGTTGGTGGAGACTGTGGTGCTGATAACGTATTAAAATATACTTCGAGTAAATGTCAACGTATACTAGTTAAGAAGTAGTTAATTTTTTTATTAATTCTAACATGCGCGCCTTTTATAGCCGCGAGCGTCAATTCTATCCGAGGCATTAGATGTTGCTTGGCAGCATCAATCATCATGGTGATGTTGCTCAGTAATTTGGTATTCCTGGCAATATACTTTGACCAATTGGACTGACTGGTAAAAGACCAAGACCAAGACTGGTATATCCGAACCGTTGTTTTAATAACGTCTGCGTATGCGACTTGAAGCTTGTTGGAATATGCAACGCATACGCCGTTCATCGTACATAAAACAGTACATGAAATAATATGTCACTTGTGACATGTGTGGCGTCCCCCTGACGATCATGTGATCTACGTACGTCAATAAAATCTGGCGTAGTTGCTATAAAAGGTGACATGCACGCTCACAAAATAGACAAGATTTACTCTTACTTTCCTCACACTCACTAATTTTACGTGACCTTTGAACAAAGCTCACCATCGGCTCCCAATAAATAATGTGCGAGCCGAAATGAGGATCAAAGTGGTATAGAATTGATATAGTCTAAAAAAAATAGTGAACTCCTCTAGAGACGCTTAGAAAGTGCCGTAACCATCATAGTTCCCTACCGAGCACTAGTTCGTTCAAAAGTTGTCTTGGCAACCAGAAGAAAGACACCATTTGATTGTCGTCGGACGGATGCAAGCCGGCGCACAGTATTTCACACCAAGTAAATACGAGTTTGGAAGCTTCCAATCGCCTCGATTTCATGGGCCAAGAGGTGATCAAACGAGAACACTCGATCTTAACATTGAGACCAGCTCAACTGCTCACGCTCGGCAGCGACTTGCTATTGATTCTCGCATCATGGCTCCCAGATAAGGACTTGCATCAATTTCGCTTAGTTTGTCGTGCGACGGAGGAGGCTGCCTCTCGTATCTTGTTTCGAAAGTTGTCCATCAGACACCGGCGGCGTGTAATCTTGATGTCGAATTGGGCTCGCAAGAACTCACCTCCCAGTAAATGGATGCGGCAATGCAGTTTTGCGGAGATGCGTGGTCGAGGCGTGCTGCTCACTGACAATTTGCTACTTCCTTTGCTCACATCATCGGCAACAACCATGGTGCTGACGTCTCTAAATCTGACAGGCTGCTCATCGCTTACTGACACCGCTGTTAAATTCATTTTCCGACATTTCCATGCGCTTCAGCGGCTGGTTCTAGATGGTTGCAAGGAGATAACGGATGCATCGTTTTTAGACGATAGAAAAGCAACCCTTTCCAAAGTTCAGACCGAGCCGCTCTTCCCACCGCGCTTGTCTCAACTTTGCCTGCGCGGATGCCTTCACCTGACCGACCTGGCGATCCAGTCTTTGGCATGCAGTCACGTTCCGCTGAAGCAACTCATTATATCAGGCGCAAAAGGCGTTCGTGGATCTGGGATAGCTGATTTCTGCCAGGCAAGCGCGCACCATTTGGTGTCGCTGGCGCTTTCCGTATGTGGGAAATTGACCGACTACGACCTGCTAAGAATAGGGCTTTCCGCCTATAAGCTTCAGAGATTATGCTTAAATCGAAACTATGGCCGACTGACGCTGGACGGGGTACTCACATTCGCCGATCGTGGAGCGCCTATGCTGCAAAGTCTCTGCATTGTTCTTCCGTTCCAGCAATTGCGCAACCACGGTCATGGCGAAGTCAGTGCATCAGCTACTGGGGATTTATTTGCACGCGAAATCTCCAGAGATATTTCTATCAGCTCCGGTTCAGCCACGCCTGCCTGGACACCCGTGCGACTAATGGACGTTGCGGCAGAGCGCGATTTTCTGCTGAAACATCCTAGGGTTCGTCATCTGCGCCTAAGTGCACTATCGCGTTGCATCGGCAGCGGATTGTGCGGTGACACGGAAAGTCGTGAATGAGTACATATAAAAGTCGTGTTCACCGTTCAGATCTACTTACTGTGTATCGTGCTGTACTACCATGCAATGTCATGGACCGCACCCGCGATCATGCACATCGCGGCGTTCATGTTTCCGCGCTACCAGCACTGTTGCGAATTTGCGATAAATGGCATCACAAATTACCCTTGACGCGGTCAACTTGACCGCCTATCTGCAGCGCGAGGGGCGGCGCGACCTACTGCAAGCGGCTCTGCGTGCACTAGATGACGTCCGCATACTGACGGCACGGAATAGCGATAATGAGTCGGATTCGCTTTCCATTTCCACGGACGCATTCGACTGCAGCAGTGACTGCACGTCGGACCTTGTCATCATGGATGGAGCCGGCGCCGATGCTGCAGCTGGGGAACCGAGCTTGCTCTCAGTATGGCGTGACGCTGACCACCGTTCCTACACGGCGGAAAATGTGCAAAGCTTTCGCCGCCAGTTGAGCCTCCTGGCACGTACTCCTGTGTGTCCAGCTGGCGGGCCTATCTCACGATCCAATGAACAACTTGTGGCGCGCTGGTCGGAATTGGTGGGCACTGAAGCTGCGCGGGCTTTACGCCATCTACTGCGCGAATTATCCTGCATGTCGCCGCTTGCTCAGCTGTCGTCGTGGGTGGACGTGAATCGTGCGCTGAACCGCCTTACGGAACGGGGCTTGGTGCCGGACGTTGTGGTGGAGCGGACTCTCTCCATCCTGCGTTCCGCGGCTGGAATAGCTCACCGAAAGCCCGCAACTTGAAGTATGATGGGTGCCCTGGCGGTATCGTTTTATTCTCGGCGCCATGTAACGTCGTTGGTGCATATGTATGTACATATGTATGTCGAGCGATGGTCTGTGTGCGCGCGTCCAACTGCTAGCGGCGCCGATATAACGAGGACGGCGAACGGCTGCGGGATGGACGCCGATCGCGTCGTCGTCCGTAACTGCCACCGTACCGATCTGCGTCGCGCCTGTCTCGATAGTCATCTCCACGGTCGCCGCGTGCTGGATCACGCGGCGGCGAACGGTGCCTGCTGTCGGAAGAACGTCGCCTGCTGTCTTCTCTGAAGCGTGGGGATGCCTCTCGTCTACGTTCCACGGCGCCGCCAGTGTGACTGCCGCTGCCTTCAAATTGCTCCAGGCCGGCATCCGGCGGCAGCTGGCCCGACTCTCGCCTCACCTTTTCCATTATAAGCGGCATCTGCAACTCCATGTGTCAGCATGATGATCATTATGAACATGATGCCCCCCCCCCCTCATTACCAGACCGACCGGCGCGGGAACATTGTTGAAATCGCGCAGCTTCTGGTAGCCAGTGTGCTGCTTGCCGAGAAGATGGGCCTCCATGCGCTCGGCTGCGTCGTTGGAGGCCAAGAGTGAGCCGCACACTTCACAGACAATCGTCCGCTTCTCGCGCTCCTCGTACGAACGGACAGATGCCAGCTGGGCGGTCAGGGTGTCGATCTGTGTGCTGACTTCGCGCGCCTCGTCAATCATTCCCTCCTCGCCCAGGCGTTCCATGTCTTCCTGCAGCCGTTTGATGCGCTCCTCCAGTTCCACGGCACGCTCTACGCGCTCATCCCGCTGCGCCTGAGATGCTCGCTCCAAATTTTCGTCGCCGCGCACGTTCAGTCTGCTGTGGCCCTTACGGATTTTACGTTCAAGGTCGCGCAACAATTGCGCGACATAGTCATGTAGCATCTCCTTGTAGCGATAGCGATCCTGGAGATGACACACGTGAGCGCGTATTCCATACATGTACACAGGTATCCAAACATCCCATGTGGATACTCGTGCTACACACTGTACATATATATATATATATATATATATATATATGCATAATGCCGCTGGTTGCGGGGCAGAGCATATGCACGTGACGCAAATAACGGACGCCTCCACTTACCTTGTCGGGGCAGTGCTGGTACTCTCGGCGCATCCTGTCGTCGTGCAGGTTGGGGCAGGGACCTTTTGGTGAGTGGGCGCACGTGCATATAAGGCATGTACGCACCGAGGTCGGCTCTCGTGTTCAGAAAGAGGTCGTGCGGACAAAAGTCGTACACAAAGTACTTGCACACGTCCGGATCGTCAAAGTGCTTGGTCTTGCCCTGGTCCAGGTTTCGATTTGGGCCCATGAGCTCCTCGAGCATCGCGCGCATATAATCGCCCATGGCGGCGTGTGATTGTGGTTGTCGCGCCTTTTACAACGTAAGTAGCAGAGTACATATGTACACATATTTATATGTAAACACGTGGGGCTATAGTATATGGAGCACTTTGTGCACATTAACGTAAATATGAATAATAGGTGATTACACATATTTATATGTAAACACGTGGGGCTATAGTATATGGAGCACTTGTGCACATTAACGTAAATATGTACAGAGTGGCTGTCGGAGTAAACAGAGTAGGATTTAACTGTATTTACACAGCCGTAGATGCAGCGTGCGCAAGTAGCTCCACTGCAATGCAGGTTCTATCATACACATTATGATACAAGTTGTTTGTGTGTCGATGTTTACACGTCAGCTTGATATGAGCATGAGCAGCGCGATCCATTCTTAACTCAAATGTAGAATACACGGCACTTTTTTCCCAATTGTATACGTAGATTACTATATATATATATATATATATATATATACATTATAATATATATATGCACGCATGGACCAGTGTCAACACGCGGTAATATGTAAACAAGATTACGTGTCAGTCAGAGTAACCGACACCGACGCCACAACTGTGTTTCTATACTATTAACGCACCCACACGCCACACAAACCCTTTAGCACTTTAAACTCGGCATTATGGCAGAAAAGTTTTACGCCGAGTTGGCCAAGAATGCCGCCGCCATCGTGGCACCCGGCAAGGGTATCCTCGCCGCTGATGAATCCACTGGCACTATCGGTAAGCGTTTTGCCCCCATCCACGTGGAGAATGTGGAGGAGAATCGCCGCCGTTACCGCGAGCTGCTATTCACGGCAGACCAGAAGGGTGAGTGTGTTCCCGTATGTGTTATGTGCTGCCTGCATGCATCGCTGTGGTTTCTGTCGGCGTAGCTGTTGAGCTACGTTAGTATATGTGCTGTCTGCATGCATCGCTGTGGTTGCTGTCGGCGTGCTATTGAGCTACGCTAGTATATGTGCTGTCTGTATGCATCGCTGTGGTTTCTGTCGGCGTAGCTGTTGAGCTACGTTAGTATATGTGCATGACGTACAGGTGCAGCTATACGTTGTATAAGTGTGTCTGTCCACAAAAACAAGTATGCATTCAATTACTCTTTCTGATTGCGGTTTGCAGAGCTGGCGCAGTATCTGGGAGGTGTCATTTTCTTCGAAGAGACGCTCGGGCAGTCTGGCAAGGACGGCCGTCGTTTTGCCGACATTGTCCAACAGGCCGGCGTGCTTGTTGGTATCAAAGTTGATAAGGTATATCAGTAGCATCTGCCCGTCAAGTATGCTTGCGCTGAACGCTGTAGGGAACCGTAAATCTGAGCGGCACAAGTGGTGAAACCACCACTCAAGGTCTGGACGGTCTAGCTGAGCGCTGCGCTGCGTTCTACACCGCCGGTGCCCGTTTTGCAAAGTGGAGATCCGTGCTCAAGATCGGACCCACGGAGCCGTCCATTCTGGCCATCAATGAGAATGCCCAGGTGCTTGCACGTTACGCGTCCATCTGCCAGGTGTGTGGCATGAATGACATTACACTGGCGGCCTTTCTAACACTATTTCTGCCCGCAGGCTAATGGTCTCGTGCCGATTGTTGAGCCCGAAATTTTGATGGATGGTGACCATGACTTGAAGCGTGCAGTAGAGGTTGCCACTCAGGTGTTGGCCACCGTATATCACGTAAGTCATGCTGATCGCATTCTGTATTTTCATCCTTTGATTTGCTATTGATAGAAATTGCACGAGCATCACGTGTTCCTCGAAGGCACTCTTCTCAAGCCCAACATGGTGTGCCCCGGACAAGACTGCAAACAAAAGTACACCCCGCATGACATTGCCGTGGCTACTGTCACCGTGCTGCAGCGCACGGTCCCGTCCGCGGTTCCAGGCATCACGGTTCGTACGCCTTGGTTTTAGTTGCACACATACATATTTACACACCAAAATACATATATATGTTAACAACAATGCGCATAGTTTCTGTCGGGAGGCCAGTCGGAAGAGGAAGCGACCGTTCACCTTAACGCCATCAACCGTGTTCCTGGACCGAAGCCGTGGGCTCTGACATTCTCCTACGGGCGCGCACTGCAGGCCACGGTACTCAAGACCTGGATGGGCAAG
>JAZDSV010000118.1:0-19810 GCA_036784855.1 Aphelidium insulamus | reverse complement strand
GATGGTTGGTATTTACAGCCTTATTACATAACATTATACATTATACAATACTACAGTATTATTGCAGAGCGTCATTTGACCTTGAATAAACATAAACTGGTTAGATATATTACTATTACTATTACTGGTTAGATAATACATCCTGTGAAAGTGTAAATGTTCTAGCCTAGCTCGGTCCATTAATATTAGCAACAGCAATCACTGCACAATAATGCTGGGTGTGCTGGGATTATAAGCTGTGTTTACGCGCCAAGCAATGTACAATGAATAAAACAAAATGCCACGAGGAGATGTCGAGATGTCTTCATACTCAGATGCACAATATCTGCTATGCCAAAGTTATTGTCCATACTGGAAATATCTGCTTGATGTATCAGGATTTTATTAACCAGGGCTGCCAGCAAGCAGAAATTAATGTCACCAACCTTAACCCAGCATTGACCGACCGATTCCGCGTTGTCTACTTTCAGCGCGTACAGCAGACAGCATACAGGCACACACACACACACACACACAGCATACACACTATGGCACAGCAGGCAGACGACGTTCCCACATTCAAGGTACACTACTCGCCCTAGATGGTCTTTGTAGCGCATCCTAGTGCTCACACTCACTCCCTTGCACCACAGCTGGTGCTGGTCGGCGACGGTGGAACCGGCAAAACCACCTTTGTCAAGCGCCACTTGACTGGTGAATTCGAGAAGAAATACGTCGGTACGCGGCGACTCTGCTGTGTGCTATTTCATCACAAATGACCCGCATGTAGCCACTCTGGGTGTCGAGGTGCACCCGCTCATCTTCCACACCAACTATGGGCCCATCCGCTTCGACACGTGGGACACGGCTGGCCAGGAAAAGTTTGGCGGTCTGCGTGACGGCTACTAGTACGTAGAGTTTATATTTATTCATTACAAAGTTAAATAATAATTAGCATTAATGGCAAGTGCGCCATCATCATGTTTGATGTGACGTCGCGCATCACCTACAAGAACGTGCCAAACTGGCATCGTGACCTGGTGCGCGTGTGCGAGAACATCCCCATCGTGCTGTGCGGCAACAAGGTCGACATCAAGGAGCGCAAGGTGAAGGCGAAATCCATCACCTTCCACCGCAAGAAGAACCTGCAGTACTACGACATATCCGCCAAGAGCAACTACAACTTTGAGAAGCCGTTCCTGTGGCTGGCGCGCAAACTCACTGGCAACCCCAACCTGGAGTTTGTGGCGTCGCCCGCGCTGGCACCGCCCGAAGTCACCGTGGACCCCGAGCTGATGGCGCAGTACAAGAAGGAGCTCGAGATTGCCGCCAACCAGCCGCTGCCCGAGGAGGATGAGGACTTGTAGGGCAGAGAGCGGTAGTGTCCAAATAAGCTGTCGGTGTCCAATGGCATCGTGTGCAATGACACACTGACGCTTGCATAAACCATCTCACTTTCTCGATTACTATTTAGTTTCTGTCTCGTAATAATTAATAGTAGCCGTACATTGCAATTGCATGAAGTGCACATATGCCTTTGTGTAAGCATCCAAATGCTTGGCGCGCATTTAATTGGCTAATAGCGCACATTAAATTTGCGTTACAAGCCAAAAAATAAGTAAATGCGACTTGCGTCGCTCTCCACAGAGTTTTACCGTTGTATTGCCACTATTTGTGTAGGTCCAACAGGTGCAGAGGGACCCCAAGATTACGTGCTGCTACGTAAATACAGTTACCATGGACAGCAGCTTGGCGCCTACATGCAGATAATACATTGAATGGAACACATTGCCTGCAGTGAATATTTTAGGAGAAAACATATGGGACTCGATTCCACGCCAATATCTAGCGCTCGCTCTATGTACTTCTAGCAAGTGTTATATACGATTGCACGGACCGTTGACTTCAATAATATTCTTTGTAGTATCTCGAAATCAGAATCAAAAGCTTGATTTTGTCGACTCCAAGGCTTTCCATTGTTTTGGAGTCCACTGCTTCCCCGACACGCCCATAAATTCATCAATCTGTTCATCTGTAGCCACCAACCAGCCAACTTTCTTCGCATTGGCAGTTGCGTTGCCGCGAATCACATAACTTGATGAAAATTTCATGTTAACGTCCGACTTTAGCATTGCGGGACCTGTGTTCAGCTGATACCCAATAACATGTCTACCACCCGTGCCGTCCCATACGACTAAAATCACGTCGTAGCGCTCAAACCAAGCGTGGGGCGGAACGTAAATGGCGATATGCAACCTTAGACTACTTGTTATTCGCTCCAGGAACTCGTCAACCTCTCTGATTTTGACCATGCCTCCGTTGAAGGGCTCGTTGATAGATACGGTATACTGGGGAATTTGCAGTGCGGAGAAACCGAGCTCCGTGAGATTGAATATTTCTGCATCACAACGTCCAGCGAGACATCGGACAATCAATGTGATAACGAAAATAGCTTCCCAAATGTCGCCCAAGGATGCCGTTTGCGATTGGAAAATGTTAAATTTAACAACAATGTGGGAGAGCATGCGCCGGATCTCTTGGCTTAATGCGCCGGCTAACTCAACGAAACAATCAAGTGCTCTAGTCATATGGTATGGGATCCACTTGATTTTGAAGATTTCCCCATCTTGCCAGATATCCATCAGTTGTAATAGCGGGTCCGGGATATCGTCCCATGAGCCGGTGATGAAGCTATTCATTAATGACCTAATACTAGTGTCCGTGATAAGGCCGCCCGAGACACATTTGCTGATAGCATATTCATGTCTCGCAGCTGGCGCGGTATTCCTATGTGTCTCGTGTATAATTGCCGGCATGGATCCGCAGTATATGGCTTTGAGTGCAGTCAAGTCGGGCCAGTAGAAATTATTGACCGCCACGCTCACGTTCGGGATTAATGGCAACTCTAGCAGAGAAGCATTGCGATAAGTCACGCGATCCATGTACGCTGAAAAGTTCAAGACTGCGGAAGGCACACGGGACGAATACACCAAATAGCGATTCTCGCGGGTCAGAAACTCATCCTTGAGGAACTCTGCAAATGTGGTAGCAGCAGCGACAACTGTTGGCGGTACATTGTTAGATTCCGCGCGATCCAGTGCTTTGAGCAGGTTGAGTTCGTCGATCAGCAGGACGCAGGCATGATCGCCAAGCCGTCCAAGATTTGCCGAGTGCTCACATCGATTAACGGCGAAAACTTGTAGCCATCAGGCATGGCCGCAAATGCAATTCGGCGACAGAGAGCAGCGACGGGGTCTGCATGTTCCCACGGTTCCAGTGCAGTATCGTCGCTGAACGATACGTAGATAATACACGCGTGTGGCAGAGTGGTCTGTTTGAGCATCCTACCAATCTCCTTCAATGCACGTGTCTTGCCGCCTCGGCTGCACCGCACCAGTGCCATTGGCTCAATCCGGGAGCTTCCCTCTGAGGCGGCAAAGTTTGTGCGAATCTTGGCAACGGCATCGGCAAGCCAGTTTGGACGTGCGGTAAATGGCGGCGCATCACTTTCGACAGTTGGTGGTTGAACTTTGCTCGGATGAAGGAGCTGCTGCATGTCGAACGGCATCAGGTCAGGCTCGTCGTCGAGTCTACGCTTTCTGGAGGCTGTTGCTGGTTGAAAAGGTACAGTGAGCAATGCGCTTACCGTGGCTGCAATGGAGCGCGTTGTAAATGTCGAATCCGTCCTCGGGGCGCATGTCGTTCCAGTCCTCCTCGGTACGGCGCATCCACGTCATAGTCTTTCGGCGAATGGTTTCAGGGTCCGTTGCTGTCAACAACTCGTTGATCAGGTTGCGCGGAAGTGGGTGGACCTGATTCAGTGCGGCCAAAATTTCAGCTTTCTTGTTGGTCATCATTTCGCGCACAGAAGAGAAGAGAACAAACGTGTTCAATTAGCCGTTCAGCCGTACATTTAGCCGTTCATCCTTGACATTTAGCTGTTCATCCGTAACCTTTTCAGCTAGCCGTTTATCCGTAACCTTTTCAGCCACATTCACCGGCTGAGCGCGTAGTTGACAGTCGATCTGAGGAAGAAGCAAGATCGTCATTTCCAATTGGCAATGCAGTAAAAGAGTTTGCCGAGACTTCCGATGCCGAACGGATGGATGACGTTGGACGATATAAATATCGTTCACCACCGCTTAAAGTTCCGCTTTGCCGAGAAGAACCAATACCATGGGGGTTGTGACATTGTCAAGGCGGCTGGAGTTTCCGTTCTGCGACAAACTGCTTAGTCACTGCCGATACTAAACGTGGCTTGGGGGTCTCGGCGTGAGATCTCACCTTGGTCGGAGCCCATTTTTGATTTGCCCAATTTTGGGGCAAATTGGATGCGATGTCGTATAAAGAATTTCACCTGCCCTGTGCACCTGCCCCAAACACCTGAGCAGTGTTTGTTCGTCAGCCGCGGTGAGAGAAACTTTGCGGCGCTGCAATTCCGACTGACCCCCGTATGGTTACGCTGGCGTATGTAAATGATGCGCACAGTGCGTGTATATGAGCTGTACAACTATATACTGATCGTTATGCATGACGCTGCATGTGGACATCTTGTCCAAATGAAGATAAAAAGATCTTGTGTTCATACATAACAGGGTTGATCACATCCCAATTGAAACAAGCATGCTAACGAAGATTCTGGCACTGCTTGCCGTGGCGGTATTCACGCACGGCGCGGTCTATGCCAAGCAGCAGCAACAGCAACAGGCACAGCGACACACTGCCGTGGTGGAGCTCACGGATGCCACGTTTGATGCACGGGTCGCTCCTGCGGGCACCTGGCTGCTGATGGCGTGCGTGCTGCCACTGTGATTATTTCACAGACCGCACACCCGTTCTCAATACCCACGTAGGTATGCCAACTGGTGCGGACACTGTCGCACGGTCAAACCACAGCTGGACCGGCTGGTGGAGATGCTGGGCGAGGACCGCGACACCACCATCGCCGTGGGCCGCATCGACATCGACTCGAATCCAGGCACGTGCACAACTCATATATTAAATAGCTATACACACAGCTAATTGAAGTGCAGCGGTGGCCAGCCGCCTGCAAGTGAGCCACCTGCCCACGCTGTACATTGTGCGGGACCGCGTGATGCACACGGTGGACTTTGCATCAGACCCAGTGCGCAAGGTGAATGGGGGCCGACGCACCGCCGAAACACTGCACCAACTACTCAAGGATGAGGAGTTGTTGCGGCAGCTGCCTTCGTGGAACTCTGTCTGGTCTCCGTGGGGAGTGCTGGGCATTGTTCTCGGGTGGCTGGGCTGGATGGTTGGCCGTCTTCACGTAAGATGCAGTGCCACTCTCCGCCAATATATCTCTCATACACCACCACTAGGGGTTCACCAAGAGCGTCGCGCAATTTGTGCCCTGGCTGACGGACAACAATCTGGCGGTGCTGGCCGCGATAATCTGCATCGCATCCCTGCTCGCAACTCTGGTGTGGGCGGTGATGATGCGCAACGAGGCCAAGGAGAGGCAGCTTAAGCTGCAGCAACAGCGCACAGAAGCAAAGAAGGACAAGTAAAACTAATTAAACGGGCACATTTATATGCATATGGAAATATACATAACTGGTTTTTAAGTATAGTATTGGTTGTGGTTGGCAAGACTGCAAGTGGCTATTAATATATTCATCTCTTTAACACACCACACACAGACACACACCGCTGTAGTTTGAACAACCATGTCAGACAACTTTGACGACGCGTCCTCCGAGTCGGGACCCGCCAGCTCCTTCCAGAGTCTGGCCGCCGAGGGAGATATCCACGCCAAACAGGGCGACTACCGCAAGGCCGCCGAATCATACACCAAGGTGCTGATTGTCTATGAATACCTGTTACACAGTTTCCGCGGTACTGACTGTCCGCGCGCACAGGCACTGGTGCTGCGGCCCAATGAGAAGAATGTGCTGGTGGCGCGTTCACGGTGCTACTCCCGCACTCGGCGATCGCCTACGCGTCCGGACGACGTGGACTCCGGCCCTGAAGGTTAGGATCGAGGACTTTTTCAAGGTAAAGCGTGCCGTCATCCAGGATCACAGAGTGTACTTGCAACAGCCGAGGAGCTTTCACACTGTGGGTAAGCCTAAGTCTACTAGTGCACGCTACCAAAAGGCCGAGGGTAGCTCTACGCCAAAAGGAGACTTCGGAGATGGCGCTGGTGTACTATCATCGGGGACACGCGCTCCGCCCCGAGCTGGCAGACTGTCCTCGGTATCCAGAAGGCGCGCGAGGCCATCGACAACTCCATTGGCAGTATGTGTGGTTTAATTGTATATCGGTAAATATGAGACACTAACACTGTTCTGCAGGTCGCATAAGTAAGATTACATAATAATTGTACACGCACAAGATGTTAATATATTAGAACCGCGTGACTACGGACTGGACAAGAAGGGCCGCCGACTGGACGGGACGAGCAGCAGTGGCGATGGCACACCCGACCGTGACAGCAACAATCAGACGCCATCTGTCGGTACCAGTTTCCCGCCATCCACCGCTGGCGGCGCCGTCAAACCCACCACAACAGTGGTCGGCCGCTATCGTCGCCATCACTCGGACAGTCTGGACTCGGCCAAGGAGCGTGCCAGCAGCAAACAACTGCTGGGCGAACTGAACGCCGACAAGGAGTTCTTTGTGGGGTTTCTGCAGGACCGCGAGTTCGCCGCCAACCCCAACGAGGAGGTGCAGCAAAAGATCCGCGAAGCGCTGGCCTATCTGGACACCAGAACAGACTTTTGGCGACAGCAGAAACCCATTTACGCGCGTCGCAAGGAGACGGGCAGTGTCAGAGCGCGTTCTGCTCGTCAGTGATGTTGGCTGTGCTGGATGGTGGTCAATATAACTGATCACAAGCTGGCTGTGCTGTTGTTGCCGATGGTGGTCAATAATATAACTGGTTACAAGCTGTGTCCATGACTGATATGGCGGTTCAAAGCTGGATGCAGAAATGTATCACATTAAGGCGAACCCTTGAATGCTTATCGCCGCAAGTGTTTGCCCGGGTTGTCATGCGCCACTTTCACGTATTCGGGCCAGTCTGGCGCCGCAAACCCACTGTCGTCGACAAGCAAGCAAGCACGCGCACCGCACTCCCGTCTACGTCGCGCCTACCACTCGCTCACTGCCTTGCTCTCTCACCGCATAATCTACCAAGATGCCGCGCGACAGACTGGCCGAACTAAAGGTCAGTAGTGTCTCATTGGTGCCAATCGCCACCACGCCGCCACTGACTTGTGTACTGCCACAGGGCGATGACGGCGACATACAGAGCAGCGCCATGATCATTGACATGACAGACGTGGGTGCTGCCGGGGGCGATGTGGCGGCCATGAAGGATTTCTTCGCCGAGGTGCGCCGTCCACTGTTGTGCGTGTCTGTGGCTGATAGTACAACCTGCCTGACACCGGATCCCCATGCCAGATTGACCATATCAAGTCGGGCATCGCGGCGGTCAAACGAAAAGTGCAAGAGATCGAGCAGATGCACAACAAGGCGCTGTCGGCCGTCAGCGGGGACTCTTCTGCCGGTCAGTGTGTGGTAATGTCTGTATCAGTGACATTAACTTACTTTCTCTCTCTCACGTTCATTCTACGAGTATATTGACACTCAAATGCAATGTAGACGGCTCCAAGAACTTGGACGCTGTTATGGACGCGGCCAACGCCCAGATACAAGATGTGCGCAACAAGTTGAAAGGTGGGCGTGCAACACATAAACTATCCCACATGTAACCATACCGAACAGCCATGGAGGCCAAGAACAAGAAGCTGGGAGCCGACCCGGAGAAGCCGAATCTAACAGCCGACCAGCGCATGCGGCTCAGCCAGCACAACAACGTCACCAAAAAGTTCGTCGAAGCCGTCACCGAGTACCAGGAGCTGCAGACAAAGTACAAGGGCAAGTACCGCGACAGACTCGAGCGCCAGTTCAAGATCGTCAAGCCGAACGCGACCGCCGATGAGATCGAGCACGCCATGGAGTCGGGCACGGATGGGTCAACGCTGTTCGCGCAGCAGATACTCATGGGCGCCCAGCATGCCGAGGCCAAGCGCGCCCTCTACGACATCCAAGAGCGGCATCAAGACATTATCAAGATCGAGAAGAGCATTCTGGTGCGTGAATACTATTGTACTGTTACTCAACCTCTCACGAACACCTTTATATTTATTTTGTAGGAACTGCATCAGCTGTTTGTGGACATGGCCGTGCTGGTGGACGCGCAGGGCGACATGCTGAACCAGGTTGAACACTTTGTCACCAGCGCAGCCGACCACACCAACAAGGGCGTGGACGAGATGAAGAAGGCCGTCAAGTCGCAGAAAAAGTCGCGCAAGAAAATGTGCTGCCTCATCTTTATCCTGCTGGTGCTCATCATCATTGTCATTGTGGTGGTGAGTGCCGTGTGTGATTTTGCCGTATCTTACATCTAACTGCTATGCAGGCATCCATATTCGCGTAGAGGCAGTAGAGGCAATAAACACACACATATATATATATATATATATATATATATGTATATAATCTACACTGTCTATGTAACAGAGTGCTTGCTGTAAAAGAGCAGGTAGCCATGTGTGCCGGCAATGGACTGCACATCATGCACAGATTGCACAGCTGCGACTTGATGGTCAGATAGGGAGAACCAACGGCGACCCATGTCATGGGTGCACAGGCACACGTAGTGTCCACTGTCGCGCGTGCCATAGTGAAGAATGGCTGCCGTCAGTCGGTATCGAACATCATTGACACTCAGCCACCCGTCTACCGCAATGCGGCGCCGTGGCTGCCAAGAACTTTGGTGGCCAGTGTCCGTCGTCGAGCGAACCAGATGGATGCAGAGAACCGTGGGCGCTTGCAGTATTCGCGTCAACTTGGTTGCTGAGCCTTTGCTGACATGTGACAGAGCTATTGGTGTGCAGGTGAGCAGGCGCGATGCTTCCCGTTCCAGCTGCAAGGATTCTTTGTGCAACACGCGCCTTCTTGCTTCTCGCACCAGCAGAGCATATCTGCTATTGTCTGAGCTATTTGCTTCCATTGTCGGGTCTGCGTGTGGCGGGGCACTCTGTTGCAGATAGCTGGCCCTGATGTGGCAGTTCCGTGCCCGGCGCCGCAAGTCACACACCGGACACTGATAGCCCACTATGTCATCCGTGCCTTCAACAAGTTGCTGCTGGACAAGCTGCTGCACCGTTACTGCTTCCCCCTCAACCACAGTGAGTGACACGCAAGGCACCTCCAGCACAGTATGCCTTCCCTGCAGACACACACAGATTCAGCATTCTTGCCAGGAGGTAACATGCACAGGTACCGCGTGTCCACACAAGTTGCACCGCACCCAAGACACGTGGCGACCATGCAGTGGAGACTTGCCATAAGTCGGTATGCTTGGAGGCCCATGTAGCAGCAGAAGTGCCAGTCCCACACCACTATGCCTCCTAGCCTCCTCCGCCTCCAACCACCACCACCACTGACGCACCCACTCCGCAGCGAGGAGATAATACTCGTGGCAGTCCTGGAGATGTTTACATATACGTGGGTTACGTGGCATGCACTGGGCCACACCTGCTGCACACCACGCGCAAATCCCCCACTCAGCACCAAAGGCACTGTACATGCTTGCCTGCCGCCATCATCGGGCTTCCGCAAGGCTGGCCATCAATAAATTTGGCGGCGCGCGCACATTGGCCTCCACTCACCGTCCAACAAATTGGCCAGTGCGCTGGGCGCCGCTGTATCGCCGCTGTCTTCCAGTGCGTATGATGCCCGCCCCAGTGACACACAACTGGCCGCCAGTGCTTGCAGTACCGCGTTCCGGTAACAGGCATTCCCCTCATTCACCAGCCCGTGCATAGTATACTATAATATATTTTTGCTGTGCTTGTCTGGAGTGGTACGTCTAGATATCAGTCGCGGCGTTCCCGTCGCAGGTTGCGCTCTGCCCGCTGTGCCGCCATCAGACTGCGCACGAGGTGCGGCGACGCCTTCTTGAGGTGCATGAAATTGCAGTAACCACCGCGTGTACATTCGCCCACTTCGTGCTGGCGGCAGCAAGACTCGCGGAAATCCGTGACGGGTGACAATTCCGCGTACAGCGGGCGTCCTGCACAATATAGTTATAACTATAATTATTGTAGTGCATATAGCGGTATATATATATATAGGTGTGTATACATATTACTACAGTATCACGTACCGCCATAGAAGCGATTCTGCAGGGACTGCGAGGCCTTTTCCGCGTCCTCCTCCCGCCTAAACTTGGCATACAGATTGCCCACCAGGTGATCGCCGATATTCTCACACACGTGCAGCTCCTCCAGCTCTCCATACTATGCAGTGTGGGTGGTCGTTGCACGTGGAATGGCGGATCTATACCGCTACACACACACACACACGTGCAAGCATGAGTGGACCACACACCTTGAGGGAGAGCTCCGTGAACCAGTCCTCGTAAAAGAGGTCATAGTGCTGCTGCACCTGCTCCGGCGTCATGGGCACCGTGACGTCGTTGGCGGGGTTGATGTACAGATTGGGCACCAGCACCGTCTGTGAAAAGTTGGGCCGGATGTGCTTGCGGGAGCACTTGTCGCCGTGGCGGCACGCGCCGATCTTGTAGTAGAAGCTGCAGTTGACCTTGTCCTTTTCCGTGCCGTAGATGGAGGCGAGCAGTGTGGCCATGGCGGTGGTGAATGTGTGTGTGTGTGTGTGTGATGGTTAATATGCAGACAATAAACTGAGCAATCAACAGCTCACATTTTATTCGCGGTCAGGTAAATAACTCCCACCAACATTTCCGCCAGTAGAAGCTGCGGGAAACCACTAACACTGTCGCGAAACACAATCTGCTTGCTGCTACTGGGAATTGGATCGTCGCACGCTTTAACGCGTTCATAGTTTCCGCATATCGGCGCCTCATACACTAAAAAATCCCGGTGATACGGAGGCGTCCCAAACTTGGCCGTTCCATCTAGGTTCAGATTCTATATGCTTATTAGTTGTGTATGATGAACTAATTATATACCGATCGGCAGATGTGCTGCTTTACGATCGTCGACCAGTATATTCGGTGTTCCTCGCCACATAAATTGAGAATTTTCCGCTCTAGCTGCCGACCGCCACGATCAGTCCAGTCAAATACGAGAATCATTCCGTCAATGCCACGCGCGTATTGAAGCGCGACATCAAGAGATGGCGTTGTATACACTCCTCTGCCCATGTCGTGGGGATGGCCGCGGATGCTTGCTTCAGACCCCACGTTGTACAGCCACATCATTTCAAACGAGCCGTTGGACCGAATGCCGCGGAACAAAAGGTCCTTACCCTTGATCATGTCACGCGCTGGGGCCAGGTACTCTGCAGCAGCAATGTTCTCGCGGAATTCCACGCTGTAGGCCCATATGGTTTTCAAACTGTCAAACTCTCTGTTCAAGTTGACGTACAACTGATCCATACTGAACTGTCTGGCAACAGTGGTAACAACCGTCGGCACGCCGACCGGTGCCGCGATGTACCACTCAGTGGTGAATGGAATTCCTCGCTGATAGCAGCAGTCGGTGACGAAATCAAAAGCACTTCATCCCGGCGGATAGCGCGAATGATCAATCTGGTGGTAATAGGGACGCACTTAACCCTCGCTAATTCAAAATGCTTCGCATCAGCGCAGGTGATGCCGGTGTTAAAATTCGCGTAATCATCACCGTCACTGGTTGTGATCTGCATGTCGTGTTAATTGTGTCTTTGAGTTTAGCCGCTGGATGCAATTGGTGGCAGTGGCGCGATGATTAGCCGAAATTAGACTAATTTAGCCTAATGCTTATGTCCTGAAATTAGGTTCACACTACCCGTTATAATACCAAACTTAATTCGTAGTAGCAAGTTGCAAGTTTCATGTTAAATCTCTATCAACTGACCTCATTTCGCTTTCTATCTGCAACGCGTTATCTTAATCTCGACGAAAAAGTTATATAGTAGACAAAGAGCGCGTGCTTTCCAAGCTTGATTTAATTACCGCTTGAATCGGTCAAATAGATCAACCCCACCAGCATATCAGAGAGTAGCTCATCAGGAAAACCACTCACCATATCTCGCAAGACAATCTGCTCGTTGCAACTTGGTATTGGTTGGTTGCATGCTTTAATACTTTGATAATTTTCTGTGATGGGCGCTTGATACACCAAAACATTGCGATTATACGACGGCGTCCCAAACTTGGCCGTCCCGTCGGGCAATCTTTGCTGCACTAATTACAACTGCAAATTAAATTATATATACCAAGACGTACCGAATGGCAGATATGCTGCTTTACGAGAGTTTTCCATGCACTAAGGCTTTTCTCACCAGATAAATTTAAAATCTTGTCTTCAAGTTGATGTCCACCGCGGTTAGTCCAATCGAAAACAAGAATCATCCCGTTTATGCCACCAGCGTAGTCGAGCGCAACTTCGAAAGAAGGAGTGGTGTACACCCCCCTGCCCAATTCGTTTCGATCACCGCGTCTGGGCTCAGATGGCATATTATCACACCACATATCTTCGAATGAGCCGTTGGATTGAATGCCACGGAAAAGAACTTCCTTCCGCCCGATCATGTCGCGTGCCTGCGCCACGTAAGATGCGGCGGGAGCATTTTTCCTATAGCTGACTCGATACGCCCAAAGAGTTTTCTGCCTGTGGCGCGGGTCGTTGAGGGTGGCGTATAACTGCCCCATTGTGAATTTTGTCGGAACAGTCGTAACAACCTTCGGCACGCCGACAGGCACCGCTCGGTACCAGCCCTCGGTGGGCGGCGTCCAGTCGTCGCCAACCGGGATCCCGCGCTGGTAGCAGCAATCGGCGACGAAATCGAACGGACTGCATCCCGGCGGATAGCGCGTATGGTCCAGCTGATCATAAAACGGACGCGCCTCAGCCTCGCTGATGCCGAAGAATGTGGATACTTCAGCACACTTGATAATGGAGTTGGCTCGCATGCTGGTCGACTCGCCAGTATTCTGCATAACGCGCGGAATTGGGAAAATAGCCGGTGCTCGGTACGACTGTTCGTGATTCTTGTTCATGTTGGCTTGTGTAACGTGAGGATAGTGTGTGATTAGCCAAGTGACGATCATAGATTAGCCGAAGATTAGCCGAATCAGACCCGGCGACTGATTCGTCAGGAAATCCTCGAATGCGCATGGCAGCGCACTGGCTCAACTATCCATCATCGGATCAGCGGTGGCATGTTGCTGAATGCTATTTGTTGTTTCGATCATCCATTATAGCACTACAAAAGTGCCAAAAACTGAGGCTAGTTTAGTGCATGAGACGTTTAAATCTGGCAAAGGCGTCTAACGGAAATCCTTCTTTTGGACACGCAATGACAACCGCGGAACATGTCAGCGCGGATGCCGCGCAACTGGCCGAGTTTACGCGCCGCCTATTCGTTGCCGTGCGCGCCTCTACGCCCGACCTGGTCGTTATAGATGCCCTGCTGGCGGAGGGCGGGCGTGTAGAGTACCCGTGGCTGCAGGACAGCGAGCGTGGCTGGACCGCCATGCACTTTGCGGCTACGGCCGGCCAGGCGGACGTGGTGCGCCGTTTACTTGCCGTGGGACACCCGTGGAACGCGTTGGATGACGCAGGCAATGCTCCGGCACAGGTGGCGCTCCAGAACGGGCACGCCGGCATCTACCAGCTGCTGGTGGAGGAGGCGTGTCGATCGGAGCTTCTCCTCAATGCCATTGCCAAGGATCAACGAAATGATGATGACAAGCAAGCGGCGCCAGTAGACGCTACCACCACCACCACTACTTGCGTGGAGTCATGTGGCACGACCACGGCATCCACGGCAGCAGCTGGCAGTCTGTACTTGAAGGGTGATGCTGTGTACAGCGCGGACGGTGCGGCATTGGTGGACAGCCAGCAGAACGCCGTCATGATGGAATGGGAGCGCGGACTGATGCTGCAGCATGCTCTGGCCGTGTGCCAGCTGGATGAAGCGGCGGCCGGTACTGATGCCCCGCTGGTGGAGTCCTACATGGCAGCTCTGCCGCGTTACACTGGCCAGGGAATTCCCCACCGGCACACCGTGTTGGCAGATTGTCGGCGCGTGTACCGCGAAGTTTGCCAGCAGCTTGACTGCTCCTCGACGGCGGCATCATCATCATCTCCGACATCATCTACCTCAACAGTGTACTCGGTACTGAATGTCGGCTTTGGTCTGGGACTGGTGGACACGTTCATTGCACAGCTGCTGGCACTGCGTTGGCTGCACTATGGCCAACGTACACACCACGCCATCATCGAGGCACACCCCGCGGTGCTCAACCAGATGGCGTCCCGGGGCTGGCTATCCACACGCGCCACTGACCAGCAGGATAAATCTGTTGAGAACAGTAATCAGACAGAAGACAATAGCTCAATGAACCTCGTGGTACATCCCGGCAGGTGGCAAGATGTACTGCAACAGGCCGAGATGGCGTTCGAAACGGCAGACAATTCTGGCTGCCAGCTGTACGCACACGGCCTCTTCCACGGCATATTCTTTGACACATTCGGAGAGGACTACCACGCACTGCAGGCTTGGCACGAACACGTGGTCAACATGCTGGACTGTCACAGTGCCGCCGTGTACTCCTTCTTCAACGGACTGGCCGGCACTAACGCCTACTTCCACGACGTGTACAACCGCGTGGTGGAGATGGATCTGTGCGAGCTGGGTCTGACCGTGGAGTGGAGGCAGTGCGCGGTGGACAGCCAGGTGGCGCAGTGGGATGGTCTGCAGCGCAACTACTACACCCTGCCACTCTATGATCTGCCGGTCTGTCGACCTCTGCAGTACTGATCTACTGATAAGTAGAGTAAATTGATGCATATTTATCACAATATGATTAACGTATGTACCAGAGCATCTATACGTAGGAACGAAACTAATCCACTTCCGTGAGCATCCTTCAAAGGCCTGTGCTGCTGAAATGGGCATGTAGCTGCATCATGTAGGGTCACCATGCAGCTTTTCTTTGAATGACTGATCCTAAATAGTGATCAACACCAGATGGTGGATTCCTATCCGTAGAGTCCGATCATTTGAGCACTCACTTGGCCATGGTGCGATCGACTTTGATATCATGGTAATCGTACTTTCACAACTACGAGCTAAATATTATTGAGTCCATATTCTTGATGATATCGGAAAGTAGGTCTACGTATCTAACAACTTGTCACGTTGCCAAACAGCCAAGTAAGCGCTAACAACTCACTTACCCTTGGCATACTTTTTACTTTAAGGGGTTATAAACCAGGCGCACATTCCAAAAGCAATGAAGTGGCTCGCGCAATCGGTCCTCGGTGCCTCGTGGGTGGCCTTGTGCATTGCCGCACCGGCGCGTACGCCCAACACGAATATCGGACATCTACTGCCGTTTGAGGGAGTGGGTGTCGAGCAAGTGGTGGCAAACAGTGCCGGCTCAGTGCGTGCAGATCGCGTTGCCGCAAGCGCTGCCGACCTGCCAGACGCGTCAAATGCGATCTCCATCCGAGATATAGCAAAGAGTATATGCGGACTCGTGCCACGTACTTTCTCCGACACCGTCCCTTGTTGCCGCGGCGTCGCGAAGGAATCAAAGACTACAAGTGTTGTGGAACTCCCTATAATCAACTGGCACATATGCGGATATTTGGATGACTGCTACATTTTCGTGGCACCAGTATCGACGGAGTTCCGCGATGGCTACAAAGAAGCTCACCACGGCTCAACCTCGACCAGTTGTGCCGCCATGCTAAAAGTACACGTACCAGATCAGATCAAGCAGTCTGGCAGGCTGAAAGCGAATACACTATGCCACTACGCCAGACACCTTGGTGTATCGACGCGCATGCTCGCCCGCACGGCTATTAAATTGGAGGATCTGGGTAGTCTCACAGAGTTGGCCGCTGCGTACCCCGATGAAGATTTCTCGGTTGGGATTGGTTTGCGCCAAGGTGGCGGCAATGCGAGGCAAAATCAAAGTGCTTCAGTATCTTCAGCAAGGCAGCAAATTCATTCTCACGAGTCCGTTTCAAAGGGATGCAGAGTTTGACATTGGTGGTGGAAATGTGTTCTACTGGGCGGCGCGAGGTGGACAGAGTAATGTGCTGCACTGGGCTAAAGAATTGTTCAACTTCGACTTGGCTCAAATGTACCCGACAAGATTAGGTGCCGTTGATGGCAATCAGTTAGAAGTTCTACAGTCATTACTGGCCGCAAACTATCAATTCAATGATGACTGCTGTGGCCAAGCGGCCAGCACTGGGAACTTGGAAGTGCTCCAGTGGCTACGCGGCCCTGTCAATTGCCCGTGGGATGGCAAGCTATTGCCAAAGCTGCTGCAGGAGGGCATCTGGAAGTTATCAAATGGGCGCGCCAAAATGGTTGTCCTTGGGGTGATGGTCATTTGTATTGTGCCGTGACAAATGGAAAGCTTGAGGTGGCCGAGTGGCTGATCACAAATGGAATACGAAATCTATAATCGGCGGAATATGTATCACTGGCGGCTTCTAATTGTGATATGGACATGCTTCGACTGTTGCACCGGCATGGATTTGCGCACTACACAGAACTGCTACGCTGTCAATGTGATGACACCAGCAGAAGGGGTTGCACAGAGTTCTCGAGTACCTGCTGGAGAATTTCAATCCAATTGGTGGCCCAGCTGTAATCCCGTAGTGCATTGCAGGCAAATTAAAATAGCGCAATAGTGCGTGATCGCGCAATAGTCGCCATGAAATTTCTGGCGTTCTTTGCCGCGTGGTCAGCGCTGTGCATCGCCGTGCCGGTGACAACGCCTACCGATATATCGGATAATCGGTTCCCATCGAATACAGGTCATGCTTCAGCGCAGGATACCAGCGCTGTGCAACCAGCTGATGCTCCCGCACTCAAAAGCGCATCGAATGACGCGTCGATTGGCGTTCTGGCAAATGCCGACATTGCGCGCATATGTCGATACCTGAAGGGCCATCACTACTACGTGGCACAAATTTCGGCAGTATGGCGCGACGCTTACAGCAAGCGCATAGCGGCTCTCGCAGCCGCGCGTGCCGCGGTGCTGGAAGCCCCAGTGCCTGATCATATCAAGCAGTCGGGTGTGCTGGAAAGCAGAATGGACCCGTCCACTGCCATTATACCTTGGTATATCGACGTGGATGCTAACCGGGGCACTTATTGGATTAGAAGAATGGTACAGTCTCTTGGAGTTGGAATACTGGTACGAAAATGAATTCCCCGGCTGGTATTGGTGCGCAAGAGTGGCGGCGACGCGTGGCAAACTCAAGCTACTGGTGCACATAGCAGACGTATATCATCGTAAGAATATATCTTGGCTAGGAGTCCAGAAGAATAATGTGGATGTGTGTTACTGGGCAGCGCGGGCTGGACAGCGTGAAGTGCTACGGTGGGCGTGGGGATGGGGATCGCAAGACATATGGGACGACTCTGTCGCACGGGGCGCTATGGAGGGAATCAAGTTTGGTTGCTGAGCATGCTGTTCTCCAACAACTATCAATTCACTGAAGCGCATTCTGGCTTGGCAGCATTGACTGGGAACTTGGAAGCGCTCATATGGCTTCATAACACCGCCAACTGCCCGTTGGATGAACAGATCATTGCCAAAGCCGCGATGAATGGGCACCTGGAAGTTATTAAATGGGCGCGGCAAAATGGGTTCCCATGGGGTCAACATGTTTTATATTGTGCCGTGGAAAACAGCAAGGGCGAGGTTGTCCGGTGGCTAGGTACCAACGGATGCCCCAGAACGCAAATGATGGATTGTGTGACGCTTGCCGCATCAAACCGCAACTTGTATATGTTACAATTGTTGCACAGTATGGGAGCTGTGCACTACAATGAAGATGCCGTCAATGCTGCTGCTGGAAATGGCTGCACGGAAGCACTCGAGTATCTCATGACACATTTTAGTCCCATTGATGGTGCGACAAATGTAAATATTCGAAAGAGCAAAGTCTGGAAGCATTCATGCACTTTGGCCGCAGATGAAGGCAGTATGAGCACGCTACAGTGGCTGCGTGAACATAAAATTCCCTGGGGTCCAGAAACGCGACTAGCAGCTGCCAGGAATGGACATCTGGAAATTTTACAGTACGCATATGCTCATGGATGCAGAGGAAGTCTCCGGAAAGAGAACCGTAAAACTACTCATCCGGATATCAAAGCCTGGACTCTAAACCCAATTATTCCGCTCGAATTTTGCGGTGACTCGTACTGGGCACGCAATCATAATCGTTTGGCTAAAATTAAGTTCACTCGGAACATTATGAAGCTTGCTGTGGCGGTTTAGTAGAGTCATTTGCAATTTTTACTATCCGTTACCATGCCAATACACTAATTTATTAAACTATAAGTCAAGCATACGTCAACAACTATTCCAACTATTTCTCTCGCTTTATTACACTGAATGGATATTTCACATGTTTTGAATGCATGGAGCACTGAATCATTCACGGACACTATGGGCGAATCAGAAGCGCCTTAATCATTCTGTCGCTACAGTTTGTATTTTTGAACTGTAACCATAACACAGCATCATTTGTCTCTTTTCCTACATACTTGACAGTGAGAATGAAATTGATTTGTGCATTGTGGACCGGGCTACGTTTTTGGCGCTAGTTGCGTCTGACGCACAAGATACGTGCATCAACATGGCAAGCATTGCACAATTGCTATAGCCATTTTAATGACTACTGTCGCAGGCGGACGCGAATCGTTTGCGCCGGCTTATCAACAGCAATGTCTCCAGTCTAAGGGCGGCTATCAGAACGCAACAGATATTGACTTCGGCATTGTCCCGCGAGAAGAACCTTTACGAATGGTATGATGGAGCAGCAGTGTGGGATAGCCGTTAGTATGGTGACCGTACCCGGAGGGCGAGAATATTACTGTCATGTGCTGTCCATATTTTTTCTCGACAACATCAGACGATATAATCTGAACACAACCTGTGCATCAGCCATGTCGGACGTTAATGTTTGCCGCGATTCATGTAATCGGGTCGTCGTTGGTAGGTGAGAAGGCTTGTTTGTATCAGAGTAGTTCAATGTGTCACGTTTGTTAGAATTTATTAACCGGATGGGAGATGTTTGCGCGTCGATAATGTTTGGCAGAAACATGACTGGAACAACTGTGGACTCATCACACGACGTATGCGCGGCATACCCAACCACGAATTGTCACACAATAGCCATCGCGCACGCCTTCGCAAACGGCGGTTAGCGAAACGCCAACTGAAACAGTAAATAGTGAAGAGCCCTCTCAAACAGCCGTCGGTGATTCTACTTTGCTGTCCGCCGATAGCGCCATGCTCATGCCGACTTTAAGTTTTGGTGTGATTTCCGTTCGTGGTTCTTGTAACGCTGCTCGCCTGATGTAGCATTGCTACTCATCCTCACTTCGTACATACATACATACATTTATCAAGATAGATAGATCGCCACGAGAATTTGAAAACACAATTTGGTGGTAAATAGAGCCGTGTACATACATACGTACAACGGTAAGCTGAAACTTTCGATGGACATAATGTTCTCTCTAGATTACCATATGCACACATGATCAATAAGTACGCTCATATTACCAAGATCATAATAATAGGCGCATATATGAGCAAGTATATTGACGCGCTGACATGGCCATCACGGCGGCATTGCCAGCAGCAATTAAGATCGTGTTGGAATTGGCATCCAGGCGCTTGGGCCAGGCCCTGCACAGAGAGGGCATAAGTCCGGACAACAAAATACATATACATAAACATCCAATACACAATGTATGTAGCACATATATGCGGCGGGCAGTAATT